>JAMLFY010000013.1:26645560-27245560 GCA_030441495.1 Dalbergia oliveri
CTATGTAACTTTTAGGATGTTTGGATTTGCTTATTAGAAAAAAACGCTTCTAATTAAAGAAGCAATTTTACCACTTTTTTTTAAGCTGTTGATAGCCAGCTTCTAAAGTGCTTTTCAATAAAATTACCTTTCACAACTATCCATTACTATTAATTACAACCCATCCCTTGCAAAGCCCTTGTCTATCCAAACGTAAAATAGCTCTTTCAAAACAAAAAGCTCAACTATGAAAAGTTATGTGGAAAAAGTACTTTTTAAAAGTCAATCCAAATGCACCCTAAGTAAACAAACAATTTGAAAATAATACCTCCCAATATTGTACATGGGTTGGGGTGGCCCTGTCAAGGTCTAGATGCATTTTGATGTCATCATTAAGCTCTTCCATTTCTTTCACTGTCAACCCCTGCACCATATATGTCAAGTCATAATGTAATTGGTCCAAATTTATTGACTTTAAAAGCTGGAAGCCTTTAGTCTATGTGACTGGGTATGAAAGTCTTTGAGACCTGTACTACATAGCTATTTTCAACATTTAAAGGAACAGGTTACAGGTGACATGAAATTTTCTACAAAGCTAAATGCTAACCTTGAAAACCATGTATGGTTCATTTATTTCTATATCCCAATCATCGGTGCCATTCAGTTGCTTGGTTAGGACATCAATTGGCTTGGCACGCCCTTCACGTAATCTAATCTCTGACCTAACCTTGCTTTGGTCAAAATGAAACTGCAAATGAAATTGTCTTAATCATCAGATTGCAAATACTTTAATAACTAACTTGAGAATAGAGATAGTGTATGTAGTGTGATAAAAGACTCAAGACTTCGTTTTGCTCAAGTCCTCAATGACTTAGCAGCACTGCATATATACAACTAATGATGACTACAATAATGATTTACAAAAAATAAGAATGTATATTTCCTATGAGAGCTAGTCCCTATGCACATGTGTGCTCTAGATATATTGCAAGTAATTAATATTTCTATTTCCAACACTAACAAGAAATAAAAGGAATTGAGGGAACCATACCTCCTCCTCTCTTTTCTCCCAGTCCTGGAACTCAGCTCTAGCACGTTCACGGGCTAACAATGCCTGTGAGAGAGAATGTGAGTAAATCTGAAAAAGATAACATACTTTATGCAATAGGAAAGCATGGACAAAAATGATATGCAATATTAGACTGTAGCAACAACAGACAGGGCCCAACCCAAAACCATGACAACGGTTAGATAGAACTTTGCCACTGGCAGATTAAAAAGACAACTAATAACAAATTATCATTTACCATCTCTTCCTCATGCTGTGCCTTCTCAAGTGCCCTTTCCTCCCTTCTTTTTTCACTTTTTCAATTTCTGCCTGCATTAAAATTTTTAACAAGAACTTAGTGAATGTTAATCGTAGACAGTGGCCAAGTCATCATATCATAACTCAGTAAGCCTAGCTGGTAAGATTCAAGTAGCTGTAGGAAGCAAATGAAATATCATTTAACTTTGGAAGTCAATGATTTTCTAAAAAATGGATTTAATCTACATTTGAACACATCATCATATATTAAAAATCAGAACTCTTGATATCATATGCTCACATGCAGGTGCATATCTTTTGTAAATATTGCCAGGCTACTTTCAAAGAAAGCAAAGAACCACACAGGTAACAGAATGAATTCAAGCAAAACTGATTTCCTACTGAGTGAATATTGGCACTTCCTAATGGAAAATTGAACCAGAGATGTATTCATCATCACAGCCTTCCACTTGACATTGGCAAGAAAAGTCAAAAAAGATAATCATACTCCAACCTGAGAGAAACCTATAACTATAATAGATTACAAGATTGCAATCCTTCAACGGGACATGTTTTATCCCAAAATCCTTGTACGGAACATGCGTTGAGGAAAAAGTAGTCTCTTACAATTAGTGCAACACTTTAAAAAATGAGTTCCCTACAGACATAATACTCCTATGACAAGAAAGTATCAATAGGCTATGTGTTATTTTTTATGACCAAAAAAAACAAATCAAAGTCATTTAAATTTCAGCCTGAAAGCACTGTTCCCACCATAAAATAAAATAGTGACAACAAGGAAATGTGACAAAAAGAGTACATTCCAAAATCAAGTGATATTGATTCATGTTTTATCCACACACATCACCAACTGTTAGCGCTTAGCAGATTAAAATTAATAAAAAACAAAAAATACTTTATGATGGCACAGCATATATGTGAACCTGGCCCAAAAAGCTAGCAGTTTATGCTTATAAAATGTACAAGGAAATAAAAAGGCCTTTATTTAATGGCACAGCATTATAGTCACAGAACTTCATCCACGCTGGTACAGAACCTTGTGCATTATATAATGCATACATAACATCCTTCCTTCCCTATCCTGCATCTAGTTATGATATCACCAAAATTTTAAGATATTGAATAAAATTACAAAGATATGATTGATATTTTGTATGTGTTATTGTGTTGACACCCAAATTAACCAAGACGTGATAGCCACATTGAATGATAGTTGAATGCGAACAGATCCTATGGATAGAATTAGTCGATATTAAATATTCTGTTCATGAACCACACCCTAAACATATGAAATCCAAAATATCAATACAGTGTAACTCATCATGTAGTAAAGTTTATGGAACTATATACAAAAATACATAATTTATGTTTGGGGAGATAAATAAAAAAAATGCATTACCATCCTTTCTCTCTGTCTCTTTTTCTCAGCTTTAACTGAGAATGTATCAATAGGTACCCCTTGAGAAACATCACGCTCAATCTTCTTACGCCAAACAAACTTCTCATTAAGATTAGAGTCACCGAATGGATTCGAGTCATTCGAATACCCTGACACAGTTTGAGTCTTCAATTTCTTGGCAGCCTTCAAAGCCTGGGGACAAAAAAACCCAACAAGAAATTCAACATCAACACACACACACTCTTCGAAATCGAATCAAAGCATGAAATAACAAAATAAGCATTGGAGAACAAAGGATCAAAACCTTTCTCTGTGCCTTTTTTGCCATGTATTGTGCAATTTCTTCCTCGGTTATGGTCCTGGAAGACTTGTTCTTCTTACTACTCCTCCTCCTGCTGCTGCTATCACCACCACTCTCGTCACTACTGTCTGAGTCCCGCCTGCCTCGGCGCCGCAGTGATCGACTGCTGCTCCTGCTTGTTCGCCGCGTCTCGGGGAGGGATCATATTCTGACGGAGAGTCATCTGAATCCGATCTTCTAGATCTTTCTTCTTTCCTACCCATTCTATTTACCTGTAGAGAGAGAGAGAGAGGAAGGCTTTAGCGGCAGAGAGAGGGAAGCGTCGAATTTGATTCCGGCGATGACGGTGGTAAAGGGTTTAGGGTTTTAGGAAGCGCGGGACTTGGTCGAGGAGAAGGAGAGAAGAAGAAGAAGAAGAAGGGAACAAAGACGAAGAGGAGCACGAACGAGCAATCAAGAGCGTATTTGGATGAGCTTTTTCAAACTCAATTTTTTTTTTTTCTCTTTTACTCAAAAAATTACTTTTCATATGTTTAGATTAATTCTTAATTATATGCAAAATTAAAATTTTATAATTTTTTTAAAATTCAAAACAAACGCACCCAAAAGAATAAATAATAAATAATGAGAAACAAAGAAAAAGGTTTTGTAGGGGTAGTTAGTTTCACAAATAATAAATTTGCTATATAAAAAGATTTATATTAATCAATGATGAGATTTAATTTTCATTATTCGGTTGTAAAATTTAGATTTAATCTTGATGCTTTACATAAAATCAAAACATTGCACTAATTATATCCGGTGAATAGTAGTGGTGCAAATGAGAATAACTTCTATTGAAAGTTTCATATAAAACTCACCCTTGAATACAAGACCCAACACCAATCATACAAGTGGAACGCATCTTAACTAGGGGTTTGTTTGGATTGATGGAGTGAGATTTTTGCTTCATTGTTTGAATTTGTAAAATATAGATAGAATGAAGCTTCATTTTATCCATTCTACTCAACCTTATTATCCTTAAATCGAGTGAAATAGGATGAAATGAAAAAAAATTCAAATAATAGAGTAAAGTAATACTTGCTCTACTATATTTTGTTTCACTCCACTAATCCAAACATATCTTTAAAGCTTTGAGTCTATGAATCCTCCAATATTATATTCTACTTATATAATACATTATCAATCAACGTGAAACTTAATCTCTTTACTTGAAACTCCAACACTAAGTAGTAAGTACTAAGGTATATATATTTTTGGTAAAAAGGTATGTTTTAATATGCAATTTCTAACATAGTTTCAAGAATATATATATATATATATATATATATATATATATATATATATATATATATTATATATATTTTTTTTTTGTAAAAAATAAAAGAAGAGTTTTTTCCATTGTCACAAATCTAATAAAAATATTTTATTGTCACAACCTTAGCCTTATGATGGATGAAATACCTTTCCCAACAAGCCTTAACATACCAAATTTTCTAAGAAAACGGATAGAGTTTCCTTTGTTTTTCGATCATTCCCCAAATAAAATACAATATATAATATTCAGTTAAATCAGACATATGGGCATTCTAGAATGTGCCCTTCCAGGATATATATCTAAACTTAGTTTACAAATCCTTTCTAAAATATAGTCTATACATATCTAAATCTTAACTATGCATGCTTAAGCACAAATATATACATAAAAATAAAACTAATCCGAGAACCTGACGACATATGGAGCATTAAAGTTCTAACAGAATAAAACTCAACAAAAATAGGTTCAGTGTACCAAAAGACCTTCTCAAGAAGGTTCACAAACTTAGACAATCGCTACTAAGGAGCCTGATTTGAACCTGAACTGCACCTTTGGAAAGAGAGAAACAATGAGTAGCTTTGCAACTGTGGTAGACATAATGTCTATAACCCACATGAGACAATATATAATTCATAAATAAAATAATAATAGCTTCATAGTTCATATAAATTCAACAAATCCTTTTATTTATGAATAAGATTCTTGAAAACATTCCACTTTCTAAAAAAATAAAGGGAATCATCAAATTAGGATAAATAAAGGATTTACACTGGCGGCATTCATTCGTGTGATCCTTAAACAGAATGGTCCTACCCATGCCGAGAGCCATAGAGAAGGATCCACTGTATGATCCTAAATTTATAATCAATGTGCACCAAGGCTAACGCCTACGCCGTTAGCTACAAATCCTGCGAGAAATTCTTCCCCAAAACATATAATTACTTTATACAAATCAATAAAAATGGGTCATACCCACTATCCATGAATCATTTCTCAAATCTATATCAGGGTAATAGCTTCAATTAGTTCAATCTATAAAATTTAATATTTCTTTATTAAATTTCTAAATTATATCATATTGTCTCATGTATAAATTTTCAAATAAAATATAACCTATTTACATTAAATCTATTTTCACCAAACATTTATATAACATAGCCAAATAATTATTTCTCAGCTTAATTTACTAAAATATATTTTTAACTAATTTAGAATAATTAAAAACAATTATAGACATAATGTCTACTCATAAACTATTTCACAGAATTGAATATCAACTTCCAAGTGCCACCAATCCAACAGTTACGCTAAATTGCTTTATAACTCTAGAAACAATATAAATAAAATATTAGTAATTAAACAATAATACCAATTTACACAATTTACCCCAAATCACTAAAATCCCTAATTTATAGAATAAAAAAAATTCTAATATTAATCCTAAAGTAACTAGAAAATTTAATAAATAAAATAGAGAGAGTAGAGGCTTATTTACCATCTAAAGAAAGAATTAGTGAAGAAATTTATTCCAATTTCTTGTAAAAACTTCAAGTTCTCTAATAGATTTTAGAAAGAAAATAGAGGTAGAGGAGAAAAGAATGGTAGAAATGATAAAGAGGAGGAGGAGATGATGATTATGGAGGTGATGGTGATATTTTTTTTTCTGAAAATAAAAAGAAAAAGAAAAGAAGAAGTAGAAGACGAAGAAGAGAAGAAGCAGAGGAAGAAGAAAAGGAAACAGAGAGAGAGAGAGGGGGTCACGGGAGGATGAGGGGAGAGGAAAGGAAGAAAGAAATAAAAAGAAAAGAGAGAGAACTATGGAGTCTATACCACTTAAGGTGCACGGTCCTCACTTTAATTTTTTTTTTTGGTTATCACATTTATAATTACGTATGATAATGAAATTATGCCAACAAGAATTAAATATTAATGTTTTATTAAGTAAATAAATTGCCAACACAAATAGTATGCTTACAAGTAAAATTAATATAATACTTGTCGAGTTGCATGTACAAAATATTTTTCATACCAAAGATTATTTCTCATTTCCCAATGTGTTCAATTGTGATTTAGGTTGTTTTAATGTCAATCTTGTGAAACTCGAGAAGTGGATAAAACAATGTGTAAATATCATAATTTTTAATTGGAAGTCAATATTACTTTGCATTGGATGATCATGCAAACACTCATTGCAGAAGTTCAATAGACAAATTCATAGGCACGATAACTAGCACTCGTAGTTACAACCCGTTGCAAGGGATCTGCTCTATATCCTAGAAAAGTTTAAATGCATTCCTATTAGACATATCAAATTTCCTTCACAACAAAAACAACTTTATCTTTCGCCATATGAATGTAAGATGAAACATATGACACACAATTTCATCCAAGATACCAAAATTAATTCATGTGATCAAAATCCAAGACAAATTTATCCCTTAATGATACCATCATCTCTATTCACTATCAATACTATTCAACCATAAGGCAAGAAAACAGAGAAGTTCTTAATCAAAGAAAAATACACGGTAGAAGATATACTGTAAGGTTCAAAGTTGTAAAAAATCATGTATCAGATATCAGACTTGGAAGCCTTAACCATATCATGATCTAAGCTTCAAACAGGTATCATCTCCAGGCTGTTCAATTGACTGCAACCTCAGCTGAAAGGAGATTTGAATGAAGTGAATCCTTGCCAGAAACTCTGCTAGTAGAGTTATTAAGCACTTGCACAGCTTCTTCCACCTTTGCAGAAAGGGACTCTGGCGATTCAAGAAGCAGCAGCAATTCTGCATTGTCCATCTCCAAAAGCATTCCCGTAATCTTTGCCGCTAGGTTAGGCTGTACAAGATAACATATAAATATATCATTTCAGGTAAGAATTTTAAAACCTGGCCTAAATTAGCAGAAGCGAAAAGCATTGTACCTTGAGTTTCTTGATAAGTGGGAAAAGACGCTCGCCAAGCATCTGTTTCTGTTGCTCGGGAATAGCAGTGGCAAGCATGCTATGCAGTATCTCTGATCGCTGAGACCCTCCAGAAGATGAAATTCTAGATCCTTTTCCCATCTCATGCTGGTGTCCACTAGGTACATACATAGCCTGTCCGGTATGCAGCAAAGCATATTACTTAAGAAAACAGAACTAGGAAGCACATGTATCAGAAAAATAAAATTTTGATTGAAGGAACCAGATCATCTCAGCCGAAACTTCAAATAAATAAACTGTCTTCATAGTTTTACATTGAAGGAACCAGATACTAAACAGGAAACAAAACTTTGATTATTCCTGACGTCAAGTTCAAGGTCTGAATATGTCTACAGAAGTTTTTATATGCACTTGTTTCCTCCTCCTAGTCTTTCCTCATTTCTTACTTGAGTTTTTCAGTGCTAATAAGCATCTAGTACTACAAAAAGATGTGAGACATCTTTGAAATTATGTACACTAAGAGGGAAAAGGAGGTAAACCTGTTGAGTACTTGACTCTTTGAAGAGGCCGCTGACTTAGAAAACTGTTGCAGTTGTGTGGCACCAGGGTATGCTTTTCCTTGCGAATTTGTGTGCCCATTCATCCTGCCCCTCTTTTGCATATGCTGCCTTGTATTGTTTGAAACCTGTGCATGGAAGAAGCAAAATAAAAATGTGTAAAACACTTCCAAACAGACATAAAAATAGTTACATTTCCATTGTCCGGATTATATACAGCTACAAGCACAGGAAAATTTCAAAGAGAAACTTGATAAATATTTCACATGAAGGAATAGAAGTTGGACATTTTGTTCAAAGAACTGGTTATTTGTTTCATAACAATAAATACTTTAAACCATTCCTCATCTAATTTTCCCAAAAGTCATTGAAAAAAACGCAAACAGGTGAATGAATACATGTATATTTTCAGTTACTTTAGAAAATTGTCACTCACATTAGGAGCTGGTGATTGTTGAAATGGTCTAGTGGGAGGTGCTAAACCATTAACCCTCCATCCTGACCTCAATCCCAGAGGTTGATACATCAGCCCAGCTTGAGAAGGCACATGTGAAACAACACCACTAGCGGCATAGAAGTAACGAGGATATCCACCAGGAACAACTGCATTTGAAGGTCCACCTAATCCTGCTAGTTGCTGAGCAAACTGGAGCTGCAACTGTGTTTGCCTATCCTCTTTCCTTTGAGCAATAGCAGCATATAGTGGTTTACCATGGAACATGCACCCTATGGCAAATGACAACAACTTAAATAAAACATAACCAGCCTAGCAAAGGCATTGCACATACTGTGGTCCTAATTGGAACTTCCACTTACATAAAAATATTTTAAAATCATTAAAAGAAAGCTTTAGAAGGGGAGGGACATAAATTTTCGGGATCATAACTTTAGTTATAAGTCAGCATATAGAAAATAAGAACTATATTGAATTCTCAATCAACCTGGGAAAAAAAAAAACTGATTCCTCAAATTGCAATACATACAACATGCAAGTCTTGTATTTTATTATTGGGACATATAGTGAGCATCCGTATTCCCTTCTTATACTACATATCTAGCAAAAAACTAAACTGTGTATCAACACATTCAAATCCTATCACCTTGCGGGCTGACCTATAACTTGACTCACCATGAAAAGTGTTCACAGCTTTATTGGCCTCCTCAGCTGTAGAGAAGCAGACAAAACCAAACCCCTTGCTTATACCTTTCTCATCTCGCATGACTTTAGCAGATATTATTGTGCCACATGCACTAAAGTGCTCTCGTAGTTGTTCGTCCGTGACACTATCATTAATATTCTTCACATAAATGTTTGATCCTGAAAGTTACATGAGGATATACTAAGAAAACTTTTGACGGTAAGATAAATGTGGGAGAATGGGCATGGAATTACCTTATATTTCAAAATTTGTTCCTTACGTTTCTCCTCAAATTGATGGTGCAAGACCTGCTCACGCTCAGACTTCTTTTGTGCCCTGGCTACATACAGATTCTTTGAACCTGCTTTTGACAAATCAAAAGAAGATAATGTATAGGATCAACATCATGAAATTGCATTTTCAGGGACAGAAAACCTATCAAGTATTAGGATAAAAATACTACCGAATTGTGATCCATTCATTGCTGCCATTGCCTGTCTAGCATCACCTGGGTTATCATAGTTCACAAATGCAAAACCCTTTGACATTCCATTTTCATCTTTTGCAATAGCCAAGCTAATAATTTTCCCAAAAGAGGAGAACTTTTCCTGAAGAAGTGCTTCTGTAACATCTGGGTCCAAATTCTTGATGTACAAATTTGTGTATTTGGCATTAGGATCAGGCAATATGCGATCACTCTTTCTGACAAAATTTCCAACATATCTGTGACAAGAATTAAATTAGAATCAGATTAAATGGATATATGGATGATAACAAACTTTAATTTATTATGCAATAATGCAGTGTTTCACATACATCTGCTTATCTTTAACAGTAGAGCCATTCAGCTTCTCGATGGCAGCATTTGCAGATTCCTCTGACTCAAACTGAACAAAGCCATACCCTTTGCTCTTCCCTTCCTCGGACATGACAACTTTGCTGGACAAGATATTCCCATATTTTTGAAATAAATCATGTAATCCCGCATTATCTATGGACTCGGCTAAGTTCTGCCACAGTACCAGAAGCAGTCCATAAGAATCCGCTATAGAAATAATAATGAACCAGATGTAAACAACTAGACATATACCTTAACGAAAACATTCCCTCTGCCACTTTTTCTTGCATCGGGATCACGATGTGACCACATGACCCTTATCACTTTTCCATGCAATGAAGAATGATTCTTCAATTCAATTGCACGACTTGCTACTCAATGAAATCCAGAGAGAACAAATTAATGTCAGTGGAATCAGACTCCATTAACATGAAAAACATTCTCTGATCTCAACCAATATGCTCTGCTTTTTTTTTAAAAAAATAATCTTTTGCAGTTAATCAAAAACTTAAAATTTCCACCCTACATACAAGTCCAGAATAGTAGCATAACTTGGTGTGAATCTATCTTGTAAATTACTGGTTACCAAAAATAAATCAACTTTGTAAAATCTATCTTGTTAGTTCAAAGCTGGTAAAGTTTAATCAAATAACTTTATTCATACAAAAATAATTTTCCAAACATCCCTCCATTCTCACTAAACAAAACTAACTCCGATTTTTCTCAAGAGGAAGCATTTCTTCACTAAAATAATACCAATAAACACAAAACGCATTAACCAAATCAATCCAAAAAACGAAAAAAAGAACCAATAATCTTGAATCCCAGAAAAGCAACAAACCAATAATAGTAATTTTTTTTAAAAAAAAAACAGCTAGCTCCTTTACTCCTGAAATTCTTTCTGAAACAGAGAAAAACGACGCACAATGATCAGAGCAATTCGATTTACACCTAGCTTACTAGCTTCTCCATTCAGCTCAACATTTCTTGTTCCAACAACACAGAAATTTAAAAAGAAATAAATCTATCCTTACCAAAACGCAAAAGAAGCAAAAGAAAAGATCGAATCAAACCGAACAAGAAAGCTAAAATGCAGTTTCCATATGAGAAAGCGCTTAATTGCGTTTAGTCGTATTATTACTCAAAACGAAGAAATCGACACACACACACAGAGATCCAAACAATTCGAATCACACAACTAGCTAGCTTCCTAGCTTCTCCATTCAGCTCAACATTTCTTGTTCCAAAAACATCAACAACAACAAAGACAAAGAATTATAGAAACGAATAAGTAAACAAAAAAAAAAATCGAATAACCGAAAAAAGAAGCATCAGATAAATTCGATTCACTATTCAATTATTCATCTTTATAAGAGATGAAGTTGACGTAACCGTAACCGTAACAGAAAAAGCAAATCAAGCAAAAAAAAAAAATCCAAAACGATCAAAACGACGCCGCATTAAGATACAATCACGCAAAAAAAAAAAGTTACGATGAAAAACACGAAAAAGGAAAAAAAAAGAATCAAAAGCATGTGAATGTGAATGCTGATTCATCAGAGAAAAGCATTTCGTCGTTGTTTATATATATTACCGTCTTGGTGAGAGATGAAGTTGACGTAACCGTAACAGAGGGACCTTCCTGTGGCGGAGTCTCTGCAAATGCGAACGGAAGCGATGCTCCCGAGCTCCGAGAACGCCTCGAAGAGCTCGCCTTCCGTCACCTCAGGATAAAGGTCTCCGACGTAGAGACGCCGTCGCTGCCGGAACAACAACCGCCGCCGCCATTTGTGGATGATATATGATCCGCAATTATTATCACAAGAAAAACGGTGTCGTAACAACAACAACGACGACGACGACGACGAATCGTTTCAGCGTTTGAGAGAATTGAAGAAAGAAGAAGAAGAAGAAGAGGAGAGAGAAACGATGAGAGAGAAAGAGAGTGTGAGGAATGAGAATTTTTGCATGGACGCAAAACCGTTCACGCCGTTCAGCATTAGAGAGGGAGTGTGTGTAGTAAGAATGTAATCACACTCTCACGCGCTGACGAGGATGCGTTACCTTCACGCATTGGTGGTTAATGCACTATAAATTTACCTCGACAAAACTTATTCAGAGTTAACTCGATTTATTATTTTTTGATTAACATAACTCCATTTACTATTATTATACAATGAAACTCTCTTTTTACTGTTTTTATTATTTATTTATATAATGATATATTGTGGATAATATTTTTTTTAGCTAAAATATTAAAAAATAGGAGTGGAGATAGAGTCAAACTCATAATTTTTTTATAGTTAATTGAAACATGCATGAATCAACCACTTAAAGAATTTAATTTCTATACATTTATAATATAAAATAATTTTATACTGTCAACCAATAAAATTTTAACAAAATACAGAACATTAAAAGTAGATGCTATTATTACAATTGTGAACCATAATTTGTCAATTTAATAAAATTTTATTGGTTAATAACTTGTACTTTTGAAATTAAATGGAACTTATACTTTATTTTATTTAAAAAATAAAGTTAAAAGAAGTGCCGTCTGTCTTTAATTCAAAATAAAAATGTATTTTTAACTTAATAAATGTTTGTACTTATAAATAAACTACTAATGGAGTTCAATAATTAAACCTAAAATTATGACAATACATGAATAAATGGATCAAATGAATATTAGCTTCTATTGTTTTGAACTCAAAATTTTACTTAACAAATTATAAGCATTTAACTAATTTGTTAAGTAAAATAAATGAATCGTTGGTTATATATTCATTTATTTGAGTTTGACTTTTGGGGCTTGAAAGTGGAATTTAGTGTAGTAGTTGACACACTTCCTTTTGTCAACGGACACGATTATGTAATAAATTCTATAACTTACTTCATGCATTTATTGTGGTCATTGATGAACGTTGAATGTAAGCATGCGTTAAAGCTTGAATATAAATGTGTCATGTCATATAAATGTGAGGCAATAAATACATTAAAACACCCTTAACGAATGTTCTTAGAAAAATCTTTTTAATTAAAGGGTTTTATTAATCAGTGTTTTAAGAGTAATAGTTCCAATACTCTAAAGACAATAGTGGAGGAAATTAAAATAAGTAACCAATTACTATATCTATTTCTTATTAATAGTCATTATCAGGAAACAGTGCAATTTTGATATATTTTGTGGCAAAATACATTAACTTTTCAACATACTAAAATTACATGATTTTTTTATAGTGACTATTAATAAGGAATGGAGAGAAGTATGTTTTGAATAATTAATATGTTTTCATTTATAAGATTTATTAAGATAAGGAAAAATTATATTTACCCCTCTACACTATAGGCCTTCTGTATTTTATCTCAAAACTTTAAAATGTGCAAATTAATTTCCTAACGTTTCCTTAATTTACAAATCTTTTTCTACTAAGTTTTCATCTATTGTTGATAAAAATAACATATTCAATAAAATTTAAGATATCAAGTTGCACGTTATTTGTTAGTTTAAAATGTCAATTACACTTGACTTAAAGCAATTGATGAGGAATGGTGCACTTATTTTTTAACAAGTAAAAATTTGACAAAAAGCTAAAGTACACATTCAGAAAATATTAGAGTGTCAATTTTCATAGTTTTTAAGTTTGGGAATAAAGTGTAAAATGTGTATAGATAGGGGTATGATGTAATTTTTCCTCAAAGTTGTGTGTGTATATATATATATATACACAGAGAATCCGTTATTCTAAGAATAAATACGCTACACTTACTTCGATAAATATCTTCTTATAAACATCATATTTTATCAATCCAATTGTTAAATCATGTGATATTATCTTGATGATTAAGCATACCAAATTTCAGAAAAATTAGACATAGATAAATATATTATTAAATACTCAAAATGTACATCTATTTCAAAACTACGTTGTGAGTCCAAATAAAAATGAATGATGAAATATCAAGTTTAAAATTTTATGAAATTTTATAAACTTGATTTTTGTAGTAGGAACTTACAATTTAATGGATGGATTGATGAAATTTGATGTCTATAAAAAGTTATTCAATATAATAAGTATATCAAGATTTACTCCAAAGAAATGGATCCCTCTCATATATATATATATATATATATATATATATATATATATATATGAGAATAGATCTTCCCTTATTAAATTTCAATATAATAAGATCATGTATGATCTCTCACATTTAAATCTTTTATGTCATATGTCTTATTTGAGTCCCATCTTTGAAATTAATAATAAGAACATACATATGACCCTATCATGTTGAATTTTGACATAAAAAAATTTATTTTCATATATATATATATATATATATATATAGAACATAAAAGAGCATATGTATTTATTTATTTGATAGGAAGTACATAACATATTTAGGCATAGAAGGAGAAGGGGATAGATAGAGGGGCCATAGTCCAAATAGGAAAGGAGAGAAAGGCCCGTAGCTATAGGGGGAAAAATCATAGGGCCATTTTAGTGGGGCCATAGCCCACACGCAAGAGGTTTTCTGAATTGTTTTATAGGGATGAAAATAAACCATGCTAGGTCGAATCTCGCAAAATTTAAGGACATCTTCCATTTCTATTTTTGCTTTTGACTTGATCATTTTCTTTTTCTTTTTTTTCATATTTCATTCCCAAAATCTTGAAAAATAATAAAAATAAGAAACGAAAAACCAAATAGGCCGAAGTTCAACTTCATGATAGTTTTGGCGTAGGCTCAAAGTGAGTGAGAATCTAATTTGTAAGATAACTCCCTAGCTGACAAGGGAAAAGGAAAAGAAAGAAAATTTTTTTTCACTCGCTAGGAACTTGCAAACATCACAAACACAAAGTTAGCTCTTGAAAGAAAAAAAAACCACAAAGTTAGCTTGGTTCACAAGTTATTAAGCTAAATAAAACAAAAGAGAAATTTAATTTGCATTAATCATTTGTAATATCGTACGACACACTCCTATATATAATTGAATGGGTGTAGACTTAGTTTAACTACATCTCATTCAATGGAGATAAAAGTATATCACATATATCTCATAAATGTGAATACAAATAACACTACTCAAAACAAAATTCAACTTCAACTCATAAACTCAAATTATTGATGAAAATTCTAGTGGGCATATAGCAGAATTTCATGAAATTAAGAGACCCAAAGCTGTCAAAGCCCAACCCAACACACACGTAAGCGTTGAACCTGAGCCTACGCACAAGGACCCCTCTCCACTTCTTCCTTATTCCAGCCTCTCATTTCCACCCTCGCTTCAACTTCTACCAAATCAAACACTTCCCTTTCAACCAATGATCAATTTTACCAAAATAAAAAATATTATATTTATGATGTAATGTATATTGTCAATATGTTTTTTTTTTTTTTCCTTTTCAAATGAGTTTCTTTATATATACATATAAAAGAAAAACCAGGGGCAAAATAATGAATCTCACATCTTCCTAAGGGTATGTTTGATTAGGAGGTAAACATAAGATGTAAATTTTCATAAATAAGATAGTATTAAAATCAGCATGTATGTGCATAAAAAGCTAAAATGGATTCAATTACAATTAGATAACCAAAAATGTGAAAATACAAAATAGTATAAGAGTTAATGTAACATTATTGATGAATATACAACACATCAGTGTCTGCAAGTATCTCCAAATCACCAGTGGAGAAAATCACCTATTATTTTAATGAAAATGAAAGAATGCATTGCCAGCTAGCCCATCATTCATCAAAAGAGATTAATAGTTAGTATTCTTGACAATCATTCATTAACCAAAGTAGGTGGTAACTGATAAATCAAATTCAAACTCACCCAACCCAAGATATCAGTTTCACTAGGAACACAAGTTACAGAACCCCATTTTCTAATGCAAGTGATTGCATGGGGTATTTGTCATCACAACTTTCTCATACAAGCCAAATAAGTAACATATTGAACTGAAAGATATGGAGTATTCACTATTCAGACAAAGGTGACAAGTTTAATCAGTGAATGGATATCATAGAATTCCCTGAACACCAACCATGATGCCACCACATGAGATTCCTATACACCTGCTACCTAAACATGAGGGCTGAAAATACACATCACAACTGAACTCTTTCTAAGCCCTCAGAGCACTGTTGTATAACATAGTACAATTTTATCCACTACCTAGACACTAATATACATTTCTCCCTTTACAATGTGATTCGCAGTTTCATCAGGTGAATGGAAGACACCCCTTTTTTTTTGTGAGCATGCCAATCAGAATAAATATACAATAGAAACATCTGCCACTCATGAATCCAAACATGAGAAGGGTTTACCGACAATAAATAAAAACATCGGCCATCTCAAGTAGGTTTCAAAAAGAGGGTGTCAAAGAATAAACTTTTGAATCATGGATTTAAATTACAAAAATAGGGACTTGGTGAAAGTAGCCATCTGCATAGAGAGAGCCACAATGCTTACAGGTAGCAACTTGGAGAGTGTGCCTATATTTGCGCTGCTGACACTCGTCTGTCCTGCATTGATGTACTCATCCTTGCTCGATGTCACAGAGACATTTACAGGCAGGGAACCTGGAAAGCAATTTAATATTAAGATAAAGTGAAGGATCATATATACTCCTTGCAGGAAAGAAAAGAGTTCCTTTGGAGAACTTACAATCACGGCTAGCCCATCCAATTCGTTGATGGGCTAAGTCATACACAATTATCTTATCTTTTAAGACAAGATCTGCAAAAGAAGGAAAAACAAAGTTGATGAACTCAAAACACCATAGTAGGTCACTTACTGATCTGATGCATTTGATGCATAATTTAGGCAAAATAAGCATGGAAATGCTACCTTATGATTAGCATACATATCCATGATGTTATCAAGTCAAACAAAATCAACTTTTATCAAAATGCATAGCTTTATAAAGATTAAGGAAGTAGTATGCTGGCATATCCTTGGAATTTGGATCGTGACAATTGACAAACATTAAATTAAATCTCTAGTAGAAATCAGTTTGAAGATGAAAAGGAGGGAATTGAATCCTTTTTGGATCATATTTAAAAGTTCTATTAGAATAGAGGATGAGCCTTGGTGCAACGATAAGGTTGCTGCTGCCTTGTGACCTGGAAGTCATAGTTTCAAAATCTGGAAACAGCTTCTCCGCAAAGAGGGGGTAAGATTGCATACATCTACCCTTCCAACCCCACCAAGTGGAGCCTCGTGCACTGGGCCACCCTTTTATTTAAAAGTTCTATTAGAATGTAAACTGAAATCTGAAAATCAGCTATCAACTATTTTTGAGGAAGATTTTTTTAACACTCAAGCATGTCTTTTTTACAATGGGTAATGCAGAATTCTGAAGTAGTTACAAACAAGAAATTCTCTATGAAATGGAAGCACGCTAGCTGTTCACCACAGACACAGAACATATTTAAATTTGTTCTTTTTTAATATTTATTGAAGTGCCAATTTCATTATAAAATGATAGAAATGTCTAATTTCTTCCAAGTATTTGCAGATTTTAGTCTGTTTAAATGTTCTGTACAGCAACTAACCTCCTAAAATTGAGACTCCCTCCTGCACTTTTTGGAAACCGATGCACCACAATGCATCACTATCCTGTTAAAACAAAGTGGCATGTCAGAGTATTATTAGTGGCATAAATCCCAAAGAATAACTTCCTTATGAAAAGAATATCACCAACAGTGTAATAGACATGCTTACAAGAATAACTTCCTTATGAAAAGAATATCACCAACAGTGTAATAGACATGCTTACAATGAAACCATTGTGTGTAAGGTACTGTTCTGGTTTTAAAACCATTGATGCTCCACCGGCAAAGTTTAAACTGACTGAAGGAAATATATCACCAACACTGAATATAGAACAAACATAAATGCTAATGAGATATACAGGACAAACTATCCTTTTATAGTGAAAAAGAATTTAAAGATATTTACAGTAACCTGGTTGAGATCAGAAAACACTGGTTTCCTTTTGAAATCAAAGGATTGGCAGACTGTGACACAGCTGTAGTTATCTACAAATTCATTTAGAAACTCAAAGTCAGGCCAATATCATTGCTTGTAATACAAGGCAAACAAGCAAAGGAAGATTTTGTTTGCCTCCCTCCAATCCCTTTTAAAAAATTTAAAGAAAGTAAGGATCTAAACTCTAAACATTGATATGGTGTTCAATACTTCAATTGATGAAGCATCATATGGCATGCAAACCTTCATTAAACCATTTCTAGAATTTTTTAAATAAAAAGAATCATCAATCAAGATCAACATAAAAAGATCAAAATTAATCTTCAACTAGCAAAATAAAACATACCAGACAAATAAGACAATAACATAAGAATCTAAATGCATTCAATGGACAAACATCTCAATAAAATATCCGCATTATTTAATTGTAATGCAGAAAGCCTCATCAAGGATGAAGCAATGGAAGAATATTGTGCCCACCAAAGTAAAACATTTCAAGACTTCACGTGAGTAACAAGAAAACTTACAGCGTTGACAAGAGGATCATAAGCTTCTTGAACAAGATAAGCCAGTGTTGTACCAGAGTCAACTATAGTTCCTCGGTTGGTAGATGTTGCAAATACAGCTGGGTTAATTGAGAGGAGTTGTCCATTGACAGAAATGCTCTGAAGATATAAGTTGTAATGAGGCCTGAAATTTGATCAAGGAACTAATAAAATACACTGTAATATATCTCATAAAACTGCAAATCAGTTGCCAACAAGCATAATATGATAACAAGCATTTTAAGAGACTAATTCTCTGAGAGCACTGTCATCTTTTATATCCATAAATTTCTTTCAGAATGCATAAAAAAGTGCCCATTAGCCAGGTAAACAAAATGAGACAGGAAGTGCAGAAGAGAGAACATACTGTGATGGGACCAGTGGACTATAAACAATACTTGGGTGCAAAATCTCACCAAGAACTAGTATGCCTCCTCCATTGCCATCTCCTTTTAAACAATGAGAGAACACTTTGGCGGGTGTTATGCCGCGTGAAGACAATTGGGATACAACAGACAGAGGACCAGGGCCAAACCCAAAAATTCCATCAACCGCTTTATCTGACTTAGTCAAATCTCCAGACAGATAGTTGCTACACCTATTGCCAAAATAACCATCCAAAAAAAAGAAAAAATCATTTCAAACCAAAATCCATATTAAGTATTAACACAAACTTGAGAGTAACAGCAAAACTAATAGAGGCAATAAGAAAAGGAGTGAAAAACATCAAGATAAGCAAACCCTATTTGGATCGTGGGCTTGATCTGGTTTAGTATCAATGTATTCTGCTTCTGTTTCTATATATATGAGTCCGCACAGCATTTGTACGGTATTGTTATGATCAATTAATGGGACTTGGCACCTTTTCTCCCACGAATTGAAAGATTCACCTAATGACAAATCATACATTTGACCTCCCTCTTCCCATTCCTCTGATTTTCACTCCTACCAAGTATGTCCTAGGATTCCCTACAAAGCATCGCTCCTTTGACCCTCCTATTGGGCTTCACTCTTTATATACTCCAGTCCCACGTTGAGTGCACTACAAACCTGATTCACAACAAAAGCATAAGGGTGGCTCACCCAAAAACAATGGTAGCTGAAGAGTTAGCAATCGATGACTGTCCCAGGATCATGTCGAAATCCATTGCATCAGAAACATAATAGCCAGTTGTTCCACTTCCGTCCCCATACTGAAAGGTGTAGCTACACTGATTAACCTGAGCAGAGCACTCAGCTGCTGCACCTTGAATGTCAGAAGCACATATTGGGTCAGAGCATGGAACCAGCACAGCCGTGGATGAGCCAACCGTGTCAAAGAAATTGAGCTCAATCTACAAAAACGAGCAACAAGAATAGCAAGGCATTAAGCACCAATTTAGAACCTTGTTCTCCAAGGTACCACAAGCATGCATGAACATCAATAACAAGTGTCGAAATCCTCACCCCAAGTCCACTAGATTGAGGGCAATTGCTGCAAGTATTGCAGTTAACCCACAAGATGTCGCTTCCAGTATCAATCTGCACGTTAAATTCTCTGGAGGAGACCCCATCTTCACCTTGGTAAAATACAACCTGAAACAAGAAAACCAAGATTAACTTTACATGGTACTTGATACTTGTTATTTAACACAACACATTTACATTACCCTTCGAGAAAAAAATAAAAAGACAATGAAGAATAAAGGTTTAGGCAATGAAGCACGCAAAATCCACAGCACGCAAGCAAGTACAAAACAATATAGTCTTAATCCCAAAAATAGAATGATCTTAACTACTCAATTCCCATTTCACTTCCAATTGGCCATCAAAATAAAATAAAATCCAGTACCAAAAATGCACAAAATAATGTAAATTTATATATATTTGTTTTTAAAAAGGCATTCATTACTTGTTACAACCAAAAAAATAAAAAAGATCTTGGCTACTCAATCACCATCTCACTTTCACCCAGGTAATAAAAACAAAACAAATTTCAGCACGAAAATATACAACACAATGTAGTTGTTAAACATAAAACCATTTATGTGATTGTAAGAGATGGTTTCATGACAAATATCAGAATAACTAATTAAGTGGTATGGGGTTCGATAGTTCTGATAAAATTGTTTACGTTTCGAGCCAAAAAAGACATTTGCTTGGGGCTTCTTTCATGAGCGTGACAGTAGTTTCTTGAAATATATATATATATATATATATATATATATATATATATATATATATATATATATATATATATATATATATATAGCTTCCCAGAAAAGGAAGGAGCAACAAAGACAAGTGCCTATAAATGAAGGCTCATTTAATAAATAAATGAATACTCACACAGCTAATTAATTCAAGTGGCTCAAATTCAATACTTGTGTTAATAAGTTCTCGAGTTCTAATTATTATAGACAGATGAACAAAAGGGATAACTTCATCCATAGTGATCACACTTAACTCGAGTCAAATTAAATGGAAAAAATAATAATAATAAAGCACTCTAAATATGGATTTTTTTTTCAAAATTAAATTTAAAAAGAAAACAACTAGATGGGAAAATGAAGAGAGAGAGAGAGAGAGGAAAAGAAAGGATTACCCGTACCCAGCGGAGCTAAGATCGGAGGTTCCTTGCACGGGGAATTTCACCACTCCCCCGACACCAACACCACCACCACCCCGCAGCATTCTCGCGTGACGCGCCCTGTCACGCGCCTTCATGTGCTCCATCTCCACGCGCCGCCCTAATGGAACCATACGTTCCAGTGGCAGCACTACGCCGCACATCACCACCACCGGCACCACCACCGAAACAACCACCAACAACAACGTCGTAACACAACACCGCATTTTCTGTTTTTTTTGCTTTCTTCGATCCTACCTTTGTTTCTTTGTTTTTTTGTGTTTCTGCCGTTTTTGTCTAATGATGGAGTCGGTGGTGCATTGAGAGAAAAAGAAAGTGTTGTAAGTGTTTTTAAGAGTTTTGAGTGCTAATAATGAGCTAAGGTAGCTGAATTGAATTGAGTGTTGGATTAAAGTGATTAATTAATAATAATCTTATCAAGAAGGTAAGGGAACAAGTTTGGGCGGTACTGCTATATATATAAGGTATAAACGGTTATGGCCCCACATGACCTGACTTTTGCCTTCTTATTTCAAGTTTAAATTTAAAAGTAAAACCTCAATTTTATTCCACATATTTGTAGGGAGGAATATATTACTCCATTTAGAAAGCTTGATAGTAATCCCTCAAATTTTATGAATGAAACAAGTTAATTTTTTTGTCAAATTATTATTTATTATGTATATTGTTGTTTTTATGAAATTACTCTTTCGTTTTGCACAAAATAAAAAATAACTAGATTAAATTTTTTCTTTTGAGCACAAAGCTATAATGAGAGAAAAAAAAAAAAATTAAACTTAAACAATCTTGTTTAGAGGAGTGGGGCATGTTAATCAACCATAAAGATTAATAGGATATATATAAGTTAATATGATACAATTCATAAAATAATTTAACGAAGAACTAATTTATTCTTATTTATGAAATTTGAGAAAATTATAATGAGATTTTTTAAATTTAAAAAATTAATTTAACCTGCGACTATAAATCTAGGTAAATAAATTGGGATGTTAATCGAAATTAAATTATATATTTATTTAAAGTAATAATTCGCTAATTTGGGAGTACGTGACTTTGGTATTTTTGTATGCATGTACAGTGAAATGACGCGCCTTGCGTAAAAGCTGTAAGCCTCTCAAAACTTTTTCGATAAATGGAAAAAAGAGAAAGAGTGACGGTGAGGGTTGCGTAAAGGATTTCTGCATAGATTAAACGGAATTCCAATGGATGGATGATATAATTTTGATATGAAATTCTATATTTTTGTCTAATCACTTACTTTTATATATAAGAATTTTAAAATAATAAATTATTAAATATATATATATACACCACATAGTTAAATATCAATGGAAAAAGATTTTACTCTAATAATGTATATAAATTTAATCAAAAACTTAAAGTTATAAGTAAAGACATATAAATAATTCTATTATAACATCCTCCTCAGATAAATATCTCTTTTTGTATTTAAAATGTGAATAATTTATCATAATATATAAGAGATGATAATGGTGCAATACCTTATTATTTAATCATGAGGATTTTAATATCATGCCATGAATAAATTAATCATCTTATCTAAATGTTTAAACTAATGGATAATGACAGATGAATAATTTTATATATAATATATATCATGATTTTTTAACTTTTAAAAAGATATATGTCATATCATCTTATTTCATTGAATAATTATTACAGGTTCTATCAAAATATAAAACTAGTTTAGTTCTTACTAGGGATAAAAATAGGTGAAAATTATCATGATTTAAGTTTATCAATGATAATTTTCACCCTTTAAACTATACACCTTATAAAGAGAACACATTTAAATCAAGTGTAATTATTAATGTAAAAGTGAAGACTTATTTAGGAGCCTCCTTACACTTATACTGACTTTAATATAGTTGTCAACAATTTTTTCTTAAGTTGACTCCAATAATAATGGAGTTTTTCTTTTTTTACCCTTCATTCTCGTTACTATTTTATTCCATGTACACCCCTTTTCTCTGCACATGTTGTGTATGTGTGAACTGAAGATATAGGGAGAAAACAAAAATTTAATTAAATCTAAGGATATATTTTGAGTTTGAATTTTGGTAAATTTCACCTTATAATTTCTTTCTTTAAAATTTAAATTCACAAATATGCATATATTATATCTTTACACATGTATAATACCTTTGCTATTTTTCGTGTAACTTGCCAGAGACTGATGCTATGGAACCTTCTTATCTTTATACTATGACCCTCATATGCCGAAATTAATAAATAAATTTAATAAACAAATGGTACGAATCATGAAAATTAATAAGATAGACATGTTGAAATCCCCACATCCACATGAAAGAGACCCTTTGACACTTTGCTTTTTATTCTTTATCAACCAAAAATTGATATAAATCAATTATCTTGATATGCTGGATCACTGGGAGAATATAACAGTGTACCTGTAGGAGAAAA
Organism: Dalbergia oliveri; assembly: GCA_030441495.1. Taxonomy (NCBI): domain Eukaryota; kingdom Viridiplantae; phylum Streptophyta; class Magnoliopsida; order Fabales; family Fabaceae; genus Dalbergia; species Dalbergia oliveri. The sequence continues at coordinate 26,668,971 of JAMLFY010000013.1, forward strand.
AATCTATAGATAATTTCACTTGTGCAAAAAAAATTAAAAATAAAAATGGGGCCTTATATGAAAATTGCAACTATCAATTGAGCATACCAAGAAGAATGAAAATGATGGAACGAGGCATGTGGGAAACAGATACGTTGATTTGATTCAATATGAACAGGGAATGGAAGGGACGGGAAAAAGAAACAGAAATGAATTAAACACAAACCGTAATTCATATATGATATTCACCTCCAATCATTGATAATTGATGATCAGAGTAACAATCACCCATGAAAATAGTGATGACTTCAACCCTTTATTTTTCCTGTTAAATTATGGTATCTACAATTTTTTATATATCAAAATCAAAGTATTTATTATCGGAAGCAACTAATCCCTTTATGGCGAAAGCCTCTTGAAGAGGCTAATCCGGAGGAACATCCTTCATTCTCATACATAGAATCAAATCCCCAATATTATTAAGGACAGGTGCTATTACTATATTGCACCTTACGGTAATTATGGTTTCTCATTATACATTGATAAAAGAGCTTTATATGAAGTGGGAATTGGGTAATATATTATACTATTAGTATTTTATCTGAATTATCAACAATTAATATTCATGTCATCCTAAATTAAATAGTTTGAATTGAACAAACCCATTTTAAAAATAAGAATAAACCTCAATTTTGTTCTTGATAAGGATGATATCGGACAAATTGATTGTTTAAGAAAAAAATCATTTGTGGTTTTTTATGATTAAATAAGATAAATTGATTCCAACAATTTATTAAAAATAGAGGTTAAATTGGCCCCTAACAAAAACATAAATAAAATAAATAAATTTATCAAAATAATGAAAAAAAATGATTAATTTATCCTATATTTTAAATTGTAAGAGACTACAAAATGTGTTTTATTTTCTTAAAAAATCATTTTGTCTGTTGTAAATTTTGTGAGAGGCATTAATTTTTCATTTACAAGAACAAGAACCAAACCTTCCCAAGACATTACAGTATTACAAGAAGAAAATTTCTTGTATGGCACAATAAATGTAAGAATTATTTTTTAGGCACACTCATAAAAGAGTGTGAGATCATATATAGATGAATATAAGTGTATATTTAATAAAATTGGTGAGATTCATTTTTATTATGAGTGTATCTAAATATGATGTGTTAGATTTGTATTTATATAAAAATCTCTTTTATAGGAAATGATACATTGACTCTATATTAAGCTAGTTATTTTATGTTGAGTTTTTCTAATAAGTGGCATAATTTTCAAAATTTTGATTAGATTTTAGGTATTGAAAGTATAAAAGCTTGTTTTTCTATCATAATTTAAAAAAAAATTCTTTAAAAACACTAGTTAGACAAATCTTTTTATGTTTTTGGAATGATTCATATCAGTCAATATAAAAATCCTTTATTGGCTGTATGCATATAGGTATTTACTTATTTTATGTCGAATACTGTTTTTGAATAATAATAATAATAATAATAATAAGCAAAAAAGATCATGTCCCATGTCCCACATGCAAGGCTGGCCTCTTGCTGTATGCCTGTAGCTGTGCAGTTGCCTTGTGTTCCATTTTCTTTCATACAATTTTTTATTTGAATAGTAATTGCAAATTTACTATACATGGACAATTATAAAACTTTAAAGTTCCTTACAAAAATAAAAATAAAACTTTGACGTTTAGACTAATATTTAATAGTTCAAGTGAAAATATACAAACACTAAGTAAGGATAAATTATGATTATTCTTTTAAAACTTCTCTACGAATAGTAATTTGATTTTTTTTTAGACTTTTGCTTACTAATGTGGTTAAGATACTGATTCACGACATATATTTGTTTCATCTCTTTTACAAATGGGACATGGAGACACGACATTACATGTTATTTCAATAACTATGTATTAACGAGGCAAAACATTAATGTTAATGAGTTTGTAAAACAAAATATTTTTATGTGAAAAGTTCTGAATATGTGTTACGTGACTAGCTATGACTATAATGCCACAAATGATGTGTTCGATAATTGAGGCCCTGCTTATAGAGTTAAAATGGTTAGTGTATTACAATTTCAAGCAACTATAATTTGACTTTTAAAATTATTATTTTAGGCCTGGTTCACCTTTTCTTTTAGTTGACAGATAGAATCACAGCTTATGAGGTGCGATTTGTTTTGTTGTGTTGTACCTATATATCCATAAGATCCCACCAAAAGTTCGAATGCATTTGATCCATCCTCAAGAAGATACCTTTTTGACACCTTAATAAGCGAGAAGATATGGATAGAGAAGCTGTAAACTATAAGAGAGAACTTATCATCCATTTTGATAATAGCATCCTTCGATTTTTCATTTGAAAAAGTTTTAAACTATATTTGACTACACGTATAATAACTCTCTCTTTAGTCATGTATAGGTTTAGAGTTCTAAATAGAAATACAAATATGCACTAATAAGTCTATAAACTTTCTTATCCAAGCAGCTGCCTCTGATTTTCTGTATAATAAGTGTCATAAAACTAATTCTCCCAAAGTTTAAGCTATTAGTTTATACCACATTAATGATTTTATATTTAATACGTCATCTCATGCGAATATCTTTTTTGTTTGAAACGTGAACAATGTATAGGCTATCATACCTTTGAAATTTAATTATTATTTTTATTTAAAAATTGAGAATAAGTTATTAAACTCTAAATCACTTGTTGTAAAGTTTAAATACATGTATGAAATCAAAATATTGTTAGTTGAAAATATATTTTGCTTTTCATTTGCAAGAATACTATTCCTTTTGGTTCAAAGTTGATGAGAGATACTAATTAAACCTCTTAAAGGCCAAAATTGAAATCTTCAATTATTGCTGCCACGTTTTTTCTTATAATAATAAGATTGACAAAATATGCCATCGCATACCAAATGACAAAAAAACATTATTAGTTTTCTTCGAAGATTGCTTTTCTTGCAAGATATATTTCCAACTTTTCCACCAGAGCATTGGCCAATGTCAAATGTCAATGTCAAATGTCAAATGTCAAATGTGTACGGTTGTATAGATATTTTAGGTGCATGTATACTATGACAGGTTGATGCAAATTTGTATCAACAAACCGACGTCTTTTTTAGATGGGGTGAACTGGTAAAGATTGCATGTCATGTTCTGATCGACGCGTTTTTACGTTCATGAACCATAAATGTAAGTAAAAAAAGACTAAAGGAAAAATATTTTTTCATCTGGCTCTTAAGGGCACATTAGCTAGTTTCATTTAAGGGTGTGTTTGGATTCAAGAAAATGGATAGAATGGAGTGGAATGAGATGAAATGTTTTAAAGTTTTATTGTTTAGATATTGAAAAAATGGATATAATGGAATAGAGGAGAATGTCCATTCAATTTTATCATTTCTTGTTGTTCTCATCTATCCCCTTTCAATTTGGGCAGAATAATGAATCCATGCTTTTGTTTTTAATTTATAAAATTATCATTATTCTACTCCATATTTCATTACCATAATATTCAAATAAAGGAATAAAATAATTATACCACTTCACTCAGTTTATCCTATTCTACTCCATTAAATTCCACTAGTTACCACCAATCTAAATATAGGCTAAGAGAAGAAAAAATTATGAGGATTTTAATATGATCATGACTTTTGTTTTTAGAGGAAAATGATGTTTAAAATTTTTTGCTAATCCCTTGAAACCCCCAACATCTCTCAATTCATAGTTTCCCTAATTAATCAAAATTTGGGCTTAGGGTCTCTTCATGAGTTACGAGGGAAAAGAAGTGGAGGCATCCAAAGAGAAATGAAGGAAACGAGAAGGAATGATTTAGTGAGTTTTAGGGTATGTTTGGATTGATGGAGTATGACATATTGGAGAGAGTGAAATAGAATTGTTGAGAGAATTGAGCGAGCATAATGGAATAATTGCTCGTTATATTGTTTGGATATTTTCATTTCATTCAATTCCTCTCAATTTAGAGGAAGAAATTTGATAAGAATGGATGGAATTTGATGAAATGGAGTTTATCTATCCCCGCTTCATTCCATCCAAATTTTGCAAGTTCAAATAATGGAGCAACTAAAATTTCACTTGCTTCACTTCACCCAACTCCATCATTCCAAATATACCCTTAAACAATCATCATTCACAAGTCTAAAATATACAAGGAGGGTTTATAATGTGTTTTTATAATTTTTTTTATTAAAATAAATTGACTATGGTTATTATGCTTTATAATAGTATTAAATTTAAAAAAACTGTAATAATAATTAGAAAAAAATTTTGAAATAAAGTTCTTGGGAGGGTGAACAAGAAAATGTTAAGCCATCACCCATCCTTCATTTTGGTCGTATGAAAGGTCAGACATTTTTGGTTGGGGCTTTTATTGAAAGATCTCAGTCTTTGTTAAAAAAAACAGCTCAAACACTTTCACCTTAGGCCCATTATAAACAAAGCCCATTTATAAGCCCAATACCAACACTAGAACCTCCTTTCACCCTTCTATTCAACTCCTCTCTCTGTCTCTCTCTCTCTGTCTTTCACTCTCTCTCAGTCCACTTTCTCTCTCCTCTCCCAACCATGTCGGAACCCGCCGCCGAAACCGCCGCTCCTCCGCCGGCGCCTCACAAGAGCTGGGCCGACGAAGCCGACGATGACACCGCTGCCGCAGAAGAAACCACCGTGGCGGCACCGCCACCGCCGTCGAGCTCCACCACCGAAGCAATCGCAACATCATCTCTCAACGTCGACAAATTATCGATCGACGAAACCAAAAAGCCTCCGAAGCTATTGGACGATCCCGACGACTCCAACATCCAAGCGGTTCGATCTCTAATCTCACACCAATATCTTTTCCATCTCGCAATTTTCTCTCAATTTCTCGCACTCAATTTCTCTGCTAGGGTTTTACTCTCAGAAGTACATATAACTTGAAATTAGTATCAGAATACTTCACATAACAATTTCCGTCATTTCTAATTTTGTTTTACCAATTTCGCTTCAATTATTTTATTTTATTTTATTTTTTAGATAATAACAATCAAGTAGATAGTGCATTTTATTGGACTAGCAACAAATTATGCTAACATTGAAATCACTATTTCTCTTTTAATTTAAGATTTTTGCTTGTTTGTTAATATTATATTAATTCAATATTTCTGTTATGTAATAATTTAGGCTAACATTAAAATCATTAATCCTCATGTAATTTAAAATTTACGTTTTTATGTTAGTTTTATATTGCTTTATATGTTATAGCAATAGGTGTGTTATAATTGTTGAACATTTTTGGATACTAGTACTAGGATCGAATCTGTATATGTGCTTTATGGGTTTTCTGGGATTCGGTGCAGGTTACCTCCGGAGACACGCCGTACACCTCTGCGGCGAAATTCGAGGACCTGAATCTGTCGCCAGAGCTGCTGAAGGGTCTCTATGTGGAGATGAAGTTCCAGAAGCCGAGCAAGATCCAAGCCATAAGCTTGCCGATGATCCTAAGCCCGCCGCATCGGGATTTGATCGCGCAGGCGCACAATGGTTCTGGCAAGACCACATGCTTTGTTCTAGGGATGCTTAGCCGGGTGGATCCTTCTATGCAGGCTCCTCAAGCTCTCTGCATTTGCCCAACCAGGGAGCTGGCTATTCAGGTAAAAATGGTTTCTGGGGTTTTTCTTTGTTTTTTCATATTGAACAATGGACAATTTATTGAACAATCAACAATGGTTTGTTTGGATAAGTTTCTAAAGTGAAGTGTTTTTTACACAAAAAGTTGAAGCTTAAAAGTATTTTTCAAAAATAAACAAGCAGCAGCAGCTCTCTATATGCTTCTACAGTGCTCGATTGGTTTAAAGTTTGAGGGGAACAAAACTACTTCAGATGGAAGTAAGAAAAATATTACTTTCTATTAAAGTGCTTCAGTTATATTTTTACTTTTTCCTTCACTAAGAAGGTAGGAAATTGTTTATTTATTTATTTTTTTTGGATTATGCATTTTTTGGAGAAGTTTATTCAAACATGCTATATGAACTTCGGAAGAATTTTTTTATATTAAAATGTAATTTTCATGTAGAAAAGCACAAACAAATGCATCCAATGTGTTGTTGTGTACAATTGGGTATGTAGTTCTAGTATGATGATTGTGGTTATTGGTGTTATGTGTGTCTCTTAGAACACAGAAGTTCTCCGGAAGATGGGAAAGTACACCGGGATTAGCTCAGAGTGTGCTGTTCCAACAGACAGCAGGGACTCGATTCCAATAGCAAAAAGGGCGCCTATTATGGCTCAGGTGGTTATTGGGACCCCTGGCACCATAAAGAAGTGGATGACTTTCAAGAAACTGGGTGTGACCAGATTGAAGATTCTGGTCTTTGATGAGGCTGATCAAATGCTTGCTGAGGTAATTCTTGCATGCTGATAAAATGTAGTGTGACTATTTTTAGTTATGATCACGGTACTTTAACTAGGATACCACATAACTTATCTTTTTCTCTGAAGCTAGTTTCTTTTTTTTTTTTTCAAATTAATTAGTGTTGCTAAAACTTATTGGAGAAATAGGGATACTCGTGTTTGATAATTGTTGTAATGTTGGATATAGAGGAAGAGAGCACGAGTAAATATCTTGGCTCAATGTCATATCTATTTATTGATAGTAATCCTCTAATAGATATGATGGAGATTGTAGACCTATATTTAGGTTCAGGGATATCCTATGGTTTACTTAACTAGCCTTGGTTTCTTTTTTTTTTTTTTCCAATTGTAATTTAGCAGGTTTTTACTTTTAAATATACTATTCCTTAATTTCCAAATAACCAATTAACTATGAACTGTGCTGTTGCAGGATGGTTTTAAAGATGATTCCTTGAGGATAATGAAAGAAATAGAAAAATTCAATTCTAGCTGTCAGGTTTGTTGAACTCTCTCTTGTATAGTGCACTTGCATGCATGAAAAGTTCCATACATTCGGGAATTCTTGCATAGGAATCTTCTTTTGGTTGATGCTAATTGATTGCTTTAATTAGATTTCAATTTGCATAGAAGGAAATATAATTCTTCCTTGTTACATTTATTTTTTGTGCAGAGGAACCATTGCATCTGCACTTGGATGCAGTGTCATTGCGTCTGCATCTTAGTGAACTGAACCATTGCATCTTTATTTGAATGAGTTTTTTTACCTGGATGTTGTTGCTATGTATGTAACTCAACATTTGTGTCTTCTTGTGTGTGATGTTATTGATATTTTAAAGTTTCTTTTCTTATCTAAATTTTTTTATTGGCTTGTATATTTCCAGGTTCTTCTGTTTTCTGCTACATTTAATGAAACTGTCAAGAACTTTGTTTCAAGGACAGTTAAGAAGGATCATAATAAACTTTTTGTGAAGAAAGAAGAACTTTCTTTAGATGCAGTGAAGCAATATAAAGTGCGTTGTCCTGATGAGCTGTCTAAGATTGAAGTGATAAAAGATTACATATTCGAAATAGGAGAGAACGTGGGCCAAACTATTATATTTGTGCGCACAAGAAATAGTGCAAAAATGCTGCATAAATCACTTGTTGATCTGGGTTATGAGGTTACTTCCATACAAGGTGCTCTTGATCATGAAGAGAGAGACAAGATTGTAAAGGAGTTCAGAGATGGTTTGACCCAAGTTCTTATCTCAACTGATGTTCTTGCCCGAGGCTTTGATCAGCAACAGGTGCTGAATTGGCCCTGCTCTCTCGCTCTCTCTCTCCCCTCCCCCTTTTGTGCACATGTACTCATTTTGTTTCAAAGTGATGACATCCTTCCATTTTATATCTATTCAGGTTAATTTGGTTATCAACTATGACCTTCCAGTGAAACATACTGCTGAGTATACCCGTGAATTTGAGCCGGATTATGAGGTGTATTTGCACAGGGTTGGTAGGGCTGGACGTTTCGGGCGCAAGGGTAAGTTCTAGTTCATATCTCTTTGCATTGTCTATTTATTGTTGTCTCAATATATTGAAAATTGTAATATTTTTTTTACATTGTAGCATCTTCTTGTTACCTTTTTTTTGGTAGGACTGGTGTAGATCAGTTGAATTTCTGCATGTTTAAGCAAGAGGTTATTTATCTTTAACACTTCAGTCTGCTGGTCTTTAGCCATGCTTTTCATTATATCATAACTATAAGGATAAAGTCGAGCTTTTAACTGTGTGGTTGGTATTATTTTCTCCAAAGGACAAGTTTGTTGCACCATGTTCCATTGGTTCAAAAATAGTTGTTGTTTATGTTATTACTCTGATGGGATTAGTAATACTTCAAGCAAGTTGTGTAGGTGGAGAGAAAAAATAGATGTTGGTTCTATTATTACTCTGATGGGATAAGTAATACTTCAAGAAAATTGTGTAGGTAGAATTTGAATATTATTTTGGACCTAATAATGTCTATATAAACAATAAGAATGTGACTAACTATATCTAGACTTTAATGTTACATGTGCTTGTTGGGCCACACTATCACTTAATATACAAATACAATTTCAAAGTTTTGGTTTGTACTTTTCTTCTAAGGAAGTCAATTCAAAATTTCATTCTTCACAAAGTTATGCATGATATTTTCAGTAATGGGGCAAAATAGTAAAGATGTTTACCCTTTGTTTCATTTGATCCCACAGGGGCTGTGTTTAACCTGATATGTGATGAAAGGGATGAGAAGCTCATGTCAAAGATCGAGAACCATTTTGGCACCCATGTAACAGAGGTATGCTACTTGATAATGGGTCTTGGATTCTGATGTTTCAAGCAGTATGATGCAAAACATTGAATCTTCACAATTTGATTGTGGCTTAGTTTGCTTTGTGGAAAGAGTCATGGAAGTATGCATCTTTTAACTTGTTGATGCTGCCGCCTGAATGCAGGTACGAGAAAAAGTGTTGAAGACTATAAAGGTGCTCTCAAGGAGGCCGGTTTACTACAGTGATGTGAATCTGCCAAATTTGAAGGATATCGAAAACTATTTGCTGGAGTACAGAACGTGCTTGGATACTGACTACAGATTGGCCATATCCACGAATGCTTAAATTATTTTACATGGACACATGCTGATCATGGTCCAAGTTTTGGGGATGGAGAGTTCCTGTTCAGTGTCTGTTTTAAATGTCTCAGTGCTGGAAATTTTCCTCCTTAAAAAGTACTGGATATGAGGTTGTAATGGGACAATTCTTGGTGAGTGTATTTGTTTTCTCCTTGTAGTACTGTAACTCTCTATGGATGATCGTGGGTATAGAAAATCCCATTGTGGTTGCGAGATAAATAATGTTAAAGTCATCAATATTGTTGGGGGAATAGAGCAAAGAAGACAAGGTGTTAAGGTATCATTGTCTCATATTGAGATTGTCAGGGTGGATGTTTTTTCATCGAGTATGCTATTTAAGTGATGTATCGCCAAGTTGATAATGCACGCGCAAATGTTATTATCTTTTGCACGCCATTTTTCAAATGCTTAACGTGTGTTTCATCGCAACACTTCTAATTTGTGAATTACATATGAAGCTTAATTAATTATATCAATTTTCTCTCTATTTTTATATGCCCAATCAAACACTTCGATAGAGTGGTGCATTCAACCAGCCATATCTTGGTGCGGAATGCCGAAGTGTGGAAGGTGAAAAATAGAGATTGAAGTATAAATAGCAGTACTTTGCTTTTCATTTCTTGCTGTAAAGTTTTCGAAGCACATATTTTCCAAACAATAAAATTAGCTCTACAAGTTTTTTGAGTTACAAAATATTAACCATTTAGTGCAGTGGTTAGCTTGTTGCAAAACCGAATATATGTAGTTAGACAAGGGAACTTCAAAATTATTATTATTCATTAATTAATTTAAATCTCTAGCGTTAAATTTCTGTGTACAAGAACTCCTTTTAATTATTATTTGGACAGCGTAGTATACTACATAGCAATTTTTTTTTTTTAAAAAAAAGCAATAGTGAAGCAACATGATTGTCTTGGAAATAAGGCGAGCCACGTGGAATAGAAAGAAAGAACCACGTATCAGTCTTTACACGCGGCAGTAACACAATAAATCTATTTATTCATTATTTAAAAAACAGAAAAAAATCATTAGATTTTAATTTGTATACGATAATAATAATATAAAATATTTTTTATATTATTAATATTATTATTTATTATATTCATCATTTTAAAAAAAATTTATTGAATGATGTATAAAATTGTTTCATACTATCATGTTTAGGTTAAACTCTATTCTTTTTTAGATGGAGGGTTAATTTCTATAATTCAATAGTATTATTTATACTCATATTTTATAGTGTATTAACACACTATAATATAATGTCCTATAAATAATGAACACAAATAATATTTTTCATTTATCATACAAGTGAATTGTGTTTTCTCTTTCTTTTCTTTTTTTTTCTTCTTCTTTTTTCCTTATTTCAGATTTCAACACCTATTTAACGCGAATACAATGCTAGAAAAGAGGAAGGAGGAAGAATGGAGAAGATGGAACAGTAGAAGAGAAGAGAAGGATCCAGAGAATAAGAGATGGCCACGTTGCTTCGCAAACCTCTCAAATTGCGCTCTCTCTTCCATCTCTACCCGTCGCCGGCAGTGGTGGCTCCCCTCGTTTCCGGCACCGGAACCTCCTCGTTTTCTTCTTCCTCTTCATCTTCTTCGTCTTCATCGTCATCAAATACTTCTTCTTCATCAGGTAAATCTACGAAGATCGGGAAGAAGCTGGTGGATCGTCTCTCCGCCGTCATCGACGCCGTCCACGACCGCAAACTCCCTCCCGAGCTTCGCGGCCAGCGCAACAATGTCAGGTACTAACTAATTTCAATTTAATTTAATCAATCAATTAATTAATTAATAATATGCTCCTGTGACTCTTTGATTTCGAATAGCGTGCTTGAACAATTGAAATTGAAATTGTGCCAATTTGATCACGTGGTTAAACTAACGTTAACTAACTGACAAACTAAGCAACTGAATTAGTCATGTGGTGCATGAGTTAGTTTCATCATAACTGGATATTAGTTGTTAGGTTTGTTAGTTATTCAGTTAGATTGTAATCAGTTATTGCTGTTGTAATCATGTGTTAACATGTCTTGTTATCCCATGAGGCACCTCTATCATGTCATGTGAGTCTGTAAACACTAGTGTAGTGTAAATATAGTTTTCTACAATCAGAAAAGAGCATATTCCCCGATGGAATAATGATAGGTGTACAACACAATTGTGCAATATTCATACAACATAGGTATAAAAACAAAGGAGGTGGTGGGCAGAATAATGATACGTGTATAATAATATTGTACAATATTTATACAACATAGGTTAAAAAATAAAAAGGTGGTGGGACCAAAAAATAAGAAACTGAAATAGGCCCACCACCTTCTTTGTTTTTATACCTATGTTGCATGAATATTGCACAATTGTGTTACACACACACACACGTGAATGTTTCTGTTGGATTTGAAGCGTGAATAATTTAATAGAATGATAGATAACAAAGATTGAGTCCCATACCACTTGGTCATGGAGACTCTAATATTATATCATGAACCATTTATCCCAAAATGCTTAAGTTGATGGTAGATACGCGTGAATAGTTTTGTATCTAACATGTGAAGCTTTTGTTTGCTTGGTAGACGATATTGCGTGGGTTTTGTCCTCACCTATTGTTTGACGAACATTGGTTGTTGGACAGGTCAGAAACTGATATCATCAATGTTGTTGAGCAAAGAATATGGCATTCAATGGAAGAAGGCCATTTTGAGAACTTGCCTGGGAAAGGCAAGCCGCTTAAGCTTGACACAAACCCTCATGCGGATCCAGCTGAAGACACCCTATATAGAATCCTGTCGAAAAATGGATGTGCACCTGAGTGGGTTGAGCTTAACAAAGAGATAAGATCTAAAATATCTGAATGGAGGAAGTCTTTGAAGAAAGCTTGGGCAATTAAATGTAGTGGAGATCACACTACATGGGATGAAAGTTCAGATGCTCTGAAATCGCAGTTGAGAGAAATCAACGATAAGGTGAGTTATGCCATTTTGATGTGCTAACGCTCTGCTCAAAATTGAAGATTGAATAATGCCTGGTTATTTCAGCTTTCAAATGTTAAATGCTGTGTTTGAATTTGATATATGTGATGCTCTATGGTTAGAAATTTTGTCAGAATTTACAATTTAGTTGTCAAAATGATGTGACATCTATGAAGTATGGGAACTCCAAAATGATTGCCGTACTTGGTACTTACTTGGTATCGGTACTTGTTGGGTACTCCTGGGTACGTGTTAATCAACAATTTCAATAAGTAAATGTTACTTAAATGCAAATTAATCCTTATAAAACATTAAATTTTGCAATTAAATGAATTAAACTACTATTTTATCCTTTCAAATCTTATGTTTCTTTATATATTTTTACTTGAGCATCATAAAAAATCATTTATTTTATGATATAATTATTTTATTGGGTATAATTTTATATTTTTATATAATATATCTTCCCGTACCCTTAATTTTTGGAAATTTTTCATACCCCGTACCCATATTTGTACCTAGTATGGGTACCGTACCTGTACCTATGCAACATGGTGTGACATGCATTGACTCTTGAATGAATAAGTGAGTTATATAATTTCATTTCATTTAAAAACTATGAAGATTTTATGAAAAATCATGATAATATTATTCTAGTTGTATGGCATTGTTTATATAATAAAGCTACTCTTATTTTTTTTGCAGGTTTTCCGGTATAACCTCATTGTGCCTTTTGGGCGGCAAATGTTTGGCCTGAAGTGGGAGAAAGAGATAGGCTATTTAAAAGAACAATGAGATTCAATTTTGTTATTCAACTTTGAGCCAGTTGGTTTACCATTGCAGAAGATCAAGATTTATTATTTTCATATTCGGATTTATATGGTGTATTACCTGCGATTGGTGTTACTACTTTCAACCTTTAGCATTTACAACCAAGGGAAACAGAAGAAATCAAGAAATAATAATTTAAATGCATGTAACACAGCAAATTTTGGGCTTCTTGTCATGAAATTGTTCTATGACGTCCATGCCTTGTGTTGATTGAAATGCCATACTTCTCGGTTCAGTAAACAGGAAATGACCGGGTTGAGTACGAGTGAGCTCTTTCAAAGGCAGTGTGATTCTGCAGAACCAATTTGCCATTGATCAAGCCGACCATGATCGTAGAAATTCATAGAATATAATTAGAAGTCAAGTTATACAATAGCCAATTACTATATATATAAATTTAAGGAATGAATGGAATTTTCAGGATATTATCTCGACCAATTTTTCAGACACAAGAAATATAGCCTTATTTAGTTTATTAGCACATTATTTAAACGTAGCATAGCATTGTTTTCTTTTGTTTTTCTTTTTTTTTTTCCGAAAACATTGCATTTGCAAGGCAAATTGTCCCCTGTTGGGAGAACGATAATGGAAACAGGTATGATCGTAAGGTGGTAACTGGTAACACCTTACCATTCTTGCTTTATAATTTATTTAGTGTGGCCATTAATAGATCTGCAAGCTGTTTACAAATAGGGATACGAGGGAAACATATAAAAAGTCCAAAACAAAGCTAGCAAAACTAAATCAAATAAAGAACATAAACTTGTACCAAAATATACAGAAAACAAAAACAAAAAAAACATAAACTTATGTCATCAGAGGAGTCTATCACATAGTCACATGCTAGTTTGATACACAATACCTCTTCTCTAGATGGTTTAAAACTAATTAAAAGGAAGACACGTTTTTTTTTTCAAGATCACAAGTGACCCATGACAAGAATTGGTGGCTTCTGGTATTAGCTACTGTATTCACAAGAATGAACGACAAAACAAATACATGTTTGACAAACAAGGAGTTACCCTCTTAATTTTCGTATTCCTAATGCTGGTACTCAAATATTTGATGTTCTTGCTGCAAGCTGTATCAGAGTTTTGCTGTGGTAAGCTGCGCGTAGCTTCTTGTATTTCTGCAAAAATGCTCCAAGGTCAATCTCTCTGTCAAGGAATTGCTGGTGCAGATTTTCAGATTCCTCTTCTATCTCATTCATAGCCTCTGCAAAGTCATTATATAAGTCTATCATATTTATGAACCTAGGGAGGTCTTAACAATGATAAAATTTTGCGTTTACCATAACCATAACTGCGGATTATCATTTCAAAACTTACCTTGAATTCTGTGAAGAAGGGATCCTGGGGCATTCAACTTTAACATTTCTTCCTTCTGATTCTCAAGCTCATTTAGTTTCTCCTGAGCAGCAGCTAACTCAGTGGTCCGAATTATTCTACACTGTTGCCATAGAAGGTTGAATATTCCATACTTAGAAGAATTTAGAGAAGAATCCTACAAATCATAGGATTGTCTGTGATCTTACCTGATTCCTGAGTTCCACAATACGAGGTTCCTTTTGTAGATTTTCCTCTGAATTGAAAACATAAGTTGTTTGAGAAGCTCTAAAATATTCAAATGCTAGCAAAACATCTAATGGCATCATAACAAACAAGAAGAATTCAGTAACTCACCAACAAGCAGCATATTCTCTTGCAAAGATCATCTTTCAGCTGATCATATATCATTAAGTAAAATAGTTAAAAATAACTAGAAATTCAAGCATATAAAACAGGGGTAAAGCAACTGCATAGAAGGTTTGCATGGGGCAACAGGATAGCAGAGTTGTCATTCCAATAAATAAAATGAAGAGTGGCCTGGGATGAGTTGGTCAATGCATATTGAGTTTTGCATATCTATGGAGCATTACAATTGCACTTAACATTGAGCACAACTGCACCTCTATCTGAATTAAGGTACCCCAACTGAATTCTCATTTTTAAATTAAACTCATGGAACAACTTGAGAATTTGCTAGAAACAGGTGTGCTGTTAGCCTGTTACAACATGAAATGTGTGATTGAAAATTGTTTGAACCATGAAAGTTTAAATACTAGCAGATGATAGCCTGCAGAAATCGGTTTAGTCTTTGCAGGATCTAGTGCCCAACCACTAGACCGAAACTTTAAATAGCTAGTGAGGATGCAACTTAATTTCTTTATAGTTTCTTAGAGCTGCATCAAGCACTGAGGCACTTCACCCAACATAAGCACCATGCGTTGGGATGTTAAGCCCAAGAAATATACAAAACTAGGGCACACAAAGCAGGAAAAAGATAATAAACCACCATGCACACATAGAAAGTAAATACAGCAACTTACATTATTTTGAATCTTGACCTGATCAAGTGACCGTAAAAACTGCTGATACACATCTTTGTCAGATAAAATTTTCCGTAACTCATCAACACTGGTCAATTTATAAAAAGTGATATAAAAGTATTAATAACATTATCATTAAAAATGATGAAATAATTCATAACATCAGACTGATAAGAGAATAATAAACGACAGGATCCTCTCAAGAGTAATCATCTAAAAGAACTAGCAAAGAAACCATGCAAGCAATTTTGATTCGGAACAAACTTTAGTAAAAGAGTTATGTCAAAGCTAAATACTGACATTATCACTTAAGGAGTACGGACATGCTATCCCAAAAGTTCCAGATTTGTTTTTCCTTTTACTTCATTAACTTGATTGATAAACCATAAGCACAAGGCTATTAAAGCTTTAGATTAGAACATCTGATCTCAAGCTCAACTGGAAGAGCTGAGTATGGCAAAAGAAAAGTAAAAACTAATAACCCCTTTCCATATCTTCAGAAAAATGTGATACTTGTTCAATTTATACTTTCCACACTATACTGTATATACCACGTTTCGAACCACAAGGCAAATCAAATTGCACAATAATTTCAAAGTCGTAGTAAGATTTAAGAGCATGAAAGAAATTCAACCTCTTGTCCTTCAAAGAAGCAATAACGCCAGCAGCTTCGGTAGGGGGGACTTGTGAAGGAGAGTGCAACCTTTCTTCAGGTCTCTGTGGATTGCGGTTGCTGGAGGAAGAGGCAGTGGGCGTAGCAGGCCTAGAAATAGAACTTGGGGAGCTCAACATTTATTGTGGATACCGTAATTGTGTCTCTGAAGAACCATCCTGCAAATGAGGCTGAAATTGCTGTTCTTGCGATCCCTGATCATCAACAACAAAATTAATCCCATAAGAAAAACACTAATCAACTTTAATCTCTGACAAAATGATGCAACATTGTTTCCAACTACAGTTCTTACAATGATTCTGAATGTGTAGCGTTACTCGTTTTACAATATAATGGGATTAATTTTGATGCCTTGTCTCGGAATAAATTGTTTTAGACCGTCAACCAATCAAATATCATCATCATCATCATATATGTGATTTTTGAGCAGTAGTTGTAGAAGTCAAACCCTTTGAATCACATGGCAATGTGTAAAAATGTTTCTATATCTATATTGCATCAAAAAAATGAAATCCTAATATAACAACCCTATCTACTAGTTTCCAATTCACAATGGATACTAAACCACATTAACAGAAAAAATGAAATTAAAATTCAACCTATAATAAAGCATGAGAAGATGTTTTCGTAAAATATCAGCTGAATAAATTAGATATAAATTAAAATGAAAGAGATGACTAGCTACATATGAAATTGAAATACGATTAATCGAATAAGCGATAAAAGGGATTATCAATCTGAGAAAGAACAAAAAACTGAAACGAAGTTGTGGAAAGTTACCAAAATCTATTAAATATTGATGACATGTTGAGAGACAGAGAGCAACGAGGTTGGAATCGATTTTTGTTTTTCTTTTTGTTTGTTTGATGCTTCGGAAAAAGTCGAATGTTGTTTTGAACGAAGGAAATATGAGTAATTGTTTTGTTTTGTGTGTGTTGGTTGGTTTGGTTAAGATCGTGAGCAAGCTACGCAAACGATGTAAAGTTGCGCTACGCCTCTGTCGCCCTGCACAAACGAAATTTCCTTCTTGTTTTCTAAGATGAAAGATGATGGAGGGGTTAATCATAAAAACAAATAAATAAAAAATGATAGAGGGTTTATTGATTATTTTTTTGGAGAGTTAAGTGTTAAGCACGAAGCACGATCTATCGTGCTATTTGCTATTAATAGTCCTTGAGAGTAGTTTTCATAATCGGATCGGTTCGGAAATCGATGAACTAGTCACACGGTCGCTCCGATTCTTTTGTTGGATTGGATATGCAATTGACCTAGTTAAACTCAGTTTGACTTGTATTGAGCTGGCCGAGTTTAACTTGAACTCAAGCTGCCAAATCGGATCAATTTTTAAGGGAAATTATATTCAAACTTGAGACCCAAAGAAACGAAAACCCACTCTTCTACTCCTACACCACTTATATTTTTGTGTTATAGTATGTAAATAATAATATATATTAAATACTTATTTGAACTATATTATTATATTATATTATTACATATTTATTTAATTAAATCCAGCTTAACCAAATCAACTAATAACCTATCGATTAACCATCAGGAACCAGTGCCTTAGTTGATTCAATTACCAGTTCAATTCTAAAACTAATAATTGAACTTTCATATATAAGTTACATTAGTCTCTAAACTAGAATATACAAAGAATAAATTCTATTGAAGCCACTAATTTGAGCGATAATTGTAAAACTTTCATAATTTCTCTAAAAGATTCCAATAGATATTTTAAAAGGTTTAATTTTAACTTTAAAATAGAAAAAATTATATTGATCTTCCATGTGATTTGGCGAAATACAACTCGTATTTTCTATATTTTCAAACTTTGTACATTAGGTTCTTGAGTTTTGAAAAATCTTATACTAACTTCCCGTATTAACATTAGCTCATAAGTGACTTTAATGAAACAATACACGTGTACATAATACATGATTTTTAATAGTGACGTTATCAATACTAAAAATTATTATAACTATTGAATAATCATATTATCTTTTTAATAAGTGATAAAAATAGACCATATATATATATATATATATATATATATGTATGACCAAAATCTTTGGGTAAATGTGATCAAAATATTTTATTTATATGACCTTTTAAATAGAAGATAAGAGAATTAGTTGTTTCATGATAATATGTTGTAGAAAGAGAAATGTTAAATGTATAATATTTTTTTATAATAACTTTATACCTTTATTGTATAGAGGCACATGAATCCCATATTTATTTGATGTTCATATGGTTTTATATATTAAAGATGTGAAGTTATTGTGAGAAATGTTTGTACACTAAATATTTCTATTATAGAATTAAATCCAATTAAATTTTTGGTACTTTGAAAATCACATTATTTACACTAAGGTTTGAATCAAGTATTTGAAGCTTTCTATACAAATCTTTTACCACTAGAATAATTCTAGTGGCTTAAATCTAATTAAATTAAATGTAATATCAACCGGGCGCCGCTGCTGCTGCTGCTGCTGCTGCTCCTCCTCCTCCGCGTTTGGCTGAATCATCTCTGTTGGAGAAATGACAGATGAAGCCTTGTTTTTCCTTCAAACATATTTTCATGAACACTTGCTTCTCTTCCAAGGAACAACTCATTATCAAGCTAAACCACATGCTTGCAGAGCTCAATCACTCAAACCAATACTCAGATTCCCTCAAACTCTTCACCCACATTCACTCATCACCCCACTATTCCCTGAGACCAGACCACTGTACCCTTTCAACAGCACTCACTGCCTCCGCAAACTCTCACCATGTCACCTTTGGGAACCAGCTTCACACTTTTGCCGTCCAAACTGGCCTCAAGTCACATTCCCATGTTGCAAATTCCTTGCTTTCACTCTATGCAAAAGCTGATGATCTTGCTTCTGTTAGGTGTGTATTTGCAGAAATCCAATACCCAGATGTGTATTCATGGACAACACTGTTATCTGCTTGTACTAGGCTTGGCCATGTTGGTTATGCCCTCCAACTATTTGATCAAATGCCTAGTAGGAACAATGTGGCTATTTGGAATGCCATCATTACTGGTTGCACGGATAACGGGCATGGAGATTTTGCTATTAGTTTGTTTAGGGACTTGCATAGGATGGGTGTTAGGCCTGACAATTACACCTTTGCAGGTGTGTTGAGTTTGTGCTCTGTGGAGCTTCTTGATTATGGAAGGCATGTCCATTCGGCGGTTGTCAAGAGTGGTTTCTTGGCAAGGACTTCTGTGATCAATTCTCTGATCACTATGTATTTTAACTGCGAATGTGTTGTGGATGCTTGTGAGATGTTTGAGGAAGCAGGAGCTGCCCTGCATGATCATATTACGTATAATGCAATGATAGATGGTCTTGTAACCATGAACAGAAATGAAGATGCGTTTGTGATGTTCAGGGACATGCTACAGGCTTGTCTTAGTCCGACGGAACTTACCTTTGTGAGTGTCATGAGCTCTTGTTTGTCTTTGACAGTTGGCTGTCAAGCACAAGCATTGGCTATCAAGATGGGTTTTGTTGCTCATACTGCTGTCAATAATGCGACAATGACCATGTATTCCAGCTTTGGGGAGTTACATGAAGCTGAGAATATTTTGGGAGAACAGAAGAAAAGGATCTTGTTTCATGGAACATAATGATTTCAACCTATGTTCAAGAGAATATTAGCGAAGCAGCAATCTTGACCTATCTGAAAATGAGGAGGGCAGGAATTGAACCAGATGAATTTACTTATGGAAGTGTGCTAGCTGCCGCAGACTCTTTCCTCATTGTGGAGATGTTCCACTCTCTCCTATCTAAAAAAGGGCTTGTGAAAATTGAAGTTTTGAATGCATTAATTTCTGCATACTGCAGACATGGAAATATAAAGTTGGCTTTTCAAATCTTCTCTGATCTTACCTATAAAAGTTTGATATCCTGGAACAGCATCATATCTGGGTTCCTGGTAAATGGATGCCTGCTGCAAGGGTTGGAGCAATTCTCTGCTTTGCTTAATACACAGCTCAAGCCAAATGCCTATTCCCTCAGTCTTATTTTGAGCATTTGTTCTAGCATTTCAGCCATGAGTCTTGGGAAACAGGTCCATGGTTACATATTACGCCATGGATTTTCTTCAGAAGTTTCTTTGGGCAATGCTTTGGTGACAATGTATGCCAAATGTGGGTCTTTAGACAGGTCTTTGAGAGTATTCAATGCAATGGTTGAAAGAGATACAATCTCTTGGAATGCTCTAATATCTGCTTATGCACAACACGGGCAAGGCAAAGAAGCTTTGCGCTGTTTTGAGGCAATGCAAATCTCACCTGGGATCAAACCAGACCATGCTACCTTTACTGCAATTCTTTCAGCTTGCAGTCATGCAGGTTTAGTTGATGAAGGTACTTGTATTTTTGAACTGATGGTGAAAGTTTTTGGATTTGTGCCTAGTGTGGATCATTTTTCTTGCATAGTTGATCTGCTGGGTCGCAGTGGATACCTTGATGAGGCAGAAAGAGTAATTGAAGGTGGTTATTTTGGGGCACATTCCAATATTTGCTGGTCATTGTTCAGTGCCTGTGCAGCTCATGGTAATCTAAGACTAGGAAAAACAATTGCTAAACTTCTCCTGGAAAGAGATCATAACAACCCATCAATATTTGTGCTTTTATCTAATATCTATGCAGCTGCAGGCCAGTGGGAAGAAGCAGCTAATATGAGGGATTTGATGAGAGAATTTGGGACAACAAAGATGCCTGGATGTAGTTGGATCAGGACCTAAGGAGTTTAGGCCATGGGGATACAGATGATAGAAATGCTCCAACATTAGTAGAAGCTTTGAAAGACCAACAAGTCAAGAGGGTTGCGTGTGGTGCTAATTTCACTGCAGCCATCTCTGCATAAGTGGGTATCTGATGTTGACCTGTCTATCTGTTCTGGCTGTTGTCTGCCATTTAATTTCAGAAGAAAATGGCAGAATTGTTATAATTGTGGACTTGGCGGCTTAGTCCACCATGTTCAATCACTCCAATCCCAAACATTGGGGGGTCTTACATCCCCAGAAGGTGTGGATGATGCTATGAGGACCAATGATAGCCTCAGTCAGGAGGTTATTGAATTAAGACCACAGCAGGTACCTTATTTTATGCTGTGGATGACTGGATTCCTTTTCTTTCTTTTAGATGTTTGAATGGAATTTTAATAAAATGGGCTCTTACATTATACCCTTTTCTTGGTACATCAACTAGTCCTTTTTTCAGGACATTAATTTATGTGGATTATGCCGGAAGAAAATGACCTAGACACTAGGCAAAATTGAGGATAAGAGGGGAAATGTATCCTAATTCCTACTGATATGCTCCGATATAAGTAGCAAGATGCATATTAATGGCAGGCATCCTTAATTACTTGCTGCATTGTCTGATAATGGTAGATATTAATTACAATTTAAACTCCAGGGCAATGTAAAATAAAGATGAACGTGCTTGAGATGTAAGTGCCATGTAAATTTCAGTACAATTATCGCAGTGCCAGTACATGTGGCAACACCACTGTCTGGGATGATCAGGTTTTGTGATTTAAGCTTTTGTTTCAAAATAATAATAATAGTAATAATAATATAAATTTGGCAATCCAAGCAGCTCATACCTAATGCTTCCCAATTCTTGTTTCTAGTCTCACCTTTTCTTTACCTTATTTTTCGGAGGTGGTCAAGTAATCAATTTTAGAGAGGGTCTTCTCTTCCCTTGCCGAACAGTTTATTTTTTTTCATACGGTGATGTTTGATATCAGTTTACTTTCATAGGCTGGAAATAATTTTTTTGGCCATATTTTCACCCTTTTACTTTTTTTTTAAACTGCCAAAAGCATGTTAAACTCACTTGGTTGTCTATTTTTAATGAGTCTGATTTCTTTCCCTCTTTTAGGTTGAAAACTTGACTCAGAAAGCCCAACTTCAACAAGAAGTTGAGCTGGAAAGTACAGCTAAAACAGCTAAAAGATGCTCTAGCAATTGCTGGGAAGGAAACTGCGGAATTCAAAGCAGCAAGGGAAGTGATCAAGTTGCTTATTATTGCCCAGGTAGAAAGTTTAATACCTTAGGTAGCGTTTGGCTTTTGCCCAGAACACTGGAGACAGAGACAATAGACACAATAGAAACGGAGACATAAAAAACAGTCTCTATATTGTGTTTAATTGGGACAAGACATTACAATTATCTCCGTATTATTTGAAACACTAACAAAACAACAAATACATGATAAAAGACATTATGTACCCTCGCCATACCATTGTTGGATCACCCATGGTAGTGAGGATATATAGGGAAATATTAAATATGTATAGGCATATTGTTTGAAGAAAAAAATATTAAATTTCTTTTTTGTCCCATTCCACTTGTCCCTCCATTTTTTAGGTATAAAAATTTTCTGTATTTTGTGTTCTGAGACATTTTTTTGTCCTTTATTCCGTCTTCACAATCAAACAATTTTGTATCTCTCGTGTTTTTATATATATATTTTTTTCCGAGATAAAAACCAAACAGTACCTTAAAGCCGCTTTGACAAATAAGACTCCTATTACAGCCAAAAATAGAGTCACAAGGCAAAGGAAGAAAAGTGCTGAAAAAGTTTAGTCCCTTGAATTATACATGGTGCTGATGCCTTGTAAAGAAATTTTCCTGGGTCATTGACATGCCTTCATTTTGATAGCAAGTGGTGCTAGCCTAGGGTCTACCCAAGTGGTAGAGCCAAAGCCATAATTTGTGGAAGTAGGGACCTACATTAGAGTGGCCCCTGCTCAATTTTATCCAAAATTTGTTAGTGTTATATTACTTTTTTGAGCTGTTTAGTTAATAATTTCCTTCTAGTTATGTTTAAGAAGTATATTATGATTTAAATTATTTTTATTTCTGTAAAAAATTATCATCGTTTTTATTTTATGCTGAAAGTCCTTAATACATTAGTCAGATTTTTATGAATTCAATTTGCTTAACTACGATTGTTGTTAGCAACTTCCATTATTAATTTCCTACTTCCGACTTCCTTTTGAGTCCTCGTTTGAATATTGTCTTGATTTGTTTCATATTGTACAAGACATGTTTTCAATTATGAAAAGATAATAAAATTATAATGACTATGCTTGAAGTTAACCGCATGGAATCATTTTTATTTCAATGAATGTGATTTTCTGGCCGTCAAAAAAGTTTGGAAAGATTCGAACATTCTTACTAATATATGTGAAAAATATTGAATAATTCTATCTGCCTCCTCCTTGATTGAAAGTTTTCTTAAACTTTTTTGTTGCTTTTAGCATAAAGCGTAAACACAAAAGGTGTTACGTAATTTGATTAGCTGTTCCCCAAAACTATGATAGGAGGTATATTTACAGTTTTACTACACATTTTTTTTTATTGAAATGAAGGTATTCATCGTCGAAAGTGATAATCCTCTGCAGCTCAAAGAGGCAAAAGATTAACCACGAAATACGCTCAATTTCCATTAGTGAGAGTTGAACCATCAATCACACGATTAATGGACAATGTGAGCTGCTAACACATGATTTTCCTACACATTACTCACTAGTTACTTGTATGTCAAAATTTACATCATTAAAATAATATCAAGAAAAAATTAAATAAATAATAATTATTTTAACGTTAATTATGCTAAATAACCAAACATGGGTGAAAGCAAGACACCAATGCAGTGGATCCACAGGGATTGCAAGATGCTTCTTTTAAAAGTAACGACAAATAATTTCCGCCATTTGGTCTCTTCGCCGCTTATAAATATAGTTAAGGATAATTAAATATGACAGGGTGTTCTTGATCTTAGGCTTCAAAATTGTGATTTTGTGGCAGCATATGATGCCGCCTGCAATTGCATGAACCGTGTATCTTATCCACATATTTAAATTTGATTAAGCTAAGCAAAGCTTGAATTATAAGGAAAAATTGCGTGAGGGCCAGCATGCATAAAGAGGCTGCATGAATATCATTATCAAATTTGTATTTCCTTTTCCACGTTCTCATGTTGCCAACTTGCCATGCTATTGCCAGCCTAGCTTGCTAACTTACATAAAGCTTTCAGCTCCTAATTAGCCAGCCTATCACTTCTTATACCATGAATTAACATATAATCTATTGATTAATCAAATAATAAAATTAATTCTCACTTAGATTACAAATATTGTTCATACTTTCATAAGTGTATTTCGATGGAATTAAGTCCTGGGATGGTCTTTTAAGTGTTGAGCTTAAACTTAGGCCCTGTTACAACCGTTTTACAAAATGGTTTTTTATTTTAAAAAATAAAAGATCGAAAGAACTTGTTTAAGAAGTTGTTTTCTTTATGTTGATTTTATAAATGAAAAACACATAATGAGTTTTTAAAACACAAAATCAAAAATCAGTTAGAGTTGTTTTCCAAGTCTTTTGTAAAACCTGAAAACACTCCCTTTATTCATGCCTCACACAATCTACTGGAGGCGCCATCAAGCTCCTCCCCCATTTGCCGACGCACGCCAACCAACTCCACCAGCTCAGGCGACCCGCCCCGTGTGACCCAAATCTTCCCCTACGCGTGCCCTATTTATGCCCTTGCGAGCGACTCAGCTTGGCCCCATGTGCGACCCAGCTCCTCCGCCATTTGCCGACGAATGCCAGCTCAGCTCCACCGCAGGCGATCAGATTGCCCCTATGAGCGACCCAATCTCCTCCGCCATTGACCAACGCAAGCCAACCAGCTCCACGGCGCACTAGACCCGCCTTGTGCGACCGCATCTACCCTCGCGAGTGGCCCAGCTTCCTCCATGCGCGACCAGCTTCGGCCCCATGCACGACCATGATTAGCAGGTGAAGCTGTGTGCGAGTGAGACCGGAGATGAAGGGGGACCGTGGTGGTTTATGAGCTTGATGATGATGGTGATTTTGATTTTTTCTCTGGTTTTTTATGATTTTTAGCTTGTGAGTTTGGTTTTTGGTTTGTTTTGGCTTGGTGAGGAGGATAGGATACTGATAGCTGTGGTTTCTATTTTGGCATTGGTGAAGAGGATGAGATGCCAAACAGGTTTTTTTATTTTTAAAATTTAATTTAAATTTATTTTCTAAAATAATTTTAAAAAATTTCAAAATAAAAACACTTCTAAACAACCCCTTAATTTCTACTTGTATCCGTCCTCGTTTCTAAAATTAAATAGAAAATTATGGAAAAAAAATACTATTCAAATTTCGATTAATACTTTAACTTTTATCTATATTTTACAATTCATAATACATATACGCTTTATTTTAACTTCTCTAAAACACATGTTCCTTAGTACGTATTTTTGCTGAGGGAAAATAACAACCAAGTTGGATCAGTATAATAATATTTTTTTAAAAACTATGGATCTAACAAATGAGAGGAATTTTTTTTTATGAGTAATTATACTTACTAGTACTTAGGCAAAAGCTGTATGCAATGTTGGAATTGTTAGGGAAAAATGCCACTTCTCTCTCCTTGAGAACCACACTAAACGAAGAAATAAAATAGGAACACAATTACAACATAATATTTAACGTAAAAACTCCAAATTTGAAGAAAAACAACTGGCTATCAAATAACAATCAGTGTGAAAATTTTTACAATAGACTTTTTTCTCATACATCCCATTAGCCCCTAGTACACTCATACTTTTCAAAGTAAATATTTAAACTACATCTCACAATACTCTAAAACAAGAGAAGAAAAAGAAAATTAAATACAAGTTTAAAGTGTTTCTGAACGATACAAGTTGAAACAAAGAACTTGGGTTTATACATATAACCTTGACAACCCTCTCACTTGCAATTGTGTGCGATATGAGACTTGTTCTAAGAAGTTTCCTTCTCCCCTTATATTCTTGAGTGATGTGGGCTTCTTC
This sequence comes from Dalbergia oliveri, assembly GCA_030441495.1. Lineage (NCBI taxonomy): Eukaryota > Viridiplantae > Streptophyta > Magnoliopsida > Fabales > Fabaceae > Dalbergia > Dalbergia oliveri. Next base: position 26,694,760 of record JAMLFY010000013.1, read on the forward strand.
TAAAATATTTTATTTCAATCAAAATCAACATGAATATATACTTAACATGCAACCATTGGTAGCTGTTTTATTTTACTGACAAATATTTTTGGAGTTCAATTTAACGCACCTTTAGTCCAACAAAGAAAAAAAAATAATTAATGCACCTTTAGATTAAGAAGTTTATAATATCACTTGATAATGTGTTACTATATCATTCACTTAAGTAGTTAAAATTTTGGTAAAATGTTAAATTTATCAAATGATATAAAAACAACTCATTAAATAACTACAAAAAAAGCCCATTAAATAATAATACAAAATTTTGGTACATCATCAATATGAATGAAAATTAAACTATAACATTTCTTATAATTTTTTTAAAAGAAAGTCTTGCTTTTAATGTCTCTCTTTCTATCGCCTCTTAGTGATACAATCATGTTTCTTGAACTTACAAATGCGAAATGTGCGATGTTTATCTGCATTCACGGAATCATAGCAATCTTTTGTGTTTTTCGAGCTTTGGTTCATTCTCTAAAGGGCCTAAGCATGATAGTATGAATAGCAAGTAAAGCATGTCTTGATAGCAAGGTCATCGAATTGAAATGAATTGAATTGTTAATGTGATACTCTATAGAAGCCACTCTTTCTTTGTGAACTCTTTGTTTGGATACGAAGCTTTGGCACAACATTTTACCGCATAATTCGCATTCCTTTCACATAATCAATGATACTTTCCTTTTCAACATTGATAAGCTTTTCAATGGGGAATTGCTTTAGGCCTTGGTCACGCTCTATTAGCCCCAATTTAAGTCTTTTTCTTCCTCAATTGCCTCAAAACTTTCCCATATGCATTGTTCACTTTATTGTTTTACTCACATATTATAATCTCGGTTTCATTTTAACCCTTATCTTCCCTTTTTCTTTACTATTCATGCAAGCAAGGCTGACTGGAAGCATGTGACAAAATAGTTTTGTTCCCCATTACTCAATTTCTAACATATAATCCCATTTTTGGCTTCTGAATTACATTTCTCATTTCTTAACCATATACATCTAATTGTCTATCACCTTTTTTTTAAATTTATTTCTTATAGTATTCCTTCAGGGATTAATCTTTTGGGTAATGGTTAGACACCTAAGCAGGGATCCCTCTTAATAATATTTTATTTCTATACATATGAATTTCAATATTAAATCGAGGACCATATGCTTAAAGGGAAAACCGTTTCAAGGCACTTTTGATACAGTAACATTTATTGACAACTCACTCTTGTCCTTCTATTTTTTTCAACAGAAGGAAAACCATTTATTACTTTATTATCATTCACTGACCTTCCAAGTCAGCATCATCAGACAAAAATGAGCATTAATGTTCTAGAAGAATTTAAATTTTATAGTGATTCAACTTTAAAATTATTAATGAAGTACATCAACTTTGTATTAATAATCAAAAGCAAATCATGGAAAAACTTAATTAAAGAAAAATTAAATTTTATTTTAAAATATAAATTTAGCATTGTTTTAAAGTTAACTTGAAATATGGTGTATTTAGATATGTTTTCTTTTTTTTTTTAAAGTAAAATAGAAGCAAAAACAACTTTTAATATGATTCTAAAACTTTTAAAAAATAATTAATTTTTATTCTAATATTTTAGAAAAATTATCCAAACAAGTTACAAAAATTTAAGAAGCATTTTTTATTAAAATTTTTAAATAAAATAACATAAATAAACCATCTAAGGTTTGGTTTAGCAATTTAGTAATAAGGGCTAGTCCATCACAACATGGTGAATCATGATTCCAATCTCAATCAAGAGTTATTCATTTTATAATATCCCTCAATATTGGAAAAAAATTACCTCGAGGATGTGCTTGATTTGAAAATAAAAGTGAAGATAATAGATTTTTTTTTAGTCCGCACTTACATGCCTTTTAAGTTTTAGGAACTGTGTGTTGCCATGGTGTAGGAATGTGGGGCCACCAATCTAGTATGGACGGTGGATGAGACGCCACGTGGAAAATAGCTTCCCTAATCGTGGATGAATTTGGGAGATACAGGTAGCTATATTGAGGAGAAGGTGAAGCGCGCTGATACTGATGCGTAGCCGACCCAACCTTAATGCCACTTTCCAACATACTTACTTACAAGGAGAACAAGACGCAAACAAGATCCAAAGTAACGTCAGTGTCAACCCACTTCACACACACCCCCCTCATCCAACGGCTCTCATTCCTCCTCAGCCACCTCTCTCAATCTCAGCCCTCCATTCCCACGCAGCCCCCCACTATTTCTTTAATTGTCCCTATAGTCTTGTTGAATTCTTAGTTGAATTGAACCCCGTTCTCTCTCTCTCTCTCTCTCTCTCTCTCTCTCTCTGATTCCACCATCATCATTTTAAGAAGTGAATTCCCAATACCATTCTTCACTCAACCATTGAAGCACATTATTGCATTATTATGGTATTATTAAACAATAGACAAATATGTACCATATAATATATGGTACCCTTTGATTTTCTTCAATTCTTTCTTCCACCAATTCATGATTTAGATTAATTCAATGTCCAATTTTTTTTTTCTTCTTTTTTTTGCAAATGGGTTTTGAGCAGAGCACAATGTTGGTGCCTCCATGGCTTGAGAGGTTGCTACAAACACCATTTTTCAATGTATGTAGGATTCATGGGGATGCAGCAAGGAGTGAATGTAACATGTTCTGCCTTGACTGCAATAGTGATGCTTTTTGCTTCTATTGCCGTTCATCAAGGCACAAGGATCATCAAGTCATTCAGGTTGGTATAGCTATGCGGCATTGCCTATCTATGATCTGATCTTATGCATAATTTAATTTCCCATTTGCATTTCTATCATCAAATTCTGGGTTTTGATACATGTCAAAGCAATTGGACAATGGAGCTGGAAATTCTTGTGATTTTTAAGATTATATAGTAAGGATTATTAAAATTTTGTGTTACATATATTTAACTTTGTTTAGTTTGATGGTTGTTCATTAGATAAGAAGATCTTCCTATCATGATGTAGTGAGGGTGGCTGAAATTCAGAAGGTGTTGGACATTAGTGGAGTGCAGACATATGTGATTAACAGTGCCAGGGTTTTGTTCCTTAATGAGAGGCCACAGCCCAAATCTGGGAAAGGGGTACCTCACATTTGTGAGATTTGTGGAAGAAGCCTCTTGGACACATTTCGTTTTTGTTCTTTGGGATGTAAGGTAAGATATTATTATATGATTATTATTACTACTGCCATCTCTCTCTCTCTCTCTCTCACAACATTGTCGTTCATATCATTGTCAAATTGAGCATCATTTCACAACTTAAATCACCTTATCATATGGCCATAACACCCACCTTCCACACATCATCACCTACATTTGAAACCCCATCACTATCTATCACACACACACACACACACACACACATATATATATATATATATATATATATATATATATATATATATATATATATATATATATATAATCATTGACATTTTGATTCATTTATAATAACCATACATTATAGTGGTATTGGGGTCTAATTAATTTCATTTGTTAGGGGTATTGATCGTTTTTTGGTTGGCAATAACTGAATTAGCTTGTAGGAATAAAGACAAATGGGGATGCAAGCTTTGCATTGGATGGTGAGAATGAGGCATTGTCTTCAAGGCATCAAGAAGAAGAATTGCGTGAAGGCTCACAACAAGACATGTACCTGGCCACGCCTCCTCCACCTGCTTCAAACACAAGGAGAAGAAAAGGCATTCCTCATAGGGCTCCTTTTGGCTCCTAATCATCATTTGTTCCCCTTCTACCCTCAAAATTGGTACATATTCAATATTCAACCCCATCAACCATTTTTTGTTTTGAGAAATTCGTATAATATTCTTACAACAAGAAAAAAGTTTTATTATATTTTATTTATTATTTGACACATCATTATTAGCATTAATTGCTATATTTCAACTTTATTTAATTTATAACAAGAAAATTGATGCGTCAAATACTAATTAGAATAGAACAAAACTTTTCTCTTACATTAAGAATATTTAAGAATTTCTCCTTTTACTTGCTTTTGAAACAACCAACCTCTCTTTGGGGAATCTCGTTAGTATAACTTATTTTTTTCAGGAATGGAAAAAAAGGGGGAAAAAAGAAAGAATGGTAGGCATTGGTGGAGGGTTTCATTTGTCCAATGCACAAGTGGAAAAGGGAGAAAAAAACGGAAAAAGGGTATATAGGAAAGTTCCTTCTTTTGGGGGTTGGGTCCCAAAACAACAAATTACTCCTTGTGAAGAACCAATAATGCACAATTGTTTAATACTTGATAGTTGCGAGTGTACATCTCATTAAGAAATTAAAAAGCAAGACTTTGTGGAGTCCATTTTATAGTTTTCAGTGGCCCACCATCCACATGGGTCGTTTACATGAAGATAACAACACTTTTTCACATTGTTTATATAATTTATTATGCATTCAAACCAATAAGAAAAATCACATAGTATGCATTAATATGTGCGTGTAATATTATAGTATGGGGACAAATCAACTTTCTATTTATTGTTACTATTTTGGGAGAGCACGATGAATCGGATGTTTTTCTTATTCTGATTTTTTTTATCAAGAAGTTAGGAAATGAGGGAAAATAATTTAAAATTTTTCAATATAATTAATGCAGTGAAAACTTCAACAGTTTTATGATTTAGTCAAAACTTTCTCTTTCTTAATTTCATCACCAAAGCCTTAAGAATACTATTGGTTAACAAAACCTTTGTTATTATTCCTAAAATTTCGTATTGTCTCTTTCCTAGCTTTAATTATTTTTATTTTTTCATTTTTTTTGTCAGAAAGATTATGGAAAATGAAAAGGGTTACCCTAACAACTATGAAAGACTAATTATCTTTATAAATCACGAGGCGTCCTTTTCTCTGCTTAATAATTAAATTAATAAGCCAAGGCAATTTGGTAGAGCAGATATGAATTGATGGCTACATAAAGTTTTTAATTTGCAAAACGTTTGTCATCCAAATTTTACCAAGGAGTAGGTAGGTCAAGTTATTTTAAAATTTATTATTCTATTTGTCTTTGAATAATTATTCAATTTTAAATGATCATTGAAAATAAGAAAACAAATAAAAATATCAATATTAGAAAAAGTCAAGAATAATTTATTAAATTGTCATTATTTCTTTTCAATACTCAAACTTTATCCCTTGTCTTCTACTATGTCTATCTCCTAGTCTAATACTATTTAATACTGGTATTATTGAAAAAATACTAATTAATACTACTTAGACTTTAAATAAATAATTATTTCTAGACAAAGAAATTTCTTTAAATAGACAATTATTGAAGGAAGGGGAAAGTATAACTTACCATTGTTTCTCAATTAGCTAGAATTTAGTGTCTGTGGGCAACCATTATTTCTCAATTTGCATTAAAAAGATAAGTTTTTGTAAGTTTCAAAGGCATTGAACGTATTAAAATATTTTAAAGTTTATATTTTCTGCATCCTTAACCATTGTTTGTAGGGCACTCGTTAGCCAAATCCAATAATTAATTATGAACTTAATTTAATTTATACACAGTTCATGCAAAATAATTTTGCACAAACCCCTAATCATATATTGTCACACTGCCAAGAGTATTTTTTCACTGCTACTACTCTAGCAGCCAAGAGTATTTGACTTTACCAAATATAGATGACAATGCAAAATTTATTTATACTGTTAGTATATAAAAATTAATCTAATTAAACTAATAGTATAAAATACACAATAAATGTAAAATAGTAAATTTATTAACTTTAACCTCGCTTACTTAAATGCTAAAATTATGTCAACATTGAATAATCACGCGCAATAGATGTCAATATGTTATGTTACTTGGGAGATGACTACAATTGACATGTGTACTATTAAATAGATGAAAAAAAAAAAAAAAAATCTCTGTAACATTTTATTTTTTAAGTTTTGATCAAAAGCTTTTGCGCAGGAGAAAAAATGATCAAAAGCTTATATTGTTGAGCACAATGATTCGTAGTTTAAGCTGCCAAACTATCGAGAGACACATTTAGCTTTCATTTTATGACAATGTCTAGGAAGGAGGAGCATAAAATGTAGAATTTCCTTGGTACCTACGTTATGTGCAAATTATCAAGAGTTTTTCCTTTTTCCTTTATTTTTTGTAATTGTTTGTGGATTTGAACATCTAACACATTTTTCAATTATCAAAGTAAGTATATTTATCACTTGTCTTCGGTTTTAACTTTGTTTATACTATAATATTCCACGACATAAAGTCATGATTATCCGAAGACTAATCTCTTTTGCATGCAGCTATCATGCTTATCGAATATTTGACCCCATGGCACTTATGATCTATCTTTTCATACCGTTGTTGCTAATTAATACTATGCGCCTTTATTTGGTGTTCAAGATAACTGCAGTATACAAAAGCAATATAGATATATTATGTATATAAAGATTTTTTTCAAAGTGAACTTGTCTTTAATACGAGAAAGTAAAGGAATACATATTCTTAGATTAATTAGTAAAGTCCACACACAACTTATTTTATTATTTCAAGAGTCAATAATTCCTTAATTTTTCTACTTTTAGAGACAAGTTTAACTTAGAAAATCTAATCCATAATGTATAAACCAATCAAATAAATGTGTCATGAAATAGTGCTCGATGATTTTGGTATCCATTTATTATAACTCTCAAAAATGTAGAAATCTTGTATTCTAAAATTATAAAACCGAAGATAAGCATATTACTGAGGCTGATTTCTATTTTAAAGCAATAGTGCACAAACCACTGGATGGATTAAAATAGTATGACTCATTTTCTACCAAAAAAAAAATAGTACAAGTCATTTATATCAATTTAAAAATCAATAAGCAGTGTTACAATATTCTTGTAACTAAATTATGTCCAAAATTCTAACCCTACAACATTTTTCTACAATATAATCTTCTTTTAGTATTAGAAATACGTTTTCATTAATCTTATTATACCGGAATTGGTTAGAACGAGAAGAAAGGAGGATGTCGCCCTCAACTTATTAGGTCTATCATGGTTCATGGTTAAGCAAAACCATCAAATTAAATTGGACTGCACAATCAGCATGGCCTCATTTTGGAAATTGAGAGAGGTCTAATCAACAAACGAAGGCACATGTGATCAATATAGTTATATAATGACTAATGTGAAGTAATATTCCTAATCTATTTGTGTGGTAATGATGCCAATATACACACACACACACACACACACACACACACACCCCATCAACATTGGTCCGTATTTAGACAAGGACTTATTCAGGTCCATGCCAAAGATGGTGCCATGGTGGTGTTTTGCTCCATGTGCAATGCATCTTAGACAGTGTGTCTAAGCAACTCAGGTGGGTTGTTGAAAATTGAGGTGGAAGCACTCAAATCATCATCACCCACTAATTGATGATCATCATTACTTTGGTTTTTCATTTTGGTACATGGTCCATCAGAATCAGAATTTCAAAGTCATTGAAATTTGCACCTATAATCTCAAATTAACTATCCAAATCCCCCCTACTAGTCCAATCCCATTGGTTTTCATCACATGGATTGAGTAACACAAAAAGCTGATTTTAATTTATTCAGAGAAAAATTATGTTCAAGCAAGAAAATGTTTGTAATTCTATTATATTAAAATGTAATATATTAGGAGATGATAATGACCAACAAAACTACAGTATCAAACAATAAATGAATCGAAGTACAACTTTTTTTTCCCTTGCTCTGAAGGGCCTAAGAATCACTCTTGTTGAGGATTTCCTGGTGCAAGTGCCCCCATGCTAGTGGGATACCTCAAGGGAATTAATTGGTAAGCTGATATTGCTAGAATAGAGCCTGCAGTGGAGAGAAAACAGGAGGGGTAACATATTACATATATAAGAACCTACTTTGGAGTGGGGCTTCCATTCAAGTCCATTATGCATCCTTTGTTAGATTTTAGCAAGTTATTGCTGAAAGGGATTGTGTGGAAAATGGTGGAATTTGCTAGCTGGGGAATTGCTTGAGGTTGTGGTTAAACATGAAAAGAATGTTGCATCTATATATTGTAGAGAGGTGACATTTGGTTTAGGTTTCTTTTTCAAATGGTGGATCCAATAAAGCTGGATTCTGTTTGGTGACAATGACACCTGAAGGATAAAAGTTATTACCTGGACTTTTCTCCACAACCAATCATGTTAATGTTAGTAACAGTAATTCATTCTGCAAGCAATCTGTGTTTAAAACAGAAATTTGACTGTCTTGACATGCAGTTTATTCTTGTTCATTTTAACATCTAAACAAGCACAAGAAAAATCATTTAACCCCCATCAAAAAAATTTCTTATTCTACACATATTAGGAGTTAATAAGGATATAACCGTATATTTCTACAATAGTTCCATAAAAACTTAAATTAGGATGATAAAGAAGGGTATATCAGGGTGGACGGAAGGGCAGCGATGGTGGATGGTGGTGGGCGATGGCAGAGAGTGGCGGTGGGTGCCGGTGGCAGTGGTAGGGATGGTGTTGGGTAATGGGGGTGGGGTGGCTGTCCACTGCCCTCCCCAATAAGAAGCCACCCACAAACATATATATCACAACTGATTTTTCACCTCTTCCATCTCAAGGCCGGGGAGAATCAATCCTCACATTAATATCTTCTTTAACAGCTGAAACAGAGCTTGAATCAGTCTGGTTGTGGTGCTTCTGCTTGTAGAAATGTTCAGGCCAGCTCATTAGACCACTAAGATCCATGGCATGTGAGTCAGTCTCGAATGCTGCAATGTCAAATATGATTACCCTAGCTCTACTTTCAACTAGATAAGAGGATTCTTGACTAGCTTCCTCTGCACCTGGTACCATCAAAAGGTAAAAGATTTATCAGAATCATTTTCATCCACAATCAAACTTTCGCAAATGGGAACTGAAACAAACGAAAATGTGGCTAGGAGTATAGAGGTAACCAGGCAAGGAAAAAAGCATAATGATCAAATTACAAATAAATTTAACATGAAAGACTAGCAAACTTAATTTTGACAAGATAAAACCATTATCGGCCTTTACTTAACAATTTAAGCTTTTACAGAAGTTGGTCCATAACATTTCATAGCTTCTATATCAAACTGATATTCTTGTGGCCCCCACTCTTGATAATTAAATTAAATTTTAGCGAAAGATAAATAGAAATGTGCTCAGGCTTAAATTAAAGGCCAAAAAGCTATTGTGTTAGAGATGCACTCTATTATTGCCCTCCATCTAATAGCATAGGCTCTTGAACAGGGTAAGTCCTAAACAGACACCATTATGTACAAAGATATGAAGCAAACAATGTAGTTTCTTTCATAATACAGAAAGTTGAGGATATCAAAGATGTATAATGATCGGCTTATAAAAATGAAGATTAAAAGAGTCACGTGAAATGCTATTACTCAAGTCCCTTCAACTCCTAGAACATTAAAGACTAAAACATCAATATGCAGCATGCTTAGATAAGCCTAGTGTTTTGGGGTGGTTCGATAGATTGCTCGAGGCAAGGGAGCCAATGGAGAAAGAAGGAAAGACTCAGGTGAGGAAGAAGGAGAGGGGTTGGAAGAGGAAGAAAGGAAGAGAGCCTCCAGTCTCAAAATCCTCCCCACTCTCTGCTCTTTTTCCTTTATAGACAACCCATCATGCTAGGGAAGGGAGCCATGCTTCCTAGCAGAGGAAGCTTCCTTTTCCCTCCAACGTCCCCTCACATTACATCAAATGTCAAACTTTTATATTTTACTCTAAAACACCTAGTTTCCTCATCCAGCCTAACTATGTTATTTGCACTTGAATTCAACTTCCTTGAGCCTTACTATTTCCCAAACTTCACATAAAACCACTTGACCCCTAACCAACCGTCCTATGGAAATTGAGAGAGGATAGAATTAATTAGAGAAAAGTATGGGAAAAATCAAGAAAAACCCCTTGATGGTCCATATGCACTTCAGTCCTATTATTAATAAAATGTGCAAATTGGTCCTAAACTTTTCAATATGTAGAAGTTACTACGATTTGGTAATGAACATTATTTTGTACTGAAAGTTGCAGGTGAGAAGCACATGGGCTCTAAAATCTCATTAGTAGCATAAATTTCTGTCAAAAAATAAATGTTCATCATCAAATTGTAGCAACATGCACATATCAACAAGTTTAAGACCAATTTGTACTTTTTTAAAGTAATAGAACCAAAATGCACATGGACGAAAGTTGAGGGGCAGGGTTTTAGACTTTTCCTGAAACATATGTCGGAAGACATTAAGCTCAAATACCTGAAATTGCCAAATTTTGGAAGCTTAGATTTCCATGAGAAGGAAGCAGAACTGCTGGTGCTGTTACCAGATTTTGACAATCTTGAGTTTTGACATTTCCTTCTAGTAAGAAGGCAACTGAATGATGAGGGATTTCAATTGTCTCTCCTCTTATGTATATGGTCATTTGCGATCTTTCAGCCATAAGGGCTCTCAGTTCTTGCATAGCCAATTTCTCAAATATCTGGGGAAGTAGTAGTTTGGAAACGAAAATAGTACTCTCCTGTAAATCATGATAAACTTATTTTTAGCACCAAAACCTATTAACTAAAATACTTCAGAAGTAATTATGGTATCAACAGTACCAATCTTACTCATCAATACATAGCATTCTATGGCCCATGATATCCTCAATAAAAGGGATATCTTAGAGATGCAAATTTTAAATTGAAAAATTCAATCCCCATTCAGTGGCAAAGACTTGTGAAATTCATAAACCATGTATTCTGGAAATTTCAGGATGTGGTGACATATGCAGTAAGAAGCAATTAATGTCATGGCAGTAGCAATAATGAATTAATATAGCAATACCTTCCAGAGGAAGTCTTCTAGTGAAGGGTCTGATGCAAGACATGAAACTATCTTGTCAGCTTCAACAAAAATGCAGAACACTACAGAATCTGTGATGACATCACAGATATATGGCCTTCCTGTTAGCACTTCATATAGACCCAAAGTGCTCCCATGTGCAAAAGTTGGGTTGAAAGAGTGCTTATTTCCTATCATCTTGCTTTCCCACTGGGAAAAATAGAAAATTTCAAAGCATGCATCTTTTGCATGTGTTATAAGATATTATATGGTACACATCATCCTAGAGAGAATGCTTTATTACCTTGATCACTCCTTTAGAAATTAACCAAATACCATTTGATTTGGAACCTTCCTTGTAAAGAGTCAAACCATGCAATTTCATCATTTCCCTGGTGCTGCTAGCAAGTGATGCACGAATTGAAGAAGGCAGTGCACCCAGCATAGGATGCACACTACTTGTTTTAGGAGGCTTCCCAAACGAGGATTTCTAAGTAATCTCTTTAAATCAGTCTGAAAAATAAATGCTCCATTAATAGAAGAATAACCCAATCATAATTCATAGAGTGAACCACATGTATCCAAAAAAAAAGATTGAACCATTAGACAACAGATGAACAGAAAGTACGAATGTTCCCAAAAGATACCTGGACAGCATCATGAAGATGTATCATCTCTTTCTCTTCCAAAATCCCAGCCTTCTCAAGGTTTTGAACATATTCAATCAAGTGATTGAGCACTGCATGTGTAGCTTGCCTTGTTTTTACAGCACTCAAGACCTGATAATTAGACATCCATTACATCAAATTAAGCAAACAACAACAACAACAATATGATTATTTAACACTTTGTAACCAAAAGTATGATGCACTATGAACATACAGAGAACAGACCAGTCAATTTGACCAGCCTAGTCCAGAAAGAGTGCAGTAAAACTGAAGACAAAATTCATGGGGTTTGTGTTTAACTTGCAAACCTCAGGATATGTTACACAAACTTCTTCTAGGAACTTCTGTGCTTCATCTCCTTCTGCAATACTTTCATTGATGACAGCAAAAGCAACCTCATTGTCACCTACAAAAGTTTATGTAGAGGAAATAAATATAATTTATTAGATAAAACGCTTATCACTAGTTCAAAAACTATAATTATTGACAAGGATGCAACTTTATTTCCTTGAAATTTCTTAGAACTGAATCAAGTATAAGAGATTGCATCGCCAATGTAAACTATCCAATAAATCTATTATCAGACTGAAACATAGATCTAAGTGAGAGAAACAAGATAGTAACTAGGATATCGTACCACAAATTTAAAAAAATTATTCAAAAAAATATGGCATCATTAGCTAGGAAGCACTTCTACCATAGACATGAGGAAAATGTAAAGTATCTGTGAAGTATACGAAAATGTACAACAGAGCATCAAATTCAGTGTGTTATGATATATATCAATTACTCAAGGAGTATCAGACTATGTTTATTATGTTTTTAATTCCATAGCTTCTGATGCAGTTTGGTGTGGCTTAATCCCCTGTGACTGACGCTCAAAGATGGTGATTTGTCCTAAGGGTGTGGGGACTGAGAAGTGCTCCACTTAGCAAAAGTTTCTCAAGCAACTGGTTGAAACAATAAACTAGTGAAAAATCCCAAGTGAGGTTTCTAGGGGATTGGATGTAAGTCACAAGTAAATGATGGCAGAACCATGATAAACTTTTTACTTTCTCTTTCCTCCATTCTTTAAATTCATATTAGTTGCACTAAGTTTATCAAAGAGGAAAAAAAAATTAGTTGCACTAAATGTATCTACTTAAACTTGGCTGATGTATGCCATGATTGACACTTTTTATAATACAAGACTTTTAACACTGCTAGTAAGGGAGAAGTAAGAAAATGGAATAGAGATGAATAGAAAAATAAAATAAAATCTGGGAAAGTGTTAGGAAAATGAACAGACAAAACTAATGAGATAAACTATTACCCATGTAGTCATGTAACTGATGTGAGCAATTTTGTGGGCACGAAGAAATGCAGCACAAATATAACATGCGGATTCCAACCTTTCCATAGTGAAGTATGTAACTAACTTTGGTGGGAACATACTAGACTGAAGGAACTTGTAGTAATTTGGGAAGTGAACCTTAGCATTTAAAACTTTCCAGTCACATAGAGGCTCATGTGAAGCCAAATCTATTGCTTCCTCCACTGATAACATTAGGATATTAGCTGTTGTTTGAGAAATTCTTCCAACATTAAGCATCTCCCAGTAAGCAGCTTGGACACCTAATATGATAGCTCTCAAATTAGTCATGATATTGATGTAGATGAAGCATTCAAGTTCACAGTATTGGCAAATACAAACTTGGCTGATCAAAGGACTTGGCCTACGAGAACACCACCAAATTAGTTTAGAATGTAGTTGTCTGTGCGTGTGCATTTCTGCCACAAAACTAACTGACGAAAGTATAAAAAGGCAATTTTTTTTAGCAGTTGCAAATATGTGTCAATAAGAAAACTATACTGGCATCTTACTATCTTAAGACTTTGGATGAACACCAATATCATGAACAACTGTCAGTGTTTTGCCTTCATAAAAAATTCATTCATCATAATTTGATCATAGGACGATTTTTTATAGTTAATTCATATTTATATACAGAGACTGGTTGTCAGAAAATCTTTAACCCAAAGCTCTTTGCTAATAGGAATAGTGCCCAAGAATGTAGACTAAACTTTAATTCTTCATTATAGCCGTACATGCCACCAGACTGAAAGAATAAAAGAAAACAAGATGCAGAGCTGAAAAGTTAATGAACTAACTTGAATTTTAACAAGTTTAAAATGTAATTCTTAAATAACAACATGGACAACAAATTGAATGGAAAGTTTCAATTGTATTGAAAAATGTCCTCAAATGAAGTCAATAGTAACTACCCTAGAATATATTTGTTCTTGCAGATGCAATCCAGTATCTTATTCTTATGTGCTTTTCTGTTATTTTTACTATAGATTAAAGGACTCCAACGATGTGAAATGTTTGAAGCATTTAATCAAACAGAAACGCATAGTGCAGGCTGAATGAGTTTCCTCCTGTCATTGAAGTTCAAAGAACTGATGCACAGCATAATAAGAAACCGTCAAATTATACTACTATGGGGATTGGAACAAATGGTATAGTTCCCATACCATTTAGGAGACGGACTTGAATGTCTTTCAAATTCATAGCTTCCAGAAGAGTTTCACTTTCAGATGCACCACAAGGGGGAACACATTCGCCTTCAATATCATTTAAGCAAGAGATATTTCTCTTCACTGTGGACCAGTCAGAGGGCCCTAGTTCATCATCTTCTTCAAGTTCATCAAAAGCCTCTAATGCCTTGTTCAACATTTTATACTTCGTAAAATCAAGGATGCGTTTCTGTTTTTTTTTTTTTAAGAAAAAAGGAAGTTTTATTGAGATGAAGAGAAAGGACCGAAGGAGTATAGGAGAACAAGAAATCCTCTTTTGGCCAAAGGCCCACAAGAAATCCTCTTCACAACAACGAAAACAAACAAGCAAAAAAACTAATAATGAAGCAGAACTTTCCAATCTCTAAACATATCTAAGAGGAAAATTCCTCTAAAAAAATCATGTGCTTTGTAAGAACAAAACATGAGGGCCAAAGTCAAATATAACCCACAAAGAAGAGAAAACGGTAATCATATTGAGAGATTTTCATTTGGTAGCAAGTTACAAGCACTTATACAGCATGGAAGCATTCCTTTATGTCTCATAATCATCATTGAATCTTGCTTCATTCTCCTAAATCCTCATTGGCAAAGGTTCCATCTGCAGAAACCTATTTGGAGGGCATTCTATTTTCTTGCAACTAGACAGTGTTGCAATTTTTTAGCCCTTTCTTGGTTGCTCCTTTCTATTTATACTTTTTACTTTATCAAAACAATAGTTGCAAGCACAAATTCACCAGTACATACACCAGCAAATTATATGGATAAGATGTTCCGAAGGTATTTTCTTACATTAAAGAGAGAGAGAGAGAGAGAGAGATTGTTTCACAAGTAAGATAGAACATGAAGACATTAAGACATACACTTAAAATATGGGATTTCAAAACAGTTCATCCCTCATGACAAGAAAATAAGTTGAACTTAGAAGATTGGGATAATGCTGACCTTAGCTGCTGAGAGCTTATCCAGGCCGAGGAACTGTAAAATGTACTGTGCAGTTGAACCATTCACTATAAGTGTTAAAGCCACAATTCCACCAGTGAAGAAAACAAACTGCACAATCAAAAAGCATTGGAGTACTGGGTTGTAATGTTCTTAGGGTGTCTTCATAATTGTGATTTTGAAAGGGGACGGAGGGAGGGAAGGAAAGGAATTTTACTCTACAAACCCCTTCCCTTTCCTTCCCTTCCAGAAATCAAACTCAAACACCTTACAAAATCAAAGCAAAGATTCGTGCATTAAAAATTTATAACTATTGTGCAAAACATACCAGTGTTCCCGCCTCTGAAGTCAATTCAACTGATCTGCCACTCGAACGCTAAACCAACCCAAAGTTTATTAATTGAAATATTCAAGTATAAAAAAAAAAATGAATATGAATATCAATGACAACATCATGCAAACACCATTTTCCCATGCAATTCTTAAACACATAACAATAACAACATCAACAACTAGGCCTTGTTCTATTAAGTAAGGTGGGCTACATAGATTAGACAATGCGATAAGTCCTGTTGTAAATCATGTTTGCATTCAACATTTTTTTTGGGTAAAAGAAGAAATTTCATTAACAAGAAAAAAAAAATACATAGAGTAGAGACAAGAAATCCTCAATACCAAAAGAATAGACATAGAAAGACATCAAAAGATCAAAGTTTTCCAATCCCTTAGTATATCAGAGATGGAAATATCTCTAAAAAGACCATGTGCCTTCCACCAATTAGATGCTAGACATCTAATCCTATGCCACAGTTACGCCATAACCCAATACACTAAACTATTTGCATTCAAATGATTGAAAGATAAATCTCTTCTAATAATTTTACCTATGGTTTTTCTAGGTGTCTTTATACCACTAGCTATTGGGCTACTCTCGATCTAATCTACTCTCCTTATTAGGGCTTCTACATGACTAAAATGACAAAAGCGAGATTTTACCATCTATTCCACGATAGGTGCTACTCCAACATTCCCTGGCATCCATCCTTAATCCTATTTTGTTTATTGTCTCCACTCATTCAATGCAACATCCTCATCTCTGCAACATTAAGCTTATTTTCTTGTTGACATTTTACCACCTAGCATTACAACATTGACAGTCTTATAGCCAGCCATGTAATGAAATTTTCCCTTAAGCTTAAGTGATACTTTCTTATCACAAATGACACCTGAAATACTTCTCCATTTCATCCCCCCAATTTGAATTCTCGGGTTTATATCTTCCCTCTATTTTCCCATTATCTTGGATAATGAGTCCAAGGTACTTAAATTATTTGATTGGTGGCATTGTATCATCCCTAATTTTCACCTTGAAGTTAGAATATTGAGTCTATTACTAAACTTGCATTACACATACTTTGTTTTACTTCTACTTGTCCAAAAACCATGTACTTACAAAGCTTATCTCCACAATGCTAGCTTCCTATTTAGTTCTTTTCTTGATTCCCTATTAGGACAATATCTAGGAAAAGCATGCATCATGGCACTGGATCTTGAATATGTTTAGTAAGAACGTCCAAGACCAGGTTAAAAAGATAGGAACTTAGAGTTGACCCATGGTGCAGTCCTATTGTTAGAAGAAAATCTTCTGTTATTCCATCTTGTGTTCTCACACTAGTTATGACCATGTCATACATAACTTTAATCGCTCAAATATCAGCAGTGCAAACTCCTTTCTTCTTCAAAACCTTCCATAAAACCTCCTTTGGTACACTATTGCATGCTTTCTCCTAATTAGTGAAAACCAAGTGTAAATCTCTTTGATCCCTCTAATATATTTATCAATCTCAGTAACAAATAAGTTGATTCCATACTAGACCCTTCTTGGCACAAAACCAAACCTTTCTTTGTGATGTGAATCTCTTGTCTTAATCTCCACTCAATGACCCTCTCTTATAGCTTAATAGTGCGACTTGTAAGCTTATTCCCTCTTTAACTTGCATAGTTCTGCATGTCTGATTTATTTTTATACATAGGAACCAAGGTAAACCTTCACTGCCCTTCCATTTTCTTCAAAGCTTCCTTTACCCCAAACTCTAGTTGTTTGATAAAAAGTATAATTCTTGTCCTCCTCTCTGGTACTTAGCCTATCAAATTGCAAGAGTCTCATGTCCTTCATTAAATAACTTGTGAATAGAATTCTTCCATCTTTTCTTGATGTCTTGATCTGTAACCGAAACTTTACCCTCTTCATCCTTGATGTATTTAGCCAGTCTAAATCTTAAAACTTTCTTGTCCTACCATTAGCTAACAAGTAACTACTTCTCTGTCCCTCTTTAGCATCCATGAATTTGTAAACCCCATCAAATGTTCTAGCTCTCATTTAGCTCACTTACTTAGACATCCTATATTTTTCTCAATTTTCAGCAATTTTACATTAGAACCACACTTTAAAACACTCCCCTTTAACATTCACCTTATCTTAAATGCTTATGTTCCACCACCAAGATTCTTTATCTTTTGATCAAAAACCCCTTGATTCCTTATGTTTCTTTTCCTCCCTTCTTAATTGCTTTACCTTTAGTCATCTCATCCCATAATTCGTCAGCACTTCCTTGTGCTTCCCAACTTACTTCTTCTAAAATCTCTTGAAAATTCCTTTGTTTTTCACCCTTCATTTGCTATCACTTGATCCTTTATGTCTTCTCTTGACCATTTATCTTCACTCTCCTTGTGACTCATACCTCCATTACTAAGACTTTGTGTAGAAAGGAATGTTAGCTATTGCAATATCGAAAGCTAAAGAAAATTTTAACATAGTCTTCCTGTGAAGGGTGTCAAAGAGGACATTAAGTCTGATTTGATTCTCTGATTCTTATCCCTGATTCTTTCTGTAAATAAAATTGATTGCTTTATTATTTCCTTTATTTAGTTTAGTCTATTCTAGGAAATCTTTTATGACCAGAAAATCTTTCCTTGTTTAGGCTAGGAATTTTCCTTTTTGGTTACTCACCTTCTGTAATCCCTCTATAAAGAGAAGACCTTTCTACATTTATATACACTAAAAATACATTCTGCACTCTTCAAGTTGGTATCAGAGCAGTGATCTTTGTGCATTGTGCCTGATTTACAGCCATGGTTGATAGTTCCAGCTGCTGGCAATGATCAGAAAAAGGAGAATGTCACTCCTACATCTGAGCAAAAGGTGCTGGTTGGTGACTCTCATCCTGTTTAGATCACCACATTATGACTCAATGGGTCAAACTACCTCGGTGGTCCCAATTGGTTCAGCTATACATTCGTGGCAGAGGAAAGATTGGTTACCTCAGCGAGCAACGCAAGCCTCACATTATTGACCCACAATACAATGTGTGGGATGCTGAAAACTCTATGGTTATGACATGGCTGGTGAACTCAATGGAGGAGGATATCAATAGTAACTATATGTACTATTCCACAGCCAAGGAATTGTGGGATAGTGTCATGGAGATGTACTCTGATCTTGGAAATAAATTCCAGATTTATGAACTCACCCTACAAGCAAGAGAGATTCGCAGGGAGGTGACAACGTGACAAAATACTTCCATACCTTGAAGCGGGTATGGCAAGACCTTGACCACTTCAACACTTACAAGTGGAATTTGGCTGAGGATGCTAAACATCACTAGCGGACGGTGGAAGAAGGAAGGATATTCCAATTTCTTGTAGGTCTCAATGAGGAACTAGATGAAGTTCGTGGAGAATTATTGGAAGAACAACCTTGCCCCAATTGGTGAAATCTTTTCAGAAGTTAAAAGAGAGGAAACCCATAGAGCTGTGATGATGGGAAAAACCAAAGCTGAACCAACTTCCCTTGAGACCAATGCGCTTTTAGGGAAGCTGCACTTAAGAGCACAACAAATCAGCGGAACTCCTCAAATCTTTGGTGTGATCATTGCAACAAACCTCGTCACACCCGAGAAACTTGCTGGAAAATTATTGGAAAGCCAACACATCTCAAAGGCAGCAAAACAGGCCCAAAAACTCGTTCTTTTCCAACTGCTCATGAGGCTGAAAAACCCTCTGAGTAAGGAACAGGTTGACCAACTCATAAAGCTGTTAAAGTCTAGTTCTTTGTTGGTACTCCTAGTGTTTCTTTGGCACAAACAGGTAATTTTAGTTCCCCTACTTCCCTTAACTGCACCTCAAATCTGCCTACACCATGGATCATTGATTCAGTGCATCTGACCACATGACAAGTCTTTCCCCTTTATTTAAAACTTACTCTCCTTGTTCTGGAAGTGAAAAGATTAGAATTGCAGATGGTAGTTTTTCACCTATTGCAGGAAAAGGTAGGATTGACTTATCCAAAACTATTGATCTAAGAAATGTCCTACATGTACCAAAACTCTCATGTAATCTTCTCTCTATTAGTAAAATCTGCAAGGATTCCAACTGCACTGTGAAGTTCTTTGACACTCATTGTATCTTTAAGGACCGACTTTGGGAAGATGATTGGCAGTGCTAAGATGATGAATGGACTCTATTACCTTGAGGATTTTTCCGAAGACAAAGTAGCTCGAGCATGTAGTATAAGTTCTTCCCTTGTGAGGGACCAAATAATGCTTTGGCATAATAGACTAGGACACCCTAATTTCCAGTACCTTAAACACTTGTTTCCAAGTTTATTCAAAAATATTGATTGTTCCTTGTTTGAATGTGAAAGCTGTGTTCACTAAGAGTCATAGAGTTCCTTACCATTCTCAACCTTATCATGCATCTAAACCATTTCATTTGATCCATAGTGATGTGTAGGGTCCATCAAAAATTACAACTCAATTTGGAAAAAGATGGTTTGTAACCTTTATCGATGATCACACACGGCTATGTTGGATCTACCTTATGAATGAAAAATCTGAGGTTCCTAAAATATTTAAATGCTTCTCACATGGTAGAAACACAATTTGACACAAAAATTTCCATTTTAAGAAGTGACAATGGCACTGAATATTTTAATAAGAACCTTGGTGAATTCCTTCAAAATAAAGGTATTCAGCATCAATCTACATGCCCAAATACACCTCAGAATGGAATTGCTGAAAGGAAAAATAAACATCTTCTTGAGGTAGCCCCTGCCATTATGTTTGAGGGTAATGTTCCAAAATATT
The DNA here is from genome assembly GCA_030441495.1 of Dalbergia oliveri. Taxonomy (NCBI): domain Eukaryota; kingdom Viridiplantae; phylum Streptophyta; class Magnoliopsida; order Fabales; family Fabaceae; genus Dalbergia; species Dalbergia oliveri. Next base: position 26,714,974 of record JAMLFY010000013.1, read on the forward strand.
TGTGGGGAGATGCTGTCCTAACAGCAGCCTATCTCATAAATCAAATGCCCACACGTGTGCTAAATTACTACACCTTTGGACACCTTCAAGAAATATTTTCCAGCATGTAGATTGCATCCTGACTTGCCTTTAAGAGTTTCGGTTGCATTGTTTTCTTACATACACCCTCCCCCTTTCGGTCCAAACTTGACCCAAGAGCAGAAAAATGCATTTTCATTGGTTATTCCCCAAACCAAAAAGGGTATAAATGTTTCAACCCTCACACAAAAAAGTCTCACATTAGCATGGATGTGACTTTTCTGAACATCAACCTTTTTTTAAGAAAAATTCTCAGGGGAGAATATAGGAGAAGATAATTTTTTGCATGAACCTTTACCCACTCCTATCTTACATATTGAGAATAATTTCACAAACAACTGAAATTAATATTGAAGAACATGTGGAAACAAATTCTGAAAAATTTGTGCCAAACATAGGTGGAACCCAAACAGGGAAAGAAATACCACAATCAAATAAAGAGCTTCAGGTTTATGTTCGGAAATTCCCCAGCAGGCTAAAGACCAGTCCAGCATCTCTGCACCAAGCCAATCAGATATCCTAGAAGACGGCCCAGCAGAAATACCTCATGTACTTCCAGGTAACTCTGAAACTTCTACCCCTAATACTGACCTGCCAATAGCTCTTAGGAAAGGAACCAGAACCTGCACAAAGGCACCCAAAACCAGCACCAATCATCCCATTTCCAAATATGTCTCTTACCAAAACCTCTCCCAAAGTCACCAAGCCTTTACATCTAAAATTACAGATTTGTTTGAACCTAGAAACATTGAGGAAGCACTAGATGATCCCAACTGGAAATTAGCAATCTTAGAAGAGATGAATGCACTCAAGAAGAATGAGACTTGGGAGATTGTAGACCTGCCACATGATAAAAAATTGGTGGGATGTAAGTGGGTTTTCACCATTAAGTGCAAAGCTGATGGAAGCATAGAGAGGTATAAGGCTAGATTGGTGGCAAAAGGGTTTACTCAAACATATGGAGTAGATTATCAAGAGACCTTTGCACCTGTTGCTAAACTCAACTCTGAGGATTCTCCTATCACTTGTTGCCAATTTCAATTGGTTTTTACATCAATTGGATGTAAAGAATGCTTTTCTAAATGGGGAACTAGAGGAAGAGGTGTTTATGAGTCTTCCCCTTGGATTTGAGGAAGAACTTGGGAGGAACAAGGTGTGTAGACTTAAGAAGTCCCTCTATGGACTGAAACAATCTCCAAGGGCATGGTTTGAACGGCTAGGGACAGTGGTGAAAGGTCTTGGTTATATCCAAAGCCAAGCTGACCACACACTTTTCTACAAGTATTCAGCATAATAAAATTGCTATCTTAATTGTATATGTGGATGACATTATCTTGACAGGTGATGATAGCTTGGAACTAACAAACCTAAAGGAGAGGCTTGTTGAAACTTTTGAAATCAAGGAACTTGGTCCATTGAAATACTTCCTTGGAATTGAATTTGCTAGGTCCAAGGAAGGTATTTTTATGAATCAACGGAAGTACATTCTAGACCTTTTGAAGGAAACCAATTACTCGAATGCAAGGCTGGAAACACCCATGGAGCCCAAATTGCTGCCAGCAGAACCAGAAAATGTAATGGACAAAGGAAGGTATCAACAACTGGTGGGAAGGCTAATCTATCTATCTCACACACGTCCAGATATAGCCTTTGCCGTGAGCATGGTAAGCCAGTTATGCACTCACCAGGCCCAGAACACATGGAAGCTCTTCAGGATCCTAAGATACTTGAAGGGGTCACTTGGGAAGGGGTTACTCTACAAAAACCATGGGCACCTTCAAGTAGAAGCCTACACAAATGCAGATTGGGCTGGAAGTGTCATGGATAGAAGATCAACATCTGGCTATTGTACCTTTGTTGGAGGAAATCTGGTTAGTTGGAGGAGTAAAAAGAGTGTTGTGGCCAGGAGTAGTGCAGAAGCTGAGTTTAGAGCTATGGCTCATGGAATTTGTGAAGCACTGTGGGTTGAGAAACTTCTGGACGAGTTAAAGGTTCCTAATTCCCCACCAATAAGGTTGTATTGTGACAATAAATCTACAATTTCCATTGCTCATAATCCGGTACTACATGACAGAACCAAACATGTGGAAGTTGACAAACATTTCATAGAGGCATTTCTTATGTTCCTACTGCAGAACAATCAGCAGACATTCTAACCAAAGGATTACCTAAGAAGACCTTTGATAGCATAATAAACAAGCTGTCAATGAAGGATATCTTCAAGCCAGCTTGAAGGGGAGTGTGGACAGGGTGTCAAAGAGGACATTAAGTCTGATTTGATTCTCCAATTCTTATCCCTGATTCTTTTGTAAATAAAATTGATTGTTTTATTATTTCCTTTATTTAGTTTAGTCTATTCTAGGAAATCTTTTATGACCAGAAAATCTTTCCTTGTTTAGGCTAGGAATTTTCCTTTTTTGGTTACTCACCTTCTGTAATCCCTCTATAAAGAGAAGACCTTTCCGTACATTTATATACACTAAAAATACATTCTGCACTCTTCAAGTCTTACCCTCTGCATTATTTCTCCTAAACCATATTCCCCATGTAGCCCCTTATAGCCACTAGCTGAATCTACACATGCCTTGGACTAAACCTTCTAAATCACACTCAATTTTATTTTGTGGCTCTCTTCTCATCCTAGCTGTGGTGAATAAACACTAATAACATTAAATGTGTCCTATTTTACTACAAACTTTAGAGCAATGATCCTATCTCCTAACCTTTCAATGTCTACAACATCATTCTTCCATACTTATCTACAATTATGCCTACTCCATTTCTAAATTTAACCTTACAAGCTAGAGCTTTAAATCCAGAAGTATTTAATTTCTTTGCCTTCTCTTTTACCCACTTAGTTTCTGGTAGGCACATAAAATTAATCGTCTTCCTAATCATGGGGTCAATTAAAGAGAATAACAATTGTCATGGAATTTGCTCTGGTGTATGGCATTAGTTAAATAGATATAGTAATACATGTCATATACTTTTGTTCACTAACTATGATGAACCTTAAATACAACATACCATCCTGAAATGTATTTTGTGAAGACGGTAACTCCTAGGTATACTAAATGGTAACAATAGAGCAGGAGAAATAAAAGTAAATGATCATCAAAACTAGGGGGACTAACAGTATGTTTCTACCAAACCAATCTTCTCTCCCTTTACATTCATTAAAAAGAATCACTTTCTGTATACTACTCAGTAGTAAATGATTTCATTACATTCTTTAGGTTTTCAATTTTACAACCATGAAACTTTTACCACCCATGAAGTCCAATTTTATATTATTGTAGACAGTTTACAAGATATGAGATTAAAAAGCCATTGGTCCAGTCAGTCTTATACAGAAACCCAGATTAAGGAATAAGAAAAAACAAACACATTTAATAGAACAAAGGGTTATGAAGGGTGGTAGATTCGCTTTATTTAGAGAATCACTTCAACATTTAAATAATACAATTTTGGTGGCATGCTATATATTATGTTGATTGCTGAATTTGGCTTGGGTGAAATGCTATCATCAAGAACTTTTCATAACCCTTAAATTTGATATGGAACAGTATTGCTTTTCCAAATCTTATTTGATCTTCAGTCACTAGTCACATTATAAAAAGGAATTGGAGAACTTCCTTGCACTAACGACTTTGCCTTTTCTATATTTCTTCCCAGGAAATTCATATCCTCCTCCTTCTTAAATATTTCCATCTTATCTCTAAAAATATTTCACCTTTAAATAAACAAAACAGAAACAAGAACAATCAAATCCAAAATTCTAAATAATACTATCGTGAATGATGGAGAAGCTTAATTATGTTGGATAGAGTTATATCCAAAACATAAATAACCCCACACTTGTAAATAATGATAAGTCAGTATGGGCATGAAATATTATAGCAATAAGAAGCAGAAGGCTCTAGCTATAGAAATGCATCATTAGTCAATGAATACTTGCCTTGACTGATAATGACAGTGACAAGGCAACTGCCCCTCGCAATCCTGACCAGATGAGAATAATAGCTTCTTTCCAATCCAATCCATACCCAAAATATCTTAGGAAGGGAAATAATGCTACAACTACAATGCATCGAGCTACTTGAACATAAACATAGAGAAGCAAGAGGTAGAACCAAGACTTTCCTACAACAAAACCAGTAGTTTGCAGTCACTCCCAAGAAACATAAGTATTTTAACAAGAGAAGGTTAAGCAGTATTGACAAGAGCTTCAAGAAGGTGTTAGTTTTTAAAGCATATAAATTGAATGAATTAAGTCCCACATTGCTTAAGGATATAGCTAAGATAGCCTTTATAATCACTTGGGTACCCCCTCCCCCTTGTGCTAGCTTTTGGGGTGGAGTTAGGGCAACAATCTTAAGATGGTATCAAAGCTTATCTTGTGGTAAATATTGGACCACCCATACTTATCTAGTCCAACAAACTTCACGCTAAATGGTCAGAATAGCTTTTATTAGCATTGGGCATCCCCCTCCCTATGAGCTAGATTTTAGGGTGGAGTTAGACTCACAATCTTAAGAGAGTTATTGTTGCGTCAATATATTTCATGGCATGGCTTTTCCCAATCAAATGAGAAAGTATGAATATTAATCCATGGCATGTTGTGAAAAGAAGATAGTTTAAGAAGTGAATACTACCATGATAAAAGATATTGTCATCACTAAGTGCTCCTTGAGCTATAACTACCCCACTGCAAGAAGATAAGAAGACATTAATGAATATTATAAGCTAATGCAAATGTATCATAGCAGCTCAAATCTGACTGTGTTCAGATAGGAAAACATATTTATTTGATTTCCAAGTAAAAAAATGGCATGAACAGCCCAGTTCACGAGGTAAATCAATAGGTTCTTATGATTTCAGAATCCATCTAAGCTCTTACCTCAAGATGAAAATTAATGTATTAGCAATATAAGCAATCATTTCCCTGGAGAAAAATAAATAAAGGATTAAAAAAATTGACATTTGAAAACAATCATCATATATTATTATCACAATGCAACAAGGGAATCATATCACAAGCTGAATAAGTTGCGGACAAGCAGCCTAAACAATGATGAAACCAACCAAACAAGAAGAACATCTCAAAAAAACACAGTCCAATGTAAACTAAAATGAGGAAGCCTTAAAAAAACCATTAGATGAAACCTACGAGGATACTAGAAAGTTCTATAATGGTAAGAATATCTATGCCAGGGGAAGGGAGCCAGTGAATTATGTCTTCTAGTGTTTTGCCAAGAACTTAGATTACTTTACTCTGTTCCTTTTACCACCACTAAAATGAGGGTCAGTTAAAAATAAGAAATAAAATAAAATAAAATAAAATAATTTCCCATAGAATGAATGTAATTTATATAAACAAGTACAAGCAAGTGGCATACCAAAAGTGATGTAAGCTTTTCTGACTTTCACCCTTAAAAGCAGTCCTTGCAAATGCAGAATAGAACCTACAGAAAGATTTCAATAACTAGATTTCCAAATTTTAAGAGGTAAATACAATTTGTACTAAAGATCAACTTACATTCCCAATGCCATCACCGTCAAAATACCAGACACAGCTGCACACTCTTGAGCCTATAAAAGATGTTAACCATCAGTTTTTCCATTCAGTTATTCCACGTAACACAGAACAAAATCCAAAGATAACAATATGAAAACAGAAGATTCCACTTGCATAATCATTCATAATACAAATATAATCTCTCATCTTACTAATCCAAGTTTGAAAGCAACTTACAGTGAAGTAAGCAATGTAGCTAACAGCAAGTGTTAGAGAAATTTCTATCACTGTATCATTAAAAATAAACCCAAGCCACAAAACAGATGCTATCCCAAAAGCAAGGCCAATTCCTAAACTGCACCAAGCAGAGGATCATGTAAGCGAAGACAATTTTTGCGACTAATGCAACAGACAAGTAGGTGAAACCTACCCTCCAAGTGAAACTAGCAATAGAAATTTGATGATGGCAACCCAATTGTAGGTCTTTCCAAGAACCATCTGATAGAATAGGGTATAAATCACGACAGCCACCCTGGACAAGAACAAAGAATAAGCTTTGTCAAAAACAAAATAAATGACATCTAAAAGAGCCATCACATACAAAAATAATCACTCATTTTATGTGTTCAAGGCTTGAAGCCACTCTCTGCAACCTACATTCCATTTAGCAAACACAAAAATCTATATGAAGGGCACCATGTTAGTTTAATGAAAAGCAAGGGGAAAGAAAGAGAATACCCATCATTCATCAAGGATTCCCCATCAATTATTGTGGTTAGTTTTTTATTGGCACCAAGCTCTTTCAACAAAGCCACAACTGCAACAGGATCACTTGCACCCAGAAGTCCCCCAAGTAATAGCGACATTTTCCAACTCCAATTATATGGAAAAGTAAGCTGCACCAATACAAGTGAATTATATGATCATATGACATCAAAGATGAAATCTAAGCATGGTTCACTTACCTTCAAAACAGCTCCAAGAATAACGGTTGAAATCACAACTCCTGGACCAGCTAGTAAGACCATTTGTGCAATACATCTCTACAACACAGTCCAAAACAGAAAATGAGGATAAATGCATCCCAGGTTGCAACATCAGACATTTAAAGTGTGTTTGTCAGCTTGACTTTTGGAGGGAAATTTTAGATTGAGGAGAAGGCTTGCCTCAATTTAGAGTCAGGTCTCCAGGTTCATCAAGCAGTTCATTGTATTTAGTACATAACAGTTTTCAAATTAAATCTATAAATGGAACCCTGGCATGCATACTTACAAGTAGGGAAGAGTATACATATTGAATATGCATACCAAGATGAATGGGCGTGCATACAATAAAGTAAGAGAGTGCCAATGCATGCATGCATACCTATACACGATAGGAACTGCATAACAGTATCATACATTCACTCTATAACTCAAAGTACAGGTCAGTTTATAGTGATACAAAAGCAGAGAAAAGGAACCTTAATTTGGTGAACTTCCATTGAGAATGCGCTCTCAAAAAGAAGAGCAGGAAGAAAAACAGCCAACAGAAGTTCTGGATCAATCTCTGACCCTGCATATTAAAAAAAAAATCAATCCCTTCAATGATTTTTTAAAGAAAAATTAGCAGCGAAGATCAAAGCTCCTTTAATTTGGAACATTTTCTAAATTTCATGTCTATAAAATGAAAAGCCATTTTGCTTGTTTTCTCTTCAATTTAAAAAGATTGAAACACTCTAGAACCTTTGCACACTGATGAGACAATAAGTGATTTGACAACCGCATCAAATAATGGGGATGAAGATTAACCAGACTTGCTGATGTCACATGATTAATTTGACTATTTAAAACCTTTTTTCTTTCTTTTTGTTTTTTTACCAGTTAGCGTATCAAAATTAAATCATTTTCAAAATAATAACTAAGAAGTAAAAGAGAGCAATTAAACTTACAAAGACGAATTCCATTCCCAATCTTTCCCAGCGGAAGCTTAGTACCATACTCTGTTCATAACTTAACCATTCATTAATAAATCAATCAAGTCCTCAATAAACATATAAAGTAAACAAAAAGCCAACAAATATAAACTAACGGTGTAACAACTATTACAAATAACGTAAACTTCTTTACACTATCATTTAATCAAATCATCTCATTTATATCCAAGCAATTGACAAGAGTCAACTATCTTTATTAACGTGACAATACATAAGTAAATAATCGTGATATTTTACACTTTCACAGTATAGAAATTAAACTCTAACTAATAACTAAAAAAAAGGTAAAAGTAAAAAAACAAAAACAAATAGATAAAGAGAATAGGGAAGACAATCACAAAGAAAGAAGAGAAAAGGACCTAAGGATCCAAGAGCAATGCCAATGATGAGCAAGGCAACAGTGTAAGGGACTCTGGTCCCACGCAGGATGTGCCTGCATGCAATCCCAACAGCTAAACTCAAACCAAAGAATATCACCGCATCTGATGAATTCCCCTTCTCCGAAGAAGAAGAAGGAGAAGCAAGAGCAAGTGAAAGTGAAAGTGGTTGTTGCTGCTGCTCCATGATGATTCCGAGAGGAAGCTGTGATCCGTCATTCACAGCCGCCATTGGAAAAAGGGAAGGAAGTGATTGATGGGAAATGAATGAATTAATTGAGAATCTGGGAATCGTAGTACTGTCTGGTCATCCATTTACATATAAATTTGTCATTATGGAGAAACTTACATATTAAATTTCTCATTAAATGATAATGTTATTATTTATCATATTAATTCTTGTAGTTTGTCGTTTGTTGGCGATGAATTTCTTTCTTATTATTAATTAACACTTGTGTTTGCCCGTGATCGATCAACATTATTATTATTTCTTTTTTTAAGGAACAAACAAAATTTTGTTTCTATGTTGAATTGGGGCATGCATCCAATAGAGCAAAATAAGGGATTTTTTTTTTTTATCATTAAGTTAAAAGTGTTGTCCTTTTTACTCAATTAATTTCGATTTGAAAAATTCAAATCCATTGAGAAAAAAGGATCAAGATCGGGAACCACTCATTCTGATCCAAACGTAGACTATAGATCAAATATTTTTTTTTTGCATAAATAAAAATATATATAATAAAAAAAAAAAAAAATATCTGGCAGCTTTCTTTTCAATTTTCTTGTCGGCAATGTGTAGTTAGAAAATTAATTGAGTTAGAAAAAATATCGCCAACTATCTAAGTCCACACTTTGGACGAATATGATTCCACATGACATTCCCATCACACATTATTTATCCCAGCCCTTGGATGTGATTAGGACATGAGACACACGAGGAGAAATAAAAGAAGGCAAATTTTCTGGTACAATCCTATATGTACATAGATGGAACAGTTGTGTTGTGGAGGAAATGAGGAGTGACACGTGGTGCACTCTATTCTTTTTCTTTTATTGAGGGGCAACCCAACATGAAACAAAAAGAATTGGTCCTTCATGGACCCTTCCCTTCCATCTTCATCCCTTCAACCGCTTGCCATCAACAAGCAGAAGACGACGGTGAAAGCCACCTCCTCCACCACCCCATGTTCCACCCCTTCCCCATCCCCTCCTCCGCCATATTCCACGCTGCTACGTCGTTGGTGACATCATCGACACCAACCATGTGAGCATGATGGGCTTTTATTTAGAACACCTTTAATGTTCCAAACCTTGACTCGTATCCTTGAATGAGATAAATGGAGCTTCTATATGAGTGTTATGAATTCGAATGCTTTATCTGCCTTGAATTAGGGCATCGTCCTCTCACCCTAATTTTTTTTGCACCCAACGGGAATATCTAAACTTAAAGTAATGTAATATAATAATGAAAAAATATATGGTAAAAATCTTTAATAAAATTAAAATTATCATAGTAATGGGACAAAAGAAATAAATATGATTCATGGCAATAGGTGTGGAAAAAGTCTTGTAACGAGATTTAATCATTAAGAAAGTTCCACATTTCAAATGTATTAGTCATACTATCAATTATGAATATCTTAGAAAATCATAAAAAGAAAGCAATACTATTCACGTATTTATTTAAGGGTCAATAAGCATTCCATATCAATTTTGAAATTAGATTTAGACAAATTTTCTAACTATATAATATGTTTATCAAACCTATTTGCATGCAAGGGATTGATATAAATATTTCAGTTGACGAAGTATTCATGAATTTTGGAGATTTTAAAATGAAAAGAATTCTAATTGCTTCAATTGAATTTCATTCCTTCATTTTCAAATTCTTTGTTTGGATAAGGTAATTTTATAACTTCATTTACAAAATATTTCATTTGTACAATGAAATTATATCACCTCTACGGGCAAAAATAGACAATGGGCACTGAATGATATGCAACAACGGACGAGTAGTGGTGAACGGAAGGCCAACAACCAACAATCAACAGTAGGAAGAGTGTAATGTATTTTTTTCATAAGACCATAAATAAAAAGATTTCATTTGGATGAAGTATTTTTAAATTTAAGTGAATATATATTTAAGTGAAAGCTTAACCTAGCCTATTAGCATGTCTTAAATAGGTTGTGTTTGGATTGAGTATTCTTAAATTTCAAGGAATTTAAAATGTAAGGAATTCTAATTGCTTTTAATTGAACTCTCTTCATTTTTAAATTAAGGTAATTATTTGATTTTATTTAAAAAAATACTTTATTTGTGCAATAAAATTAATATATCATATCACTTTCTCTTGGTAGGGTGAGTACTAGTGGATGGCAAGCAAACAACCATCAATGTGCAATGGGACACCAATTTGCGGTAGCGACCCGTGACCAATGGTGTTGGTGTGCATGGGGTGAATGGTAGTGGGCGAGCAAACATGCAAGAGCTGACTGCCGAATCAATGGTGAGGAACTAGAGATTGATGAATGGTAATAGATTTGTACGAGTGAAAGTTACTATTTTCAAGTTTTGATAATATCACATAAAAATATTTAAAATTTTAAAATTTTCTTATATTAATATCCAAACAAACAATTTAATTCCAAATCATTTAAATCCTCTAGAAAAATACATTATCCTTTGAAAATACACCATTAAAGAGTTTCAATAAATGGCATTGATGAAAGCCAAAATCTGCGGTGCTAATTAAAGAAGGGACAAAATCTTTCATTTTGTAAGAAGTGCATTTAATATTGGAAAAATTGAATATTATGTTAGACAAAGTGAATATTATATCATTGAAAATTGACAAAGTTTATACAATATTATCTATAAACTCCTCAATATAATCATCTTTTTTTTCTCTCTCAATTCAGATTTGAGACTGGCGATGTAAAGATTTAAAATAAAATACAATATAGACGAAGTTAGCAGATTGATGATCAAACAAGTAAAATTGCCAAGAAAGTATAATGCTAATCTTGATTTTGAGTGAGTGAAATTTAGACAAAACAAGATGCAATCACTAGTTGAACTTGTTTCAAATTTTAGGACCTAGCTAGGTTGAAATCATGTTTAGATTTTAGTTACTTGTGTTAGTTTAGTTGACTACATTGGACGTATGTGACTTGCAAAGACTGAAAATTACTTGGGACCCGCTTTCTCATGTTGTGGACTAATGAATAATGAAATACTACATTTATGTTTGTGTATGTCAGTATCATTATCATCCAATGGCTTGCGTAGAAATTTTGTAAATACAAACAAAATCTGGCCAATCACTCAACCTCGATGATGTCACCGACGTATTAATTGAGAGTATCAATATCAAACATGTCGCTCACTAGCAAACACTAAAACTCACTTGTTAATAATTTTTTAATTAAGATGTATAGTAGAAAAAGAAACAAGGGAAACAAAAGTACAATAAAGAAAAGGTTTAAGAAAAAAAAGGGACTACCTGTGGCAACCTCCAAAATAAAAGCAAATCTCCAAGTATTAATAATTCACTCAAGAAGTACAAATAAAAATAGATTGAAATGTTATTACTATATTTTAGTTGAGGTTACGAAATATATTATATTTTATTTTTTTTTACTATTTTAAGTGGATTAAATGCATGCTCAATAATTAAACAATTCGCTTATCATTGCACTCAATCCCTGTTTAAGTTGCACAACACGTTTACCACAATAGATAGTGGAGAGCCTCTTTAATAAATGTCCTGTATATATATTAGATAGGGGTATGTATGTATCATTGTACTGATTGCAGTAGATTGTGCATTTCTATCCAATAAAGCTGATGCAAAAGTGATGCTGGAAGAAGCAAATAGCCCAGCAAAATAAGAAGCAAAGACACCAGCAAAATAACAACACATAATAAGATGTTTTTTATCCATACCCATATCAAAGACAACAACAATACACTTTGGCCATAGAGGCCTATTCACTCAACATAGTACCTACAAATACAATACCATATGTACTAGGCATGATCATCATCATAGTGATAGACATAACTTGCAGTTGAAATTAATCACAGCACAAAACAAAGACTACATACCAAAAACAAGAAAGTACATAATAGAGATGTTGCCTTTTTTCTGAAAACTCCCTCTATAGCCCAAATCACATAGAGTGAAGCGAGATAAGGGAACTTGAAAAATGCCAAAGGATCGAAGTTGCCCTTTTGAAGAGAAACCACCCTCAAGAAGGAAAGGTTCAACTCAGCAGCAATCTTTAACTTACTCTTTTGCTCAGCCTTGAAACAAAAGGAGCATAGAAACCAACACACACACACATATATATGGACAATACCATTATGTTCACCATCCACATCTCCACCACCCCAATTGTCAAATTCATGAAGAGATGCCATGAAGAGGTGGATGAGAGATGCCTTGAAAGCTTGAAGTTACTACATGTTTGGTGAAGGAGGGTGTTGTGAGAGGGTTTGAGATTGTTGCTTGGATTGGATGTTATAGGATTTGCTTCGTCTTGTTGGTCATAATGGCAATAAAGGAGTGAGATGACTTAAGTACCTTGTGCGATGTTGGGGTGAGACTTTTTTGTCAAAGGCAAACAAAAATTAAAGTGATATGGAGGTTCCTAATATAGCATCTTCCAAGGATATCCCTTTGCCACCTCCATTGCTTCCATATATGATAAACACTTTTTTCACTCTCTCCCCATAACGTGTCTTCTTTTTGCCTACACTAAACACTTTTGTTTTATTTTAGTATTGATCAAATTCCCCATCTAACAGTTGTTAAGAATGAAATGATTCCTCACTCCATTTTAGAAGAAATAATAAATAAATATATATTTTTTAAAGTATTTTTTCGCTCAATAAGTAAGAGAATAATCTACTGAAATATGATTAGGTGATTAAGAAATGACCCTTCCTAATAAATATATATATATATATATATATATATATATAATTCAATGAATTTTGAGATTAAATCTAAGATCACATGTTTAAAATATCCGAAGTCATTTCCTGTTAGATGAACAACATCCGGTGAAATAGCAAATATTTTATTATTCTTGTAATCTTACAGGGCCTGTGAAGCTGGCGAATTTTGGGCTATCATAATTGACCCACTATTAATATCACAGATCTGATTAGATCATTACTCAATGGGTTCTCCACCCAAAAAATATATTTTACGCAATGGATTCATTTTCGCTTTTTGGAGGTTCAATATTTGCGACTACAAGTACAGATTCCAGAAATAAACTCCAATTTGTGAAGGATTTGAACTGGCCCGGAGGGGTTTGTCTGATTCATCTTAAAATACAAATCTATTTTGGAAAAAACGGATTAGCCATAATACATAATTTGAGATAAGACAACGCATCAACGAAAAAAATATAATTTAAAAGGCCTTCGCTATTAAAATAGGTTTTAGGGTCTTAGCCATAATTATTTTCACAATTTTAAAAGATATGTAGCCTTTGTGTATTAATTTACTTAATGGAAGAAAAAGTTCAAAAAAAAAAAAGTAACTTCTACATTTATTATTGATTTTTTTGCTGGCAATTAAAAGTTTCCTATTAACATATTTATTTGTTTTAGGCAATTCTATAAAGAGCAAAGATTTTTAAAAGGTTGAATATTTTATTATTTATGAAAATTTTCTGCCCTCAAATACTGTTTCATTTCACATCTTTCAATTATTTATTGATATGTGACAAATAAGTGTTGTGTATCTGATAACTTATAAATTTTTAAATTTATTTTTATTCTTATATTTTCACATATCAATAAATAATTGAGGAACAAAAAAGCGGATACCATTTGTAGACAAAATATTTTCATCCATTATAGAACACCAGTAACCTTTTCCTTTACTCCATTTTGCGCAGCAGAAAACTTAGATGAACTTCTTTATACTTCATTCAATACCATCGATCCATCCAGTAATTTATATCTATCTTATTATTTAATCCGTATATCAAATAATTACATATGAACAATTTTTCTTCTTGATACGAGTATACATTTATAACTTTCAAGTTACTCATTTTGAAGAGAAAAAAAGTCCACATGCGTTAGTTACACTAGAATGTAATCCAGCTTTGATGACATACATTTGAAAAATGTTAATAAATCATACAAAATTGTTAATAAAACTCTTTAACGATATACACTATATACTAGTAAAACTAAAGAGTTTTAATGAATAAAATTTGTAGGTGACCTTAGGCTTTTTTATGAGTAAAACTTTCTTTCACATAAAATAAAAAGAAGTTTTAATTACACTTTATCCTTGTTATTAATGTAAATATTGCTAAAAGTTAAATATAGTGTAGTGTTAATTTGAGAATTAGATGAAATAAATATAAACAACTTGATACAAAAGATGTCCTTTTTTAAATAGTCTTAAGCTTGATTCATAACCTTCCCTTACCATAATTAAATAGCAACAAATGAAACTAACTTCTCTTTAGTTACAAGCTATGATGCACATACACTAGATTATAAGAACACAAGCACGGAAATACATCAAACTCAAAAAATTATAGGACATGGATACATATATATATATATATATCTATATATATACGTATATTATTATTTTTTATTTTGTTGTATGATTTTTTTTTATCTTTTTTTGTCTAAATTTTTTTTGTCGTGTTTGTATAATTTTTTATTTAATTAATTCTTCTTTTTATTTTTTGTGAACAAGTGAAGAATTTTCAAAATGACAATTAGTTTTTTTTGTGTTCGATGCATATTCAAACTCAAAAAATTATTTTTTTAATTGGATGCGTGTCCAACACTTATCGCTATGGTGTCAATATTAGAAACGTTCCGTGCTTCTCAGGTTACAAGCATGTGTAGAGAGAATTGAGCTATAGAGAACTTAAGGGAAGGGATTAGAGATGAAGAATGGCATCAACTTAGGCCATGCGCCGCTGGGTATTTTCGCCATGAATTTGAGCAGTCCTGGTCTCCTCTACAGGGAAAAGTTACCTTTGAAAAGATGTGTCATAATATATATTAGGTAACTAGGCCTTTCCCTTTCATCCTTTTATATAGCCTTTTTATTATCGTATGAGTATCATTTCATATTCTTAGTGACAACAGCATCGTCAATAATCACATAATTCTTTGCCATTGCCTTGCTAGTTGCTTCCTTTTTTAGATCGAAGTTTGAAGGTCTACTAGCTTGCGTAATGCTTGCCTTCGCAATAGGATTTACCCTTGAAGAGTATTTTGAGACCAATCTTTATGTAATTAATTAGTTTGGCCGTTAAGAAAGACTCCCTCATTATAAGTTAAGCGGGGTTTAATAGTAAATCAGTTTCTGAATTCTGATCCAAAACACAAATGAATAGCTACCATTGTTCATTAGCCTTTTTAATCGTTGCCTTTTCCCTTCTTTTTGTTACTTGCATTCATCGAGGTGCTAGAATACAAAGGTGAAAAGAAAAAAGAAAAAGAAAAAGCAAATGATATTTTGAAGACGCCAATTAGATGAAAAAGTTACAGCTCATATGAGTTAATAATTTGCCTCTATTTTCCACAATGAAGCAGTTCGTTCGTTGACAAAGGGGATGGTACATGCCCGAGTTAGTGACGTACATCAGTGGATACTTTCAACTACTAGAAGAAAAGAGCATTATTTGATGCCAAAATATACAGGACGATATTTCTAGCCATTAGACTTCAAAAATATTATTTCAATGCCAAAAAGTGAATATATAAGACAATTCTATTATCATTAAATATGATGGATAGATACAAATAGGGGATCACCATCATATTCCATAGCGATATAGTGAGTGTTCCATTTAAATACCTATTTTTAGGTGTTGAATAACATTACCCTTTACACTTTGATTTATAAAATTTTGGTTCCACTTAGTAGAAAAACTAGTTTGAAAGCATGGAAATAGAATATGTTAGAAGTGCAGGCCTATACATCCACCAATATAGTCCGTGGTAGATATGGTGGACAAAATTATAATAAGGTTCTATTAATATCTGTAATGCAGAATAAAACTATGGAAAGTAAAATGCCATTAAAGCTTTTTAATAACATTTTGATATGCTATATTCAGCATTCACCAAAGACGCTCAAGAACATCGTTGGATGTTGTAATTTATTGATTCAGTTTGATTAGATCCTCCTTTGATCAGCATTCTCTTTTTGCCTTGTTCATTCGTGATTTTGGATGATTGCCTGAGTTAGCTCTTAGTTTTCTATTAATTGTTCCTCTACGAAAGATGCTAATGACAGTTTAGCTTTCTTTGGCGAACAAATGTCTTTGACTGTTTGATAATTTATACGAATAGTTTCCAATCGTATAACGTGTTTTTAAAGTGGATCAGGTCAATGCAGACCTGTACGAGGTTATTATATTGCTTGCTCTCCTTTGTTAGTGGGATGCTCACCTGGCACTATGGAATGACGGAAGAGACAACTTTTTTTTTCTTATCTTTTTTTCTATGATCCAATTTTATGTATTAAATATTAGCAGCAGTTCTAAGCCCAAAAATTGAAATTCGCATTTTTGAAACTATGTAATAGTGTACATGAAAGAGCAACAACTATTGACATCCCAAGACGAACAAAATATGTTTTGCTGAGTGCTATTCTACCTTCAAAATTTGTCATATTTACAATGGCAGTTATAGTTTTATTATAATGTTCCTAATCAATGGTTCATTTCCACAAGATATATCCTGTTGCAGATTGAAAACTCTGTGACACTTCGAATTCGTGAAACAATTTATGTACCTGAGATTGGTAGCCTCAATAATGGGCCATTTTCAGTGGTGGTAGTTTTTTCATGAGAGCCATCCTTTTTTTCTCTTGGCCTCCTTGAGCTTCATCACAAGTTGTTCACGCTCAGCTTCTACCTCAGCATATTTGAGGCTCATGTGGAAGTAGCGCTCTTGAATATCTCTTAACTCTGCCTCCAGCATTGATTTTGTACGTTCAAATCTTTCTTTTGTCACTAGTTCCCCGTCGGCCATTGATTTTATCGCGCCATTTGCCTGGTTGTTTCGGCCTTGGGATGGGGACCTGCAGGATGAAAACACAAGGAATTCTATAAATAAGATGTATTCATATGAGCTATAAGGTATTTAATAGGCTGTTTCCTTCCATGTCTCAGTTTCCTATGTTATAGTTAGATTAGATCTAACCCAAGTATAGTGCTGATAGAGTGCAGCTAGACAGCCAGAAAAAAATTATGCCAGATAAAATTGACATAGATGTGAAGAATTTTTAATGGTTGTATGGAAAGCATGGGTGGTTGAAAAATTTAGTTTTCCTATAACATTTTGCCATGTATATCTTGACACCAAGAAAAACTAGCTTCTCCCAACCAACCTTTCATCTCTTCCAAGAACTACCCAAAACTCAATTCTTGAGTTCTTTTCAGATAAATTTTTCTACTGGGGCCAACATGAAACCAAACGAAGTGATAATCAATCACAACTTCACAATAGTATGTCCATATCATCAACTCAAATTTCCTTTTATTTGTGCTAAACTTCATGTGGTGTTTTGGCCCAATTATGATCATTGAAAGCCAAATACCCCAAAGCTTAATCGCTTAACCTCAACATCTGAATGGTTGTCAGATATCTGAGAGGCTCTAAATTTGTCATCAGCTAAAATTGTCAAACAAGTTTCGTACAGATAAATTAGTCCCAATCTGTACAACAATCAGTGTTATGAATAAGTCCAAGTTTCAAACCTCTTGTCTTTTAAGACATTGCAAGTATACCGTTGAATAGTTCAAAATAAAAGAAAAGCTTTAGATATATAAATAGAAACAGAAGGGGTCATACTGATTCTTGGAAGGCACATAGTTTTCCTCTAACCTGTTAAGTTGAACTCCATTTATGTTATTCACCTCTTTAGCTTCTGCCAAAGGACTCTCAAGCATCTGAGTCTTTGATACTGGATCTTTTTCCACGGCATCAACAATTTCATCAAGAAGTACATGTTCAGTTTCCACCTATTAGGAAAAGGAAACGTGAAACAGAAGGATTGAAAAAGCGTCATTGCAAGTGAGACGGCAGTTATTTGATATTATAACTGTGCACAGTTGCACACCATAGAAACTATAAAATATACTTTGTAACATTTGACATTAAGGTAATATACAATGAAGATGTATCACCTCGTTCTGACTTTTGTTGCTGTAATGAAGGTCCTGTTGATCTTTCATGACTTCTCTGTCATTCTTTAAAGATGATGGCTTTTTCCTATTACTGCGATATTGAATGGTATTCTTCACCACAGGATTCTGCTAAAAAAGAAAAAGACAAATTAATAGTCATGTCATCACAATGCTATCATGATATCAATGTAAAAGAGATACTAACTTTTGAGGCCTTCATATCTTCATGAACAGGCAAACCTTTCTTGTTTAACTTTGAAGCTTGATTTCGCTTTTGTTCCTTGATCAGTTTTAATTCTTCTTCAAAGGCTTGCGCTTTTTTCTGGAACTCAGCTTTTTCCTGCTCTAGCAACTGTATGGTCTGTTGATGCTGCCTGTTTATTCTTTTGGTGTGGCTGAGCTCAGTTTCCTGGACACATCTTGTCTCTTCTCTAGCCTTCAAGTCACTCTCCAACTGCATAAACCTTTCTTCAAGTGATGATCTAGTTCTCCTACATTCCTCCAATTCCGACACAACCTTCTCCAAGGTTGATATCTTTACTTCAAATGATGTCTTCTCTGCTTTCAAATCTTCACATAGTTCAGATGTCAGGCACAATGAGGTTTCCAGTCTCTCTTCTCAGAATTGGCAGAGATGAGCTCACTCTTGAGTGCCATGATCTCATTCTCTAATTGATGTGTCCGCTCCAACTGAAACTTTAAATTTCCACACTCATCCATGAATTGTTGTCTTTCGTATTCAGCGGCTGTAAGTTTTAATTCAAGGGCATTTATAGAGCTTTTGAATTTTAGTTCTTTTGATTTGTAATCCTCCACCAGCTTCAGCAGCTTTTCATGTTCGCTCATCAGCACTTCCTTTTCCTTTCTGAAATCAGCAAGCTCAGTTGTTAAGTCTTTCAGCTTTTGTTCATATTCATTCTGCATCATATTAACCTCAGTCTTAGACAAAATCACTTTAGATTGAACTTCTTCTAAAGTAGATTCCAGTTTGGCTTTATCAGCACGCAATGCAGATACTTCAAGCAATGCTTTGGAAGCTATCATTTCTTTTTCATCATAGGTTGCTGCAAGTTTCATGCTGAGGTTCTCAATTTCTTGTTCAAGGCTCTGAATTTCTACCATCTTCTCCATGTGCGTCTGATTCAACAAGCTTTGACCCTGCTCCATATGTTTTCTATTTTCATCAAGAAAACCATCTAACTCTGAAGCTAGATGCTTCTCTTTTGATGCTATATCTTCCAGCATTAAAGCAAATTTCTTTTCTAAGATTTCAACTCTTCCAAAACAATCAGCAAATCTTTGTTCTGATTCCCTCAACCTGGCTCCCAAAAGGAAACAATACTCTTCTCTTTGTTTCAAGTCTTCTTTTGAAGCATCCATTTCAGACTGCATATCTATAATCTCCTCTCGAAGCCTTGCAGCTTGAGATCTAGATTTCTCTAGTTCTGATAAGCAGGACTCTTGTTCATTAGTCAAATCTATCAGCTGAGCTTCTAAAACAGATATGCGCCTTAATAACTGTTCTTTCTCTTGTTCTATCTCTGATATGTGGAGCTCCAGTTCTTGCTTTCCTTGCTCTAACTCCAATGACTTTCTCGTAAGACTTTCACCGGCAGAAACATGGGAGTCAATGTTCTTGCTGAGAGTTGCAAAATCATTTTGGAAATGATATAAGCATTTAGAGTTAATATCTCTTTCTTTTATGACAACCTCTATGTGTTCCTGCAGTTGAAACTTTTCTTGTTCAAGATCATTAACCTTGGTTTCCAACTCACTCAGTTGCTTCTGCAGAAGCCCAATCTCCTTTTCTTTAGAAGATAAGTTAGCCTCAAGATTTGCTATCTCGGATGTTTTATTGATCACTTCCATATTCAGATCTGAGATTCTGACTTCTAGATCAAATTTCAAAGTCTCAAGCTCTTTAGTTGAAATATGATCACCATTACTAATCTTCTTGGTGTATACCCCCTGAAGCACGTTTTCTGAATGGAATATTCGAAATAAATTGTTGCTTACTTCGGACTCAAAGCTGGCAAAAGATTGATCCTTGAGCTTGTTTGACAAAATATCTTCGGATGCACCTCCATGTTTTGGCTTTTTCTGCGCTTCTTTAAGCTTGAATAAAAGCTCCAGGTTTTCATCTGTCAGCTCATTGCAGTCCATCTCAAGTTCCTGGACTTTCTCTTTCAGGAGTTCAATTTCTCTCATAAGATCTGCATACTCTACATCTGTGGACAGAGTCTCTGCATTACAGCTTTCTGGGAGAGATTCAGACAACTTTGCTTTCAAACTTAAAATTTCTTCCTCCTTAGCAGATAATTTGCTTTCATATGCCATTTCAATATCTGAAAGGGTTTTGTTGTTTGGACTCTTTCCATGCTCAATGCCAAGCATTTTGTCCTCCAACGCCTCTTCCAGCTCTTGCACCTTAACCAGCAGATTTTTCTTTGATTCCTCTAATTGATCTAGCTGGTGCATTAAGCTCCTGTTTTCTTCTATACTAAGTTGGAAAGATTTCTCCAGATCACCGAGTTTTGGGGGCAATGATGAAAGGTTATCAATCTCAAGTTTGTGCTGTTCCAGGGTCTCTTCCAGTTCCCGGAGAACAGAAACAAGCTCAACATTTGCTTCTTGACTCCTATTAAGTTGTAAAGACAAGTTGGCATTGGATTCTTTCTGAAACTTCAATTCATCTTTTAGTGCATTTTCAATGCCTGGAATGCACTCACCTTGAGATATTGAATCTTCCAATGCTTTCTGTCTCCATATTGGATCCTCCAACGACAATTTCAACCGTTCAACTTCTTTTTTCAAACTATCTCGCTCTACATATGCTGCTGAAAGGTCCATTTCTAGACCTGCCAATTTTTTGGATTGATCTGAGAATTCCTTCCTCAACATGTCCAAATCATCCATTAGCTTTCGGGCATTCATCTCCCACATCTTTGCTTGAGCTCGTAGCTCTTCACTTGTGTCTTCTGCTCCTTCTAGACGGTTAGTAGATGAATTGGTCATCTCAGAAGATGATGCACCACACCCTTGCATACTTGGGGAATCGAATGATGAATGTTTTGATGAAGAGTTATTAGCAGGGTAGTCGTGATAGGATACACTTTTCTGTGAACTGGTTGAGTCTTGTCGTCCAGCCAGGCTCAGTCCATCATTGATGCTTGGGGAGAAGTTTCCCATTCCTATGGATCCCTCAGCTGAGGTATAGCTGCAATTTGATACAGATCCCGAGAAACTTGTTGCCTGCAATCAAGGTGCAACATGTCACTAGTATCATGATAATGACAGGCCAACTGTAAACTCTGTCACAACTCAAACATGAGCAGGCTGATAGTTCTACATGTAGAAATCCTTTTGTTTCCTGAACTCCAATTGAAGACAATTCTATAAAATGACTTTTAAGTACCCATTTCCATGCAAAAATCTCTCCAAAGGAGTAATGTTCGCATACTTAAGGGGCACAAGAAGCCAGTTGAAGTGAGTTGATGCAATGTCTTGTGTGCAAAGTTTTCCATGTATAAACCTAATAATTGCTTCCCGGTACATCAGAAGACCCTAAATCTGAATAAACTGCAAAATCAGAGAGCTATCCAAGCTAATTCTAATAGTTGATTGAAGATCTAGATAATCATATGAAAAGAGTGTGATTATTTATCAATATACACATATAGGAAGAATCTATATGTAATTTATGGTACAGCAGAACAGATATGATAATTGGAAGGAAAAAAAAAATTGTAATTTTACCCTAGTCGCTTCTCCTGGGGATAAGGTAGAGTCCAAATCTTCAAGGGAGGAAGATCCAACACTCTGTACATGTGAACAATCAG
This sequence comes from Dalbergia oliveri, assembly GCA_030441495.1. NCBI lineage: Eukaryota > Viridiplantae > Streptophyta > Magnoliopsida > Fabales > Fabaceae > Dalbergia > Dalbergia oliveri. Next base: position 26,736,955 of record JAMLFY010000013.1, read on the forward strand.
ATCCATTTGACTTGACAGCCATATCATGTTTGTTTTCATTCGGGGCCTTCTTTGTCTCACTTGATTCTTGATCCCTGAAAAGGTGTAGGAGATCAATACTTACTAGAATAATAGACCACAGAATAGAAAAGACTTCCCTACAATACAAACCTTATTTTTGTTCTTGGTGTAAGGCACTGCACAGTTACCTGCAAAATGGATAATCACTGAATTCCCAACTCTAAAAGTTCAATGACATTTTGCTGCAGTAGCACTACTGGTAATAAGAGCCCACATTTTGCCTCTATATTGGGAGAGGATGAGCTCCATAAGACCTAAGTCTCATGCAAACTGACCAGTCTTCTATATAAGAAAATTTCAATGAAAATGAAGTTGAAAAAAACAATCAATCACGAGAAAGAGACTCAAAAGACAGTGCCATCGTCATGTGGGTGTAGTGTTAATGTATCAGGGATTGCCACAAAGAAATAATGCATCGGCAAGAGGAAATAAATTATTTCCTTGTTCTATGAATTGATGATATATATATATATATATATATATATATATATATATATGATCTTTAATTTACTAATTTCTGGCTGTATTAATGTCTGTCCACGAGCACTTAGGCGAGAGACATCACACTATCATAAGAAAAGGAAATATGTGAAGTAGACCAATCTATATATTTGCTAGCATAATATCTTGTATATATGGATTCAGTTCCTCTCAGCTATATCATCAGCTATTCCAGTGTTACTTTTCCCCCAAATTTGACAAAATCAACTTCCAACCTAGTCCAAAGTAACACAACTATTCTTTTTTCACTTTCTGCAGTAGGCAACAAATAAGATATAGCTTCATTTGTATGACTCACATGCAAAACTGTCCCATGGTTGCACTTATTCAGCGGGACTGAAAGTGGAATGGCAGCACTTGAACTCATATAACTCGCCATGTTAACAGTGACCTCCCCAAGGATGCCAGATCTTGATGATCCCTGCAAAGTGACATAATTTATTTCATAATTCATACAGAGAAACTTCTAACTGATAAAGCTGATTGTGAATAAAGAAACAGCATAGTAACAAGAAATTAGTTTTGATGGTCAGATTAAAAACATTTTACATAGACATCCAACCATGTGTTGTATATCAACAAAGTGTTCGACTCAATCATAACTACCATACAAAATTACAAGTCTTTAAAAATAAAAGCAATTGATTAAAGCAGTGTAAAACTCTTTCATAATCACACTAATCATGCATCAAAATTAATCTCTAGTAACAAACAAGACAGAATGCATAATAGTAAAAGCGGCAGCAATAGTATCAGCACCATGGCAACAATAAGCTTGAGGGGACAGTCATCAATCTCCTTGGAAGAATCATCTCCTGAAACCAATACAGATTCTGAAAAAGCATCCGCCCACTGACAACTCCCATTGCGCGCTGGCATTTTGCTTGACTTTGCAATCGTTTTACCATTTTCTACCGAAACAATAGAAACAAAGAGCTTGTCCCACCCCTTGGGAACCTGCAAACATTAGAATCAACGTTTTATTATTAACCAAGCCATTCCTTTTTCTTTATGGCTTCACACTGAAAAACTGAAACTCAAAAGCATTTGGTTATGCAAATCTAAACCAAAAAACAAAATTTTTGGCATGAAATATTGGATATTAGAAGCATGTTTCAGATTTTTCTAAGTTTACCAAAATTTTTGATAATCTGTGAGTTCATCAAAATTAAACTTATAAGTTATTTCAAATTCAAAACAAGCTAATCAAAGGACACAAAACACCACCTTTTCATCTTTATTATTTTTTTTTCATTTTTTTTAACATTCCACTGTAGTCAATGCTATGACTTGTCTCACTATTTGGTGCTAATCCTCGTGACAAAATTATGCATTAATCATGATTATTCACGTCAAAGCAACACGATCCGCTAGTTGGATTTGATTAAAACTTTCAATTCAGGATTCTATTGTAGTTCACCAAAGTCACTCCACTTTACGTTCTATTTTTTTTTTTTTCCTTTCCAAAATATCTAACTGTTTCATATAATCACATTATAAATCTCATCTACTTCAACAAAAATACATAAATAAATATATAAACGCGAGCGTTTTGTTGTTTCTAAATCTAGGATCAAAGATTCTGAATTTTTGCATATTGCAATTTGCAATTTGTCGTATCAACGCATTATCATCGTGGATCACCAATTGCGAAGAAACGCGAACAGCGATTTCAGATAGAGAGAGAGAGAGAGAAAACAGAGAACATTATTTTTTGATGAATAAAACAGAGAACACTGTTGGATAATGAGCATTGATAGACGTAAATCAAAGATAATGAGAGTGATTCAAGGAAGAAGAAGAAGAAAAAAAAAAAACCTGAAGAGCCTTCAAATGAGAGAATCTGAACTCAACTCTATCACCACGACCACCGCCTCCTCCTCCTCCCGATTTCGTCGCCTTCTGCTTGTGCAACCTAAACATCTCTCTCTCTCTCTCTCTCGATTTTTAGTTCTCACTATGTGCTTTGTTTGTGCACACTGTTTTGTTACTATTTTTCTCTGAATCACTCTCAAAGCAATTGTGATGATTATGGAACGATTAATTAATCAGCACATTTCAATATTTCATATACCGTAATAAGGTTTCATGTGATTAATCGTAATCATTATGAGCTTCTTCTCTGTAACCACCGTCTTCACCAACTGAAGAAAGAGAGGGGAGAGCGTTAGTTAGCTGAATTGTCATTGTTCTGAAGGGTTGTTATTTTATTGATTGTTTGTTCCTTCGAAACGCATTGTTATTGCGCTTTGTAATTTGCGGCACATAGATATAATTGAAATTATTATGAAATGAAATGAGAGAACAAAAAAGAAAAAAGAGTGCAGAAGAGGCCAAAATTCAAAGAGTGAGAATGTTGGAATGTTTGTTTTGTGTGCGTAGTATTGTGTGTGTGTGTGTGTGAAAGGATGCACTATTATGCAGTGCAGAGCGTGAGGTGTTGTGTGAACTTTGTGTGAAACTGAAAGGAACAGCTCCCAATAATCTCCGTTTTTTGTTTTTATTTTGAATAAAGACCTGGTCTCTGATAAATTAATTCAGAAGAAATTAGTTCGTCAAAATTTAAAAATTTAAATTAATTTATCATATTTTAAAAAGGATAATTTAACCCCTATGTACATTATATGAAACCATAAGAAAGGACTAATTTATATTCTTTTTATAATATAAGGACCAACTTAAAAATAATTTTATTTTTGGAGGAATAATTTATCCTCCGATATATTTTTGAGGTGTTAATTTGATTTTTATTTTTTTATTTTTCTGATTTTGGTTTGTTGGATGCTAGAATCAGCAGAGGATTCTATTAAGCTGACGCGTCGTGAGGTGGTTGGCCAAGAACCTAAAAGACGAGTGTGTTACTTTATCCTCTTCCCTCCCGTGGCAGAGGTTGCAACTTACTACAACCAACTACAGCAAAAACAAGATTACCATGCTAAGCAACTCTTCTCTTTTTGGCCTTTTTCCACGTTACATGCTAAGCAACCTTGCCTAGAACTACTGGCCTAGTGGGTCCCCTTCCTTTATTTTGGAGGTGTTCATGATGACAGACAACTTGAATTGGTCCAAAGATTAATTGACTAGGTTTGGATTCTAAAATTTAGTCGGATCTACTTTTCAAATTAAGTTTAAATCATTTTGGATTGGTTTGACTCGATTTAAAATTAAATAATTTTTTAAAATAATTAATGGTAGAGCCTCAGATCTTATAATTAATTAATATATTCTATATAAATTAATATTACTTTTATATATATATGACTTATTTTAAAACATATATAGTAAAATATTTTTTGAATTTCGTATCTTGTTCTTAAAATTTTATAATTTTTTTATGTATAATATTCAAATTCAAATATTAATATGTTGTCTGAAAATCAAGTCAAATTGATTTAACATAGTCCTAGTTGGGTTTGGATTAAAAAATGGCCAAATCAAAAAATTGAATTGGATTTGACTTTGGTTCAACCAATAACTCGATTAAGAAATTTGATGAGTTTTATTCATCTCTCTACACATCCATGGTCATATAAATTGTACTAAAAAATGCATTTATATAGTCTTATAAATAAGAAATATGAAGAATCTATTTTCAAAAAGCATCTAAGTTCAAATTTCACTAAAAATAGATCTTTTGAGAGATTTAAGGTTTTTTCCATCTAAATCATGAGTATTCAAACTTTACTGAACTACGACTATCTATCTGGTTCTTGTTAAGTCAATCTACTATAAGATAAAACTCTCTTAGTGCTAATCACAAATTACCAAATTTAATAATGCATATTATTCCTTCTTTTATTCAATTTTCTGTCATTTTCACAAAAAAAAAAAATTTACAATCAACAAGAGGAAATCAAGATTAACAAATGATCTTGACTCTTTTAAACGATAATGCAAATTTTAGAGTTAAAAAGAAATACTTTATATGAATATTATGTAACTCTTGTAGTCTAAGAATTAAATGAAAATTAATTCATCAGCAGTTTAATATAACATAAAAATAACAAACAAAAACGAACAGCCTGTGTTCAAAATATTTATTTAATGTAAGATATTCAACATTCGGCACTCAAATATGAAATATGGTAACCAAAAATAGTAGAATACTGGTTGGAAGAATAGACACTAATTCTTAACTTGAACCTCGACCTCATCACAATTTCGGGTGCGATATCTTCTATGGGAATTGGGAATATTTTGATACATACGTTCTATGTGTACCCGTGGATATGGAATGTTCATGTTTGAGGACATCGCATTCATTTTGCGTCTACTTGCTGCCCTTGATTGCTTAGAATAGATCATTTCATATGAAGGCTTTACATAAAAAGATCATGTAGAAATTAGAAAGAGTACTAAATACAAATGCTTTACTTAAATAGAATTTTAAAGCAGAAAACTGTACACTATATATATATATATATATATGTGTGTGTGTGTGTGAATTTAATTTGTGTTTATTATTAATTAATCCTCTCAAAACTCATAAAACTCCGTATATTATATTTGTGTTTATTATTCTCTTCGCACGTAATCTTATGGTATAATACGGAAATTACACAGGTTTCCTTGCTATTGTCTTTTAGTAATTGGAAATACAACAGTTTAAGACTTTGTCAATGAGAAATGATCTGGTTTTGATATCTATAATATATATATAAAAGGAATAATCATTTTTAATTATTTTTTATTGTCTAAAATTTCTATTTTTTAAAATACTCTTGATGTATAGGGAGTTGGATGAAGTTATAAAAATAAGTAAAAGAAGTTAAACCAATTAAAAGAAATTATAAAAAAAAAAATGGATTGATAGTGAATTCACTAATTTATTTAATGGGTTTCCTAATGAGCATTTTTAAGACATCCGTTAAAAATAAAAGCAAATAGTAACTTTTTAATTTTTTAATGTACAAAATGCGTTAAAAATTTTCAAAAACTCATTTTTTTAATACAAAATTTATGTTTTAGCGAATGCTTTCAAGATGGTCGTTAGAAAAACTTTTATTTAATATTGGTGAATATGAATTCAACTGGGAATTCGAGGTTTTTCATTTAAAAAATCCACCTGTTCATTCATGTAATTTTGGTCCTTTCGAGTTTGCTTTGGGGTCACATCGGTTGGCTAAACTTAATCACCAAAAATTCCCACCGTCTTTTTCAAAAATGCACGTTATAGAAGACCTGGGGTCCAAAAGTTTGGTCACGGCACTTAGTACAAATTACTAGCCTCTGGTCAACAACTCTCCAAAAATGTCAATCATATAGAACTTTTGTTTCTCCTAACTCTTAGTCATATTATCACTAGTTTTTTTTTTTTGTACAATAAATAAATATAGAGTACAAAGAAGATCTACTCTAATGAGATATTCTGGAGTGCTCTCAAAACAAGATAATTTATTTACGTTGCTTCATTTAATAAATGATACATTAGTTTTGATTTATTATTATCTCATTTTATTGATATGTCATTTATTAAATATAACAGAATAAATAAATTTTCTTACTCTTAGAGTACCTAAGCATTTCTCCTAATCAAGATTAAGGGTATATCTCAAAACTTATCTAACATTTATAATAAAATATTAAACGCATTAATCAAATTCAAGTCATACAACAAGTGAATTTAGGAGAAAGCCAACCGTGTGATGTGAAACTTAATCACTTTTCCAAGCTTTATATTGTCATTGCATAGACATTAAACATTTTAAAAATTTATATAAGAATTTAATTGTTATCATTAATAATGTAAAAAAAATTTATACAGCGATCCAATCATATCATCACATAAACCTGTAGTTAACTTTTATACCCTCTACTTGAAAAGACATTTAAATAAAATATTTTAATTGGATGATAATATAAAACAAGTTTATACTATATTGCAGTAAAATTATATTCTTTAGATAATTATATTCATGTGTTGAGTTCAATAATGCACTATTCTTTATTCACATTGCTATAGTTGTTTTGTACTATAGTCTCGTGAAAGTGGAGAGGGCAAGGAAGAGGAGCGGCTACGAGCTTAGCAAATGAACAGCACACGCCCAAAATAACGTGAAACCCAAGGCAAGGGATTAACACATGAAGCCCCATGAGGCAGGGGTTTAATAGGTAAGACAACACCATCAAACTAATAATAATAAGTAAAAAAAAAAAAAGTGGATATGATAGCAACGAAAGAAAACTATCATTCAGATCTAATAATAAATAGTCGTTTTTTATTTAAAATTTTAATGATGAGCTAATAACTTCCTTCAATTCTAAAAAGTCATTATGGGTATATAATGATTAACCTTTAGTCTTCTAGAAAGTTGTAGTACCCCGACATCATATCATTTTAATGAAGGATCAGTTGGTGAAGTGGCGATTTAAATTTAGAATTATAAATTAGCTGAAAAATATCCAAACAGCGAAACACAGCCCAATAAACAATCAAGGTGTGCTAGATTATATACTAAACTAGTTTTTATCCTTAGATGTTACGTTGGGACTTTCCATTTTTATAGGATCGATATATCCGACATTTTAGTGGCTACTTATTTTACTAAAAATAATTTTTAATTTTTTAGATTTGTAAAAAAAACTGAAAATTATTTTTAGTAAAGTAAACAACTCCTTACTGATCAAAGGCCGGAGCTTACTCTAAATTATATTATATACCCAATCCAAAGTGTGTTGTGTAATAGTATTTACTTTGCAATTCAAATTAAATTAAAATTCTTTACATATAGGAAATATGAATGAATGATTTGACGGTTGGAAAAGAATTTCTTTCTATCAAATACATATTTACTCTATAGCATGTGCCTTGTGCTATATCAACTAGCAAAGAAAAAAGAATTGAGAAAATCATAATAGGGTATTATATGCTGATTGTTATAGACAATTTCACAGCCTGGGTTAAGATGATGAACTCAATGTTAACTTTTTCGACCGTTGGCTCAGTTTCATGTACAAACCCTGCAAAAGCAAAACATTATTAGGACAAAGTAAAACGTGCTGATAAGATGCAAGTGAAGCAACTCTTTTCCTTTGCTTAAATATTAAAAAAAAATAAGGGGAATAAAAGTGAAGCAATTAGAATATTCTTTTCCACCCTGAACTAGAACAACAACAAAACAATTTTAAAAAGCCAAAATTTTTATCAGAATGATGTGGCATCTTAAAGCCTATTTGGTCTTTGTCATCATTTTCTATTTTTATCATCTGTTTTTTAATTGTAATTACAAAAATTTCACTATATTTTTAACTTGTTTTCTATTATAGGGATTTTATAAAAAAAATAATGAAAACAAAAAATATCCTCAGATGAGCAAGTGTGACATTATTTTATTCCATCTAATGACTACCCTATTTTTTTATCAGAAAATTTGGCAAATTTTTTTTATTGTGTAGCATGCTCTAAATAAAAAATAAATAAATAAAATTGAGAAAGCTTGATCGTTTAGCATTTACATTTTCAAGTCTTTCTCCTCTTTCAAATATTTAGATTTGCAAAGGATTTGGAATTTATGCAAGTGGATAACAGCAAGACTAAACAAATCAACTAGTAGAAAACACATCTCAAGAGCACAATTAGATAACCTTACATTTGTTGTATGTATTGTTGCTCCTGTAGTCATACTAATGTTCTGATCAGGAACCAGCTCAAAGTTCATGTGCTGTAAGAAGATTGCAAGAGCAACTATAGCTTCCAATAAAGCAAACTGGTCACCAACACACTTGCGGGGCCCTCCACTGAATGGAATGAACCTGTCACATTTTTTACTCATTAAGGTCTGAGTAAACTAGGATATGCAAACTATTAAGTAGAGGCAAATTAATGATTTCATATTTGATATGCCCCTCGTGCAAGAGGCTATTGGGCTTGAAGTGTGCACAGTACACTGACACCTATCTTGCATTAAAGTTCAACCTATTTTATTTAGAAGAATGGAAGGCAAAAAGGTCAAACTTTAAAATCAGTTGATCATAGAGGCTCTGATACTATTTTAAGAACCATTTCTCCAAAAGGTTTAAGCTATTAGCTAGAGGTATATGAATAGTTTTATATCTCACATAAACAAAAGAACTGTGTAGGGGAGAAAATCACAATGATTGACTCCTCATTATCCATAAGAAAAACCTAGGAAAGATAAGGTGCATTGATGGAATTAAGAACATAGAATAACTAGCCACCACAACAAAGGTGCAATGTACACTACTTTTGTGATGATCAAGAATTATAATTGTAAAAATAGTGCACACCTGAAATCTGTGTTTGTTTCATTCGGCACTGGGCCATCCATATCAAATCTTTCTGGCAAAAACTCTTCAGCCCTATCCCAAACCTTGCAAAATCATAACGAAATTTGTAGATTAGATCAAAATAGTGAATTTAGAAGTATACCGGTTTGGCAACAGAAAATCTTCATTTAACCCATAAAAAGAGAACCTTTTCCAATAAAAAATATCAAGAAATACCTCAGAAGAATGATGTATGTTATACACAGAAATCATAATATCTTGACCAGCGTTGACTTTGTAAGCGCCAGGAAGCTCATCAGGAACTTGAGCTCTTCTTATCAATACCTTAAGGATGCAAAAGGTCATATAAGACCACCAGAAACTTGAGTTGACAATTTTCATCTAAACAATAATTTCTGTTGTGTGATTAACATATGTCATCATTGAATATGAAAAAGAATCAATTATTCTAAAAGCTTATGTTGTTAGGTGAAAACTCGTGAATGATCTTTATCTATAACAATTTTAACTATCAATCTTCAATGCTATCATGCTAACTTATTTTCATAACATTAACCTAAACAAAGGTTATGATCTGTCATACACAAATGATATTAGCGCCTCAAACAGATACTAGTAATAAAAATTGTTATGAAGAACATAGCGACTTACAGGAGGATGGGGATAAAGCCGGAGTGACTCAATAATGCAGCGTGTTAAGAACTTAAGATCTTTAATATCTTCATAGGCAGGACGTCTTCCCTGTAAAACTCTGTCTACTTCTTCTTGTGCTTTTGCCAATGAGGAAGAATCCTGCATAAAATAAAGACTATAATTTAGCGAGGTTTTGGGTAAGACCATGCTGGAGCTCTTATTTTTTGCTCAATGCTAATGACCATAAGTCATAATATATAAATAGAAACATCTAAATTCAACATAATAATGAACAAATGTTCTCAAAGGCTCTGCATCAACCTGGAAGCTGAAATAAATAAGAAGGTTATGAGGTCAACAATACTTTAGATGTTAATATCTTTGCACCAGGTTAAACTGCTTTTACAGTTTCCATATTAACAGTTAGATTAGGTTTGGGACTAATTTGACGACTAATTAAATTTTTGAAGGGAAAATACACAACAATGAAGCAGGATCACAAGAATCATGCACATAATGAGTTTCTACACTACTCCATGAAAAACTTGCAGCAGCACCTTAATGATGCTGGGTGAGAATTGGAAAGAATCTTTGCAATCAATTCATAAAGTTGGGAGCCAAATGAAAATGTATCTTCTAGAAAGACGAAAAAAAAAGAGAGGAGTGAAGACAACAAGTAAAACTATACCTTACTTAGAAGATAAAGTGTCCAGGTCAACACTGAACCAGTGGTCTCATGGCCAGCAACTAATAGAGACAAAAGATCATCCCGTAATTGCACACTGGAAACCTATGACAAGTGAACCATTAAGAAAAAATAAACAACATGAAGAACAAAGATTCAGTGGAGGAAACACTGATGAGTGATGACACAAAAAAATAAAATAAGGGAACAACAATCCATCATCAAGTGATATGGCATGCTTTAAAAGATGTGATGGCAGCACAGACATTCATATTTGAGAGTTTAACTAAATGAAGCGGAAAGAAATTTAAAGGACAAAATTTCCTTGGCTGAGCTTGTATCAATTAACATCTCACGTTAAGTAACTTTAACAGTGTTAAGTAATGATACCACAAATTCCACAACTATTAATGCAGACACAAAATCAACACAGTTCATTTACACCACTGCCTCCTAATTTCCACAGAGTATTATATTTCATCAATTTCATCTCAAACCTCGCTTACCATTCGTTCTGAATTCAAAACTACCTGTATAAGAACACAAAGATAAAATCATAGTAAATGATAACAATAAAATACAACAAACCTCTTCTCTGCTGGCAAGCAAGAACCGGAGGATACTAGGATCAGTATCATTCACATATTCTTCATCATCAATTTTTTCACCCTCGGCTTCTACAATTTCTTTACATTTTTCAATAAGATCTTCAACAGTTTTCCTGATAACGCTAACAGCCTTTTCAGCTTTTATTTGTCTAGGGATAACCTTACAAAGGAATTTAACCTGCGACAAAAAGAACAGGAAAAATAATATATGGCATAATCAAACACAGAAAATTCATGTCATGAATGGGAAATGAAAAGAACTTGCCTTCCAATATGGCAAAAGATCAGTAGATCGAGCCTCTGCCTCTTTCAATGCAGTGTAAACAGCCTCAATAACAGGACTGTCTGAGTTAAGTGAATCAAAATTGTAGTTGAATACAGATAAACCGATGACATCAAGAGTCAACTGTGAAAACTTGTCCTCCATGTTAACAGCAGTTCCATTAAGTGCATCAGGTTGTAGCTTCTCCACCAACCTCTCAGCACATCTACAAAATACCCTCTCCACTATAATAGACAAGTATCGTTTGTGAAGAGATGGAACCACAGCCCTGCGCCTTGCCTAATACATATCAGAAAATAGCTGTATTAAAGAGCCGGTTGACTAAAATAACATACAAAATCATGACAAGAAGCACAATTAGAACCAATTTAACTAAAAGGATACATATGTTTAGATTCTCTAAGTAAACTGGCTATGAATTAAGGGAGATACATTATCTACAACATGAAACAACAGTTGAAAACATCCAGAAGGAAAGGGATTTCAAGAATGAGAAAGAAAAAATAGCCACAGTTCAGAAACTTTCAAACCCCTTATAAGGTACTCTATGCTGTCAATTGAAGGCATTGCATCTCATTACTTAAGATTAACAAGTCTCTTAACTCTAAAGCACAACGAACCCCCCCCCCCAACAAAAAAAACAAAAAAAAAAATGCTAACAACCTCATATACATACATAAACACCCCCAAAATTCAAAACACTCTCATATCAAAATTAATAAACTATAATAGAATTCGAATAATCTTTGAAATTTGAACAAATAAACATTACCCTCATATCAAAATCAGTGTTACACAGTTAAGCTTTCAACAAATTTCCATAATTTGTTACCAAAATGAAGTGACATGCAGCATGCTTGTTTTCTATAACAATTCTGCTCAACAAATATACACCCAAATTCAAAACACAATAGCATCAAATTCAATTAACCAAACAAGAACTTCAACAATCTCCAAACAACTGAATGAAAACATTTACCGTCCAGAGTGGGCCTTCAGCAATAGCAAAACCAGAACCAAAAAGGAACTCAGAGACCTCAGCAACAAGACCCTTTGCATACTTGCCATAATTCTTTAGCACATGCTTGGCAATGGAAGGGTCACTAACCACCACAAAGTTCCTAGGCCCTGCAGCCAAACGGTAAATGGGGCCACACTCATTCATCAACTTGAACAAAGGAAGAAAAAGTGCACCCAAGAAGGTCAGAAACATCATCGAGCTTAGCACTTGCTATAGGGATGCCAGAATCATCATCTTTTCCTGTGGTGAGTGACTTAGATAGTGAAGTTAGCCAATCTGGGCTGACCCAAGAACTGGTTTTGGTGGTTGTGGTGGTGGTGTTTTTGTCAATGGAGGATTTGACTGAGAGATGGTGGTGGTGGTGAATGAGTGGATAAGGTGGTTGTGGTTTTGGGGTGAGGGTGAAACGGGTGGTTTTCTTGTGGGGTGGGAAGAGAGAGAGAGATGATGGGAGAGAGAGTGAACAAGGCATTGTTTGTAGGATCTAATGTTGGATACTGTCTGAAGGAAGAGTTTGGCAGTCAAACTGATTGTGTAAAAGGGTTCCTTCCCAAGGCAGTGCACACAGTTCAGCTACACTTTAATGTAGGAACTGGTGTATGCCCGTGTGTGATATGAAAGCATAGTTTTCAAAACTAGTATATGACAGTGCGTGATATGAAAGGATACTTTTCAAAACTGAACTGGTGATTGACCTAGTTGTGAAATTGGGTTATTATTTAATCGGTAAGTTATTAGTTAAACTAGTTGAATTAGATATAATTAAATCAATATATTAAAATACAATTTAATGGCACTATGTAATATGTATAAAAAATGAAATATAATAACACATGCTCATGGTTGGCCTAGTGATAAAGGAGGCGTACCTATGCTGGAAGGATCTAGTTCCAAGTCAATTTCCAAGTGATGGTCAGTTCTGCCTGATTTCCAATGTTGATTTCAATTCTCTGTGCATAATGGTTTGACTTGTTAAGAATTAGAGTGAGTATCATTGGTTTCTAGCTTAACCAATCAGTTTGTTCTTGATTTAAAACTATATCTGAAAGTGCTTGATAAGATTGGATGTATGCCTCAACTTTTAACTTGGATAAATTTTTCCATCAACCTAAACTTTTATTCACTAAAAAACCACATGCATGTGGTGGTTTGGTATGTGGATTGCACTAGAGTGGGGAGGACCCAGCTAATGTGTTTGGATTAGCTATTTTAAGCTTAAAGTAAAATTATTAGTACAACATTTTTAGAGACAGTTTTAAAAATTAATTAAATAATACCTTTGAAAAGATGTACTAATTAACAAAGTGTTATTCCCAATGTAAATGACTTGAGTTTTTTTCTTTTTTATTTTTAAGCATATGGTATTAAATTCGATATCAAAATCCATATGTATGAAAAAAGAAAAACATTGTTAGAAGGGATTTTAGCTATACGTCTAACATATCCTAAAAAATTATTTCTTATTTGTCAAGTGAGTGAAAATGATTTTCTTTTTTTATGTTCTAAGGTGAGTTAGTTTGTAAAATGAAAAGGAGTATACTTATACTGTAGAATGAAAAGGAGTATACTTAGATCATTTAAAGACTGTACTTACACTACTCATCATCATCATGTAGCACTTTATTAAAATTCTATTAATTGAAAGTATATGGATAGAAAATAAACTCTATATTAAAACAATTTACAATTTTTTTGGGTCCAAGAATAAAGACAACAACAACAAAAAATTTACATTGATAATACACTTCGTAAAGGGGCCCAAATTTGAGATTCGGAAAAGAATGATGAGCAATGGGCTAAAATTCTATAACCAGCTTTGGTCCAAGTCCAAACGTGTCGAGATCTCTGGATCTACGGACCTTAGCCTCTTGCCAGTACATTCCTTTTGAATCATGGAAAATGTTCACTAAAAAAGGGATCATGCTCGACCAAAAAATGTCATGAAAAATGCTCTTGAACCAGCCAACATGATGTGGCATACGAATGGACTGTTCAACATGATGTGCCATTACATCCTTTTTTTTTAATTAGGATATGTTTGGTTCAGGTAAAAATGGAGACAAATTTCTCATAATTGAACCTGAAAAAATTCTTAATTACTTGAAAAACAACCAGTGAACTATACTCATATTTAATGATAATAGAATCTTAGACTTTACTTTTAACCTTAAAATAAGATATTGACACGAATATAAAGACACGAAACTAAAAAATTATACAACAAGACATTACACACACACACACACACACACACACACACACACACATATATATATATATATATATATATATATTATTTTTTTATTTTATTATATGATTTTTTTCTAAATTTTTTGTTGTGTTTGTATAATTTTTTTTATCTAATTAATTATTTTTTTGATCAACAGAAGAATTTTTAAAATAACCCAACTAATTTTTTTGTATTCGGTGTGTGAAATCAAAAAAATTATTTTTTTAATTGGACGCGTGTCCAACACGTGTTATGTGGTGTGTGTGTGTTGGTATCCAACATATAGACACACCTCCAAGTCATGTGTCCATACTTCTTAGCTTTTAACTTATATTTTTATCTATAGTGTCACTCTATTATTAATTAAGTATAACTATATTTACTCGATTATCCAAAAACATGCAAGGATTTTTCAATAGTAGTTCCTACATACCAAGCCCGTCACCATTGACCTTGCCCATGCCATTGTTCGAGCCCTTCACTAGTACATGCATGGTAAGACATAATCGTATGTAAAGATCATCGGACAACCACAAGAAGGTAAGCCTAAACCATCTGAATTATCCTCCTCCTTAAAACTTAAGGACGTAATTGGTTTAAGTTTTTAATTTTTATTTTCATATTTTGTGAATATTTTTAATTTTTTAGATTTTGTAAAAGAAATATTGAAAATTCTAAAAAATTACAAATTATAAATTTTAATTTTTAATTTTTATTTCTAATTTTCAGTATTTTCTTTATAAAATTCTGAAAACTAAAAAATTAAAAATGAAAACTAAAATCAAATAGGTCCTAATTGTTCAAGTGTTTTTGGAGTATTTCAACATCACTCACGGCCAAAGGACCAAACTCCACAAACCTATCCAAATTTGAATGTTTTATTATTCTTGGCTTCTACAATGAACTAATAAAACGGATTTTAACAACCAAGCTGCTATATATTAGTTATGAATTTTTTTCCCCTTTTTTCCAAGGGATGATCAAATTCTAAATCATGTGCCAGACTCTCTTAGCCTTGTGTAAGTGGATATGCGTCATTTTATCTATTTTAAAGGCCTATTTTAAACATATGATGGGACATATAATTGTCTATAGATAATGGCAACCACCAAACGATATTATTATTATTTTTTTGAGGAAAAAAGTGTTGAGCATTGAAATAATTAGTAAAAAAACATTATGTATCACTTTTAAAATATTAGAAGGTGTATCGTCAAACTCAATCTTAAATATGGACATATATGTGCATGAGATCATGCTACATCATATTAGCCCAGTATGACAAATGACAATGCAATACTAATTAAGTATGAACATAAATGGCATGTTATTTGGTGTAGAACTTTTCAGTCAACTGGTGGTGCCAAAGACCTGCATGTGGGTAGCTGCTAGGTCAAAGTCAACCATGGCTCAACCTCTCCCATTAAAGTCAAGGTATAGGTACGCACAACACTTTTTTTCCTTACTGCATGGATTTACCAAGTAAACCAAAGACATATAGGTACGGGAATTTAAACCCTTTGGACTTCAGTGATGATGTTTAATTAGGAGTAGTTGGATACATATACAAAATCCAAGGATTAGTTCACACTCCATTAATGAGTTGATTGATAGATCTTAATTTGACATTAGTTTATTGATTTAATATTCAGCTGACGTTGATTTTAATTTTAGTGTACATTTGGTTGGGAGTAAGAATGAGATGAAAATTTTAATGGATAATATCCATGTATATATGTATCTGGTTCATTATTAACATTGAAATTGTTTTCAGAACTTTTATGCTTTCCCATTCATTATATATTAGGTCATAAATCCTTTTTTGTGTGTATTTGTTTTATTTCTTAATTTTATCTCAAATGACTGCTCTCCCATATAGCAACAAATCGCAGCATGCTAATTAACCCAATTCAAACATCAAGAAGGAAATGGCACGAATTATTTGACCATCTTAGCTTGCGAGGCTCTCGTACCATCCAGCATGCTAAATTCTATAGATATAATGCCATCCAGTACAAAATTATCATAATTTTGACAATACTTAAGAACACTTGTTAGATATATATAAAAAAGTGATATAACCCATTTATACGTTCAAAATGTACTACTACAAAATTTTAACATATAAATTTGTGCAAAAGTACTGAATTTCAAGCATTTTTCAACTCTTTAAGTTATGAAACCTACCCTTTTTCTAAAAAAAATAATAAAAATTTAATTAGGTAGGGTGAGTATCAGTATTCTACAGGAGAGATTATAGTTCGCTTAACCAACAAGATTCTCACATTGGTAAGATTCATACCCATGCTCATGAAATATTAGTTTAACTTTAATAAACTCTATCCACCCTCATTGGCAGTAATGAAACCAACTACCATTGTTATTGTGGAACTTAGTTATTTTGTCAATTTTATCTCAACCTAACCAATTTACTTATTCAAATATGGTAAAAGCTATGGTATACTAAATGAAAAATGATATATGGCACACTAGGCATTTAACCACAGTTAACAAATGTAGCTAAATATATTCAAAAGTGTAATAAATGAATTTAACAACACTTTTTGATAAGTGTGGCTAAATTGAAATTTGTTTAACAATATTTTTCAATATTTAGCCACGTTACATTTTACAAATGTGGCTAATGAATGGCGTGTGTGTATGGTATACCATATTTCACCCGCTTAGCCATAGACAAAACCTTCAAGTGTATATCTTTCTGCATATCATTGCACGTGCAATCAGCTTTTGACATTAATCAATAATCATGCTTGAGTTCCCAACGATATATGAGTATTTTGGGTCTGCATCGTTTATACACGCATAAAGATCATATATCAATTGCTTTATGTTTATGTTCGATTTAATATAAAATAATAATAAGGAATTGACAAGTATCAATTGAATAATTTATAAATAACTCGATTTATGTGCACATTTTTGGAATGTCAAATTCGATCTGGGAAATGTTCCAATACAAGTAATAAGAATAGACTAATATTAATCAAATAAATGTGTAAATATCGTAATTTATATGCACATATATGGAATGTCAAATTCGATCGGGAAACGTTCAAAAAAATATTTTGAAGTTCAACTATATATTTTTAATTAGTGTACTACGAAACTTTAAGCATCAAAGCATCGTATGATAGAAATTCTTAGTTACCACATCAGCCGAAGAATGAAGGAGTTCGCACAAAATTGAAGTCTTCATGGCTGTTTGATTAACTTTCATTAGTTCACTTGACTTTATTCAAATTTCACTTATAGACACCAACTTTTCATAAAGTCTCGTTTAAGAAACTAATCAAATAATTAATGCACATGGTTAGATCCAGATTAACTAATAATAATATCTAATTTCTATTGTAGTGTAATTCAATTCAAAGCGTACATTCACATGTACTCTATGGTTTACTTGAAAGGAAGATCGAAGGCCAAAGGAAGAAAAGGTCCAAAAGCAAAATGATATTTATTATATGCCATATTCTATACAAATTATGGCTTGATGACACCATATTATTCCGTGACAGTGCGAATATGAAGGAAATCTTGCACGATCTAATATTAAATTAATATATTTTTTGTTTAGGGCTCCAAAAGTACAGTCCATACATGTATCGGAATTATTTCCCTTTACATATATAGTTAATTAGGTGGATCACAATAATTTTCTTTCACAACGTAGCTCATGAGAGCCATAGGGTCTTCCCAGGCATCTTCGGTCACGAGTCTGATCAATAATAATAATAATATTGTTGTACAGTTAAAAAAATTGTCAACATTTTTCACAACAAATAAAACTGGTCATTGAACAAATCATAATTGTTAAGTCGCTAAAAGTTATAACTATTGATAAGACTATAATTTTATTTTCTTAAAGTTTCTTATAATTGAATCAAGCATAAGGGATCACACCCATCATAGATGCCAAAAACTGAGATATATATTTTACTCATTGGATTCTAGTGGTGACCTAGCCAAATAACCAACAATAATAATATAATCTACTTATCTATTTAAAATTCAATAAAACATGACACTATATATTACATCATTCTATTAAATAAATTCTAACAAAATTTTTTATAATCTAACATTTTCCTTTTTCTAATAATAATACAGAAAAGGGTGATGAGCGAGACTGTAAGCCTGTGACCAGATTGACAATCAGAGAGTGGTCCTACTCCAGCCAAATAATGATTATTGATTAATATGTTACACCTTTAATTTTCTCATCCCCTAAAAAGAAAAAAATTCAATTATTGTATGGCACTTCACTTCAACATATATATAATTCATTTGTTGATATTTTATTCTTTTTCTTTTTGTTGTTTCCTTCCAGCTAGTTATATAGAAGTCAATTTAATCTCCTAGAGTCTAGGAAATCCTTTCTCTTGGGCTCTCTAGTAGAAACATAAGCAAGAAAGGTATCAAAATCAGTGTCTGCGTAGCGTTTGGGATTATTTTCGTCAATGAGTTTTGGTGACGGTCTCACTGTGCAGTTGAAGGGAAGGCTATGCAACGAAGCCACAGATGTCCTACTCTTCACTGCATTCACCAGTACCCTATGTAACACGCTCTTGTATTTCCCATTGCTATATATCTGATGAAAAATAAATTCACCAATAGAAAAATAATTAGGAGAGAATTTAGGGTCAGCACCTGAAATAGGATACCCAACAAATATCACTTCTTTTAAAAGTAAAACAGCTTTTATATGAAAAGCAAAAAAATATTTTTGTAAGGGATTTTCTTCAATACCCTTAGAGTGTCGGCACTATTTTACTTTCAACGACGTTAATTTAATTATAAATTATAGATCTCAATAACTTGAGTTAGTGGAACAATGACTAATTGTTAATTATAAATAACTAAAGGATACTAATGTTAATATTTTTGAATTTTATAGGAGTGGCAGGAAAATTCTATTTTTTATGATGAGATAACATAAGTATTTTTTATATATCAATAAATTTATTTTATATAATCATCATGTATCACATCAATAAAGTAATTAACTCTTATAATCACTATCTCAAAAGTATATCATATTTTTTTTATGAATATATATATATACACATATGATTTGCTGTATAAAACTCTTTTCATTAATATTATATTAAAATTAATCATGTACAATTTATTTACCTTTGGCCAAACACACCCTTAAAAAAAGTTTTTCCTATACATATATTATTGGGAAATTTCTGTGTATACTTATAAAATTTAATAGTACCAATACCTTTTAGTTATTTATGATTAAAAATATATCACTTGTTTTACTAACCCAATTTGTTAAAATATATATAAAAAATCAAAGATTCAATCATAACTATTGAAAACAAAAAGAGTACCAATTTCCATAGAGTACCTAAGAGAAACAACCATATAAATAATGTTCATGAAATTTGCGTGATTTTAAACGAATTAATGAATTTGTTAATTATTACCTCCAAGTGATCTCCAACATTGACAACAAAGGCATTGGGGATGGAATGAACAGTGACCCAATTGCCTTGGAATTCAATCTGCAAACCCTCCACCTCATCATCTGGGAGTACGAGTGTGAGGAAGCCATAATCAGAGTGAGGTGGCATCCCCAGGGTCAAGCCTGGCTCAGGGCATGGAGGGTATAGATTAGCCACCATCATCTGGCTCCCAACTTCCAACTCCTTCATAATATTATCATCATTATTATTGTCTTTTCCTAATGATAATTCTATCCCTTCTTCTTGGTCATTGCCTTCCTTGATTCCTAAGCTCTCCAAGATTGCTTCCATTAGCCTTAGGAACAAGTATTTGGTTTCTTCTGCGTAGGTAGCCGCCACTTTCCTTCATTTGGTTTAAATAAATAATTAATAACAACACACACATTGTCGTAACTATTGAAAAAAATAATAATATAAAGTTTAAGATATAATAATTAATAAACTTGTCCCTATATCAATAATTAAACATAGTCCTAGCTAGTTTATACACTGGAGCAAGAAATGAACTCACTTATTTGTCCATAGAGTAATGTGCGTCCAATCAAATTAACAACCAATGGACAGCCTCTAAAACGTACATGGATATTAGGACTTGATTTTAAAATAGGAAAAATATTTAGGTGCATAGGAGAAAATATTTACTTTGATCTATTTATTAATTGATATATAAGTTTTGTTAGTCATTATTATCTCTTCCTTCTCCTCAATTTTTAATATAATAGCTGATTTGTCAATCAATAAATGGAATAGAATAAATGTTTTATCTTATTCTAAGAGCAACTAAGAATTTTTCTTAAAAGAGTTAAGCTATTTACATTTAATTGGGATAAAATAATATACTAACTTCTTATCTATTATTGATGAGATTTATACCTTATTTAAATAAGATCCACTTCATATTAAATAATAGATAAAAAATAAGTTGAAATAATATACTATATGCTATGTCAAATGAGTGTTCATGACTTTTTTTTTCACTTTAAAATGTTGTCCATGCGCAGAGACAAAGTGGGAGGGCGAATTGATTAATAAATTATTATATGCTCAACGATGGGCAAGTCTTTTCTTATTAATTGAATTCGCCTATATAAATCAAACAAAATTATTGTGCTACATCACAAAACATGTTTACAAACATTAAGCAAGAAAAATGTATGGTTTTTTATTAGAGATTGTTGGATATACTATTAGGATATGTTTTATTGTGAAGTAAAAATAGGGTAAAATTTTCTTGAATGAATTTTATGTGTAAAATTATACATATTATGCCCATTTAAAGATTTTTTACCCTTATTTTTATTCTTAACCAAACACACCCTTGATGTAAAAATAATATACACCTTAACCAGCCACAAACACTTTAACCAATTATATATAGATTAATTTTTTTTTAATAATGTGACATTATATGATTAAATAGTAAAAAATATTTGTAGTATAAAAATATTTCTACTAAAAATTTATTAAAATTAAAACTTTTGTTTAGTCATAAACACAACACTTACTTATTATGTTAAAAATGAGCAATATATACTTTATAGCCAAAGAAAAATACAATCAAAATCCTTAATTAACATAAATCATGATGGTAATTAGGCAAAATAGAGTTATATGACCTACTAAATCATCTAAGACTCAATAATCATGCTGCTTTGTTATAGTAGTTAAATTCTAACAGAATTTCTGGCTTTACATAGAAATTGCTTTCATTAAAAATATAATGAAAATGAAAAATGATAGCACTTATGATGTCAAAATAACACTTCATTTGGTTTCAAGTCAAAATCACGAGTTTTCAGGTCTTCTGAACTCTAATGAACCAAAGCTCGAGTAGGGTGATTCGCTATGAAAATAAAGCTCTGCCGGCGTATTTACTATTTAACGAGAAAATTATTGAATCACTTCAATCAATTTTGGCCTCTTCTTTTTGTCACATATATAAGTAGCTAAGCTTTTCTCTTAATTAAAAAATATATATAGTTCTAGCAAGTTAATTAGCTAACTAATTAAGGTTTGGGGGAGTACACACCTAAAGTCCACGGGGGAAG
Source organism: Dalbergia oliveri (assembly GCA_030441495.1). Taxonomy (NCBI): domain Eukaryota; kingdom Viridiplantae; phylum Streptophyta; class Magnoliopsida; order Fabales; family Fabaceae; genus Dalbergia; species Dalbergia oliveri. The sequence goes on from JAMLFY010000013.1 coordinate 26,758,766, forward strand.
AAGGCCAATGAGGGAGGAAATCTGGCATGGGGTGGCAGAGGAGTTTCAAGAAGTCCCTCCAACAGAACACTGCGTCTTTGTTTTGGCTGAAGCTGGTCCCATATCTAACTGCAGCTCTCATGTCACTAGTCATGTACTTTGCTCTTTCCTCATAAGGTAGATTGAAGAACCTCCCAATCACATCCTTCATGTTGCTCATAACATCTTCTGAGATCCCATGATTTACCAGCTGCACCAATTCAACAAAAAAAAGAAAGATATACAGAAACTTAATTTCAATCACACCATTCTCATCGTTGATAGCTAATATAATGTTCTCAAGCTACGTTAAAGACCTTGGACACTTTCAAATGTTCGACTCAACTGAGTATGTTTGATTAGAGGGTAAAAATAAGAGTAAACTTTTAACAGATGAGCTCCGACCAAACACGCCCTCAGTGTCGGCCGGCTGAATTTGCTGTCAATATACTCTCAAAGTTGCAAATGGTTTTATATCTCTAATATGCTACCTTATGCAAGTTCATTAGGTTCTATATGCTGCTATATATATCTGTAGCGCACCATGCATATATTATGATGTTTCACTACATGGAACTTGTTTGGCTTATACTTTGCAAAATCATGGTTTAGCTCAACATAAAGTAACTTCTTTTGTACTTCTGTTCAAACCATGATTTGAAGACTAAATTTGGTGTTGAAATATATGTAACTCAAAAGTAATTTTACCAAATGAGTTAAAACTCGATCTACATCATTCAAACCATGATTTAGTATTTGTGAACTCAAATCCAAACATGCCATTTCATGAGTTTCTTTGTGCTCACTTACTCACCTGAAAAAATCCGTACTGTTGACAAGCATTGGCTAGGGAATGAAGGACTTGGGGCCTACTTGGACCAATCAAATCAGAGAAATCAATGATGGGTAGCTCAAGGTTTTGCCTGCCAACATTTGGATCTTCTGCACTTGTCGTAGGTCTCTCAGAAGCTGGAAGTATATACCTTTTAGGTACGGTGTGGATGCCATTCTCAAGAAGTTGCTTCACTCCTTTCTGATATTGATTTTCTGGTGTATCATTGTCACCATTCTGATCAGTTATCACCATTGCAGGGGACATATGTGCTAGCTAGTTGCTCAGTATAAAGTATATAACCTGCAAATAGAAATAGTTATATATATATATATATATATATAAAATCATTGTGTGCTTCTACCCATCAGTTTTCGAAGAGATAATTTCATGACAAAAATACAAAAACAAGAATAAGAATCAATAGTGTTATATGATTTACTAATTAAGTACACAAATGAACTTTGAATTTGTTATATATGATATGTATCAATATATAAGTTATGCATGTGCTTGTGGAGAGATATCAAAATGATCAAAATGTGCTCTCTTAGAGAACTTAGAAAGAGGAGCTTAATTAGAGTTATATATTTCGAAACCTTACTTGGAGTATGGTAATATAAACTTTTCTGATATTGGTGGTTTAGATGAAAAAAATAAAGGGGGGATATATATGATAGGAAGCTAGTGATGAGAAATGAAAAACTAAGGAGGCTTGGATGGATGCTTAATGTTGTGTTGATTTTGATGTATATATATAGTGAAGGGATGTGAGGGACAAGGCAATGAACAGTAGCAAGTTTTGATGAAACCAGCTAAGATTTGTGAACCCGGGAGAGAGGACTGATTCTATATTCCTATTAACAATTCCGTTGACAAAAGTTTGGTCATACCACGGGGGGAAAGTTGTAGGGTCACGACAGATACAGCAGACCCCCATTGTATTGCCTCTAAAAACTTCTATTAAATCAACTCTTATATTCACTAATTGTCCCTTTCCTAGGACCTACATGTGTGTATATACATATATATCTATGCATGTATGTATATTTATTTTATTTTATGTGATCAATATACAACACATAAAAGTCTAAAATACCAGCATAAAAAAGTAATTATAATTATACCCAATGAGGATAGTTTAACGACAGTTGATTGAGTCCTAAGTAAGCTTTACTTATAAAATCAAAGACCCAAATTTTAGGAAGTTCTCTTGGATAAGAGTTGAACTATTTACCACCCAAAATTCTAGGAGTTTAGACTTCCTTATCTAATCGTTTGTGACAAAAAAAATATTTGTAATGATTTTTTTTTTATCTTTAGATACATAAATTTTATAAATATTATTGTGGGATTAAATCATATATTATTAATGCTGTCATCACGAAGATGCCTCTTAATAATTACTTTTTTCGGAATTTGAATCGTGGTCTTCTAATGCAATTTGCTTATTATGGCACTCATCAATTCTTCTTAGTTCTTAATAAGTTATTTGTAATTATAAGCTATATATATATATATATATATATATATATATATATATATATATATATATATATCATCATTTTAATTTGTTTATTATGTATCTATCGCTGACTTTTGAGCATGCATATATGTCGGCCCCTTTTCTGAGTCTCCAGAGAAGAATTGAAAATAAAGAAGCTGGGAAGATCCTTTCATAATTTCCCATTAGCTAGCATATATCGACCCTTCCCTCATTATTTGAATTCAATGTCCTTAACTTTTAGTTTTCATTTTTGTTGGCTTTCGATTGTTTATGTGTCTGCTATGAACATTAGTGATTCATATCTTGATCAATTTGAACACACACTTTTTACGCCATGTTTAATCAACCTTTGTCAGCTCAAAATATATTCATACATACATGCATGCATGCTAACTGCTGCTTTTGTTAGCAGCCCATCACTAATCTCTTGCGGCTATTATTGCCTTTTGCTATTTGATGACTGTGAAAATGTTTTCTATTTAATTATGAGACCTGCACTACTTTCGCATGAATGATATTAGCTTTGATAAGTTCATGAACATTTATCACCATTTTGCAGCTGGATGGTAAAAGCGAGTCAAACTCGCCAGCTAGTCGGACGATTATACATTAAAATTAAAGACTTGTATGGTATACATGATAGTATAAAATTTGATACCATATTATAATTTTAAAGAATCAATTGTATAAGTTTTTATAATATCCATTATTTGGTGCGTCACATGATCAATGGTGGACGAGCGGGCGGGTGGTAGCGACTTGCGGGGAGGGGCGATCGATGGGTTGCAGGAGGCGACCGTGGGTGGTGGAAGACAACTAACGAGTGGCGGGTGGCCGCCGTTGGCAGGCAAGTGGGAACCTCAGGAGGCGGGCATAACCATAAAGGGTGGCAGGTTATACCAGGAATGATAGGTGGGGTAGGGCGTAAACGTAGAAGAATAAGTTAAAGTTAATTTGGATTGATCAGGAAATAATATATTAGGTTAGAATCTCTGGGATATATGTATAACATGTCAAAATCCTATAATCATATAATAAAAATGATTTGACCAACAAAACCTAGCACAGTTGGTAAAGCTGGGTCCTTTAAATATGTATTGGGTTCGACTCCTACCGTGTATATAGAAAGGGGCTTTGTTGGGAAAGGCAAAACCTATTTCGATGATCTCCACGCCTTGAGGGATTAGTCTTAAGATCTGAATACCCTTGAGTAATAAAAAAAAATAATAAAAATGATTTGACCATATAATATTATATTATCATATGTGACACAAAGTATGTGATAAAACTTGACTTTATACTATTAACTAATACTATTAGACCTTATATTGTGTACTAAACGGGAAATAATTTGTTAGAAGAGTGCTGCTACAGAAGGAAATAATGATGATGATGATGTTAAAAAATTTGCTAGATACAGTTGGGAGAAACATGAGATATCTTAGCTAGTATACGAAAAATCATTAGTGATTAAAAAATGTAAAAATTTTCAATAATATTTTGATGCTACATATAATTCGAGTATTAATATTTCGAAAGAATTTCTGACTATAAATCATTTTCCTTGTTAAGAAACTGATTCATATTTAAGCAAATTTATTTTAAGTCCAACTTGTTTTATCTAAGGGCCGAGCGCCCAGCCTGTTAAGATTATCAAATTAGCATGTTTCAAAATGATAATTGTCAAGTTTTGTCCGAGAAACATCTACTATGAATAATCAAAATCTTCTGATATTTTTAGGGGCAATTTGTTTGGGATTATTTGGAGTTAAAAATTATTTTTTTCACCGAAAAAATCAGGTGTTGTATATTTGAATTTTTCAAAAAAGGAATTAAAAAAAATCAGCTTTTAATTTTTTTTTATAAAAATTAAAAAAATAGCTTATGAAAAAAAAAATTAAATTTTAACTTTTTTTAATTATATATAAAATTTAAATTTTATAATTACTTTTTTAAAAATATGAAATAAATGCACACTTAGGAGACTTATTTGCGAAACTAATTAAAATAATATGACTCGCTAGCACTGCTACCCAATTAATCGTGAATTTTCGCTCGCCCTTTCCCGCTTCCCTTTGGCGAAAGAAAAAAGATAGATGAATAAACAAAATTTTCACATAATATTAAAGGAATGATATATATATATATATATATATATATATATATATATATATATATATATATATATATATATATATATATATATATATATATAGTGGGATATAGTTTAGTGTAAAGTAACTGACGAAAATGTTTAGCCATTCCTTTAAGTACTTTCTATGATGATTTTTGTGTGATTCTTGTTTGAGCATAAAATTTTTCTTATTTTGTGACAAAACCGTACTATACGTGGAATGAATTTCACTTATTTAAATAGTTTTATTGTCTTTTGTAAATTTTTCTATGTTTATGTTTGTACGTATAGATCTTTATGTTTACGTTTATACAGATATAGAAATCTTTTGAAATAAATTTAAAGGATTCTATACATTGACATTGTAAAATATTTTTTATATTGTCATCCAATCATGTATTGTAATGTCAGTAAAAATGATTAATCTCATTCTTACTATTTGAAAAATCATACAAATAAAATGATTTGATTGGATAATAATGTTTAATGCATGGAAATTAAATTCAATTTAAACTATAAAAAGTAAATTAAGGCATTATACAATGCACTAAACAAATCATTGTTTCTTGATGGGTATGCCACAAGCGGATCACTAATATATATTGAGTATTCTGGTAACTATAATATATGTAATTAATTATGATATTACGGTAATTAACTATTACCACATTAACTACATCACATACATAAGTAATTATAATTAAATTTATGTTTAATTAATTGATGTAAAATCAATATAGAAAAGATAGTGTGAGAACTAGGAGTGTACGAAGAATGAATTTGATCAAACTCGAATCTGACTAAGTTTTTAGACTATGTCATTTTTTTGAAATCTGAATCTCAACTTGACGAGACTTGATTAGTGACCTATAAATTGAATCAATCTCACTTTTAAACAATATATATATATATATATATATATATATATATATATATATATATAAAGATTTTGACATTATGTATAATAATATTATAAAATTTTACAAGTAAAAAATTTAAGAAACATGTTAGCAATACGTATTTCAAACAAACCACAAAACTATAAAAATTACATCGAATTATCTAAAATATAATGATAAAAGTGTAAAATCTTATAATTTATTATTAATTATTATAAAAAGTATAATTACAAAAAAAATTTGATTTTAGGGCTGGTTGAGCCAACTAAAAAATGAATAGAACCCGATCAAATAAATTTTGGGACAGTCCGAATTAGTGGACCAAGTCGAATTATGGACTTTCCCTAGAGGAAATTTTCTTCCATGTGAAATGAGTTTGAGATGTTTGAGCGATGTCATACAGAGGAGTTAACACCGGCTCAGGAATTTTTTAGATTACGTAATTGACCCTTTTGGCTTGGATTCATGTAATGACGAATGCGCGAGAGGAAGTATGAGGAGTTTTCATAATTAATATTTGAACTTAATAATCAACCATACATACAACCACCCTGTTGCCTAAATATAAAATTTATTCAAATATCAGCCTTGCTCAAAGTCAAATGCTATCAAATTAACGCACAATTAGCCACTTCTATCCTCAAAACACAATTTTGGTCAATTACTATTTTATTAGTATTATGTCAAAACTCAAAAATATATACTAGTCATGAGCGTATATCTCCCTCTTGGCATTAATTAATTGTTGCTCAAATTAATATTTGCAAACATTGATGAAACAATTCATGGAACCGGCCTCATTTACTTCCCTCAATCAAGCAAACATATATAGGTGATGGCCATAGAGGTCCTAGCCACTACAAAATCTATGTACTGGTTTTGGCTGACATATTCATTACTAGTTGCAAGTTGCAAATTAGTGTTTGTCCACATTTGGAAACGACAATAATTACTAATTTTTTGAAGTCTCAATTATGCAATAGTCATCTAGCCGTGACCAAAACTGAAACCACACTAAAATGAATTGTCCCGTCGTTACATACATTCATTAAACAAAAGATGTACTCCTATTAACAAAAATCCATAAAAAGAAAACTAATTTATTAATTAGGATATAAGCAAGGTTTGTTCTTTTCTCTTCCTCCAATTTCTACATCTTTTTCGCTTTCCATTGTCAATTTCGAATTTTAGCCTTTTTAGCTAGGTCTTGATAGTTTTAGGCTTTCAAGGTGTGAAAGCGAGAATTATTTCATTTTTGTGCATTTGCTTTTGTCAATTTAGGGAATTTCTCAATTTCATTTTCTACGGCTCCAAATGATCACTCAAGAATCAACTAAGTACAATGAATACTCTGCTGTCCCTTTTGCAACAAATCTATGTTCTGGTTTTGCATGCCACACTTGCAATTTGTTCTCGTCAAATAATATATAACGAGTTTCTTGTTAATTTTATATTTGACATATACACAATTGTCCTTTCATAACCTAATTAGGTCACAAGGTGAAGTCGGTCAAGCGTGCTTGAGAGTTTAAGAGGTTGACAAGCACGAGCCCCACCCAAATTTTGGATATTAAAACTTTAGATTATATTGACATAATTGGTTTATTTTATTAGCCTTTTGTTTATATTTTGTAATGATTTTCGTTTAATTAGTCTTCAGTTCTTGTTGATCAGTCATATTTATGTTCTTATAAATATTTATTGAGCTCCTAAAATTTATTATGACCTAAACGATCTAAATTTTTATCGGAAAAAAGGAGAAAGGTACAAAGAGTTTGGTTGAAAAATACATAGGTACATAAGCATTGCTAAATTTACATGTCAATCAAGCGTGGCATTGATGGTAAAAAGTTCGGGACGTATTTTAAAAAGACATGGATTCAAGTTTTAACTCCCCTGTAAGGTTTTATTGATGGGTAATCATGTAAAATTCATATAATGCTCATTAAACCTAGAAATTGTCCTTAATCCGCTTGTAATTTCATGCTTAATCCACCTAAATTTTGCGAAAAAAAAATTTTTGCTAAATTTACATGTGGATGTGGGGCACCCATCTTCTCAGGCTGAAATCAATAAAGCTTATCCATGCATTACAGCTGTTGACAATTAATTCATGAACTTATGCACTTGTTAAACAAAATGATAATTACGTGAATATGCGCGTCAACCTACTAAAAATATTAGCTGAAGCCACAAATAATAAAATCATGCTCTCTCAGTAGTAGGTGATGAGAAATTAGTAAACAACCAGCAGGGGAAGATCAGAGATAATTTTTAATTTGCTGAAACCTCTCTGTTATTGGATCCATATATGTAGCTAGCAAATAGTAATAGATATAGGTGCATAATTGCTAATTTTTAATCGGTTGAAGTGATTTGATATTTATTTTTTAAAAATCAGATTTTGAATTCAAATTTTGTGAATAAGAAAATAATAATAATAATAATAATAATAATAATAATAATAATAAAACTTGATCTAATAGTAAATCAACATATTAATTTAGAGAAATTAATTGAAATCTTTCTCTAAATCAACATATAGCAACCTTTGTCTAAATCTACATGTATATTAATATAATTAAGATCTAATTAATATTTAAATGCATGGTACACGTGTGAGTGTGTGTGGATTTAGAGAAAGGCGCAATCCAAGCTGGCTAACTAAGTCAGTGTCCTTGTTTAAGGCAAAAATACTGTTTAAGTGATTGGATGCTAATTGCTTCCAAGTTCCAAGTTTGGTCAAGGTCATCCTTTGGTCCCTAAAGCTTTATTATTGCAAAATCAATGATTAATTAGCTTTGGTTCTTGTCCTATGTCCCCGATTCCTTGCATGGTGTTGTTTCTAGCTTGGCCCACCTCACCTCAATATTGTATCTAAAACTACGGGCATGATAATTCTTAAATGTTTTATGTCCTCTGCTACACTATTACGTCCCACTCGTTTTCGGTTAGCTGTTTTGTGATCAAAAGTCCCACTTTGTCTACAAATAAGACCCCATTAATTTTTATAAGTTTTGGATAACCATTATACTTTGAGTAAGCTCCTTTTAAGATATGTTTGTGAGTTTGACTCTCAAGATATTTTATATTATAAGTCCTCTTCTTTCTCTCATTCTCTTTTAAAATCTAAACTCACAAATATATATTTAGAGTTTAGGCTCACTCAATTATAAGAATTATTAATTACATTCTCCTGCTTTTAGAATATATAAGTATATTTATCTTTATATTAAATAGTGTATAATGAATTTTCTCGAGCCAATATATATAAAAGCAAAGAATTTGCTTTCCGCGTAATATACAGGAGTATATCAGAAAGAAATGACGACAAAAGACTTGAGCTTTGGTATGTACGTATTTAGTTAGTTGAATATTCTTCTTATTCTGCTAATATATATACATTTTCAACGTCATTTTTGTACTTGGGACTAGTGCTTTAAAGTTGAGAGGAAAAAAATTAGTAATGAATCTTAATTTATAACCACTGCTCTTTCTTTCTGATATACTCCTGTAAATTACGCCGAAAGCAAATTCTTTGCTTTTATATATATTGGCTCAGAAAATTCATTATACATTATTTAAAATAAAAATAAATATACTTAGATATTCTAAAAGCAGGAGAATGCATTTAATTTGTTTCATTTAATAAATGACACATCAACTTTATGGATTATTATAATTTTTTATTTTCTTTACATATGCAATACAATAGTTAATATATTATTTATTAAATAAAACTGAACAAATATATTCTTTTACTATTAAAAGCCCAAGATTTTATCTTAATATATAATATGTGTAACCGAACCTATGCCTAGCTAGCTAATAATTGCCAAAATTCATCAGCTCTAGTTCTCACGAACAAAGCATAAACCTTCACAGCCAAGCATATGAGTTCGTGACTACTGTACAATATTACTATAAAAGTTCAATCAGACAGAATATTGTTATAAAATTTAGCGGAAAGAGGCACTAACAAACAAATATGCGGAAAGCGTAAAAAAAAAATCACATGAAGGATTAATATAGTTGGATAAATAGTCTATATTTATGGATAAAGATGACACTTAAATATTTTATTATAAAAATATGATAAAAGATACAAAAATATTTACATTTTATTCAAATCTAACCCTAATACACTTAAAATATTCTACAGTATTTTTTTATTGATATATATGCTCAATACAAAAAGAACTAATAAAAGAATATATAAGAACAAACTTCTCTAACATTAAAAGAGTTAATAGACTTGGAATGCATAATAGAACTCCATTATATGCTCTATTTATAGAGTTGTTGATGCATAACAAACAAAGGACATTTAATGCTTGATCTAATCACTTTCAATTAAGATCCACCTTTGATCAAGTTGTCATGATAATTCTAGTGAAGTCTATTGACTTCCTTTAACCATCATTAATATTTATTCAGTCTTCAAATTATATCTGTCTTCTTACATCTTGCATCAAGTCTTCAAAATAAATTTTACTTTTTATAATTTTACTTTAAATTAAATTCTACTTCCAATTATTTGAAAATTCAAATCACACGTGACAAATATTGATAAGTGGTCCACAATATATGATCAGATTTCTTTCCATGAAAATAACTAGAGATCAGATTCCAAGTATCTTGGCTATTTTAAACTTGTGGTATACAAGAAGCCTCGAACAATGAAAAAGTCAGAAAATCAATCAAAACAAATTAAAGAGGCAGAAAACTAAAGTAGTTTTTATTATTTTTAACAAAACTATGAGCTAAATAATTACACTATTATTCGAAGACTTTAACATCAAATTCTAAGCTCCTTCGAGAATAACAGAAGAACAAATTTTCTTTTGAAGTTTTTTGGAGAATAAGAAAATAACAATGTAATAAAATCAAGTAAACATGAAAATATTGAAAGAAAACGTGTGAAAAATTTAGGTCTAAGATGCAGTTACTAACAAACCTAGCTAATTGTAATTAATATGAAACCTAATCAAGTATAAGAGAGTCAAAAACCTTGAAAAAATAATACTAGAGAGCCAACTCGGTGGAGACGTTCAAATACCTTTGAAATAATGATGGGTCAACAGCAGCAATAGAAACGCAATGAGATTGAAAATTCGAGATTGAAATCATAATTTGAAAAAGGTTGGGAATTTTGTAGGAGTGATGGACCTTAAGGTCAATGGAAAATAATTTGGCTTTAAATGCCAATGAGCTATAGAGAACTAAGAAACCTTGGGTTAAAACTAAATTTTTGGGATTCAAAACATAATATTCTCTATACTTAAGAAATAATATTCCATCCCGTAAAAATAATTATTGTATATGAATCACTATGAATAACATATGACATCCAAAAAGTGTTTACGCCCCAAAGCTAATCTTAAATACTAGTTTTGCAATTTTATTCCCCCCCTCCCTTTTTTCTCTCCTCCCTCCTTTCTTGTCTCTCTTGCTTCATATTTTACACTAATTTGTTTTAACTTGGTTCAAACTCAAATGTAGGAAATTGACAACACCCACTTATTATTGGGAAGATGAGAATGCCATTAATTTACACTTTATTTTAGCACATATAATTAGTTGTGGCATAGACGAAGGGAGGGGTTGTTGATGTCTTTTTTTTAAGTAATGATACTATAGTCTCACATTCACAGTAACTCCTAGACATGTCCATGTATCAACTATTTAAAACATAATTTAAAGTTATAAATACATTATACATAGGTATTATAAAAGTATCGATTAATATTGTGTCACATGTAAGATTTACTATAAACTCAAGTTATATAAATATTTTCTTTTTTGGGTCATGGGAAGGGTTGTTGATGGTCCCTCCTTTTTTTGTGTGGATCAAATGGATGGGCTCTGTCAACTTTCTAATGATGTTGTATGGGTTGGTTTGGTCTCATATAATCACAAATGGATGTCCAGCCCAATACAATAAAGAATGGAATTTAACCAACATATTGGGTTCAGACCATAAAACGAAACAACATATTGGCGCACTGTTGGTTTGGGATATTCTTTTAGATCGGGGTTTGGGATATTTTTCCTTAGGATATGTTTGGTCGAAGAGTACAAAATGGGATAGATTTTTTTTTATTGAACTCTATGTGTAGTTTTATATATGAAACTATTATAAAAAATTTATTTTCATTTTTACCATCTAACCAAACATGGCCTTGGTATTAAGTTTGACCCCCTCTCCACCAAAATTAGAAAAAAAAAAGTTTGAACCCCAAAATAATATCATAGTTTAGGTTTTGTGCAAGTTTTTGTTCATCCAATTTGATGGCATGGAATGATATTCTTACTTTAAAATACGTATTTCCAAAATCATTATTATATCTTGCTGACTTACTGTCAACTGAAAGAAAGAGCCAAACGACTTTTTTTTTTTTCTGGTTTTATGATCAATTTATTGGTTTGCTTTGTATCTTCAAAGCATTCTGTTCTTGCTTGTGAATTTTCTACAATTCTACAATAATGGCTGACAAATGAAAGTAGAATAATCCTAGGAACTATTTACAGTTGAGCATGGCATAATTATGGGGAAATCAATACAAGCTAATCACAAGACACTCATCTTAAAGTTATGTCAAACTCTTCAATTCTTAATTTTTGCTAAAGGTTAAAATGCTAGAAGAAAAATAGAAGAAACTAAAATGTATAAAATTAACAAAATTTGGATATCTCATCTTTCAAAATCATATTGCAGATATTAGATATTTGAAAGGAAAATAAACCAACCAACCTACTCCAGTTTAAATTGTAGTATGACACATAATTTTAGTAACATAATAGCTCTCACAGAAATGATTAATGGCATTTTCCATAATTCAAACATCACACAATATGGAACATCTTTCATTCAAATAAAAAGCGTGTGTTTGTTGAGTATATAACTATATATGCCAATGTACAAAGTTTATACAAACATTGGATGGGAGGGAAGATGTGTTCTTCTATATTCAGCATTTACTTCGCAGATGGCAAAAGAGGGTCTCCATAAGCTGATTTATCTGGTTTCCTTCTAATGCTTGATAGCAACCAATGTAAGAATCCTGCAGAAAAGAAGCTAATAAACCAAGCATTGTTGTAGATCACAACAAAAGTGTTAGGAACTGAAGTTACAAGTCCAACTTTCTGCAAGAAACCAGGAATTACTGGTAAAATCCCAACAACTAGAGCCACAATTGCTGCCACATTAAACCCCTTAGAATAATAGTATGCTCCATAAGGACTCCTTGAGTACAAATCACTTATATTTAAGTGTGTCCCTTTTATAAGATAGTAATCTGCTAGGACAATCCCTCCAATAGGACCCATTAATGCAGAATATCCAACTAGCCAAGTGTAAACAAAGCTCTCACTTGACTTGAGAAGCCTCCAGGGTTGAAATGCAATTCCAAGGAGTGCAGTTACAATAGCTCCTCTTCTAAAGGTGAACCATTTGGGGCTTAGATTAACAAGAGCATTTGAAGGTGCCACAACATTAGCAGCAATATTGGTGGTGAGTGTGGCTAGGCTTATACCAAAGATTGCAATGATACTAGTTGTTAATCCTCCAATTCGACCAAGAAGTTGAATTGGGCTAGAAATAACTTGACCAAATATAACTTTTGTAGACGAGGTTACAGCTAGACCAACAAATGTGAATGCCCCCATGAAAATTGGTAGCCCTACCTGACCAATAATTTGATCATTCTGGCTCTTAGCATATCTAGTAAAATCAGGTATGTTAAGTGCCAGAGTGGCCCAAAAGCTTATATTGGCAGTAAGAGAAGGGAAAAAAATAGACCAGAATTCTGAAATGGAGAGCCTTGAAGACAAGGAGAGCATGTGACCAAATCCACCAGCTTTGACATAAGACCAAACAAGGAGCCATGAAGTGAGTGCGATGAGTATTGGTGCTGAGTACTTCTCAAGCACCCTAATGCCATCAATCCCTCTCCACACAAATGCCAACTGAGCCATCCAAAAGGCCAAGAAGCTTGCAAATTCAAGTGGGGAAGTACCTAGCCAAGGTAGAGTTTGTGAGAGTGATGAAGTCCCCTTAAGTGATTGTGGCAAGAGAAGGAAGATTGCTTCACCACCAATCCAAGACTCAATTCCATACCAACCACAACCGACAAGTGCCCTCAAGAGTGTTGGAAGATGAGCACCATGGATGCCAAATGAGGATCTAGCAAGAACTGGGAATGATATGCCATAAAGGGTGCCAGGGTGGCCAGTTAGTACAAGAGGGACTAATAGGATCGTGTTGGCTGCAACAACAGTTGCTATCCCTTGCCACCAAGCCATACCAAGATCAACAAGGCTACCAGCAAGGTAGTAAGTAGGGACACCAACAACTAGCCCCACCCAGAGGCTGGCCATTTCCAAACCTGAGAATGTTCTTTGGCTAGGTGGAGTTGGCTTGAGATCTTCATTGGTAAGAGTTGGATCAGGCTCAAATTCTGAACCTGCAGGTGGTGGTGATGTTATTGGAATAGAAGAATTATTTGAGCATGTCATAGAGAGGTACTTGAACTTAGGTGAAAAATAATTCAGTTTTGGGGATAAGGAGTGAGAGGGGCATGGATTTTTGGATGTTCTAGCTTGGGTGAGAAAAGGTGTGGTGAGAAGATACTGATGAGGGACATGGAGGGGCAGAGATTCGGATATCATTGTTGAATTGTAGTTGTAAAAACTACAAACACTTTCAGGTTGTTGTGGAATCTAATGTGAGCACTTAGTCTGATAGAGATGGATGTATGAGTGGTGGACATTCACTCCTGTTTTTTATTTTTCCTTCAATAAAACTAGATATTATTCATTCACTTACCAGCCAACTACTCACAAGATAAAATATAGTTATGCAGGAACTCTCAAAGTTTTCCATAAACAATCTTTTATTGTATACTTGGATTGTTGATAGAGCATCTAGCAAGGATTATCACACTTGTTTTTTTATGTGACAATATGCAAAAAGAACATAAGAGTTTTTTAAATTAAAAAAAGATTTAGATTTATCTAATCAGCACCCTTGTTGAGAAATAAAAAAAAAGAAACTTTTATATTAGGAAGATGAGTTGTTGTATTCTTAAAGTATGATACCCACTTAAACATTTTGAAACTTACTTGTTTATTCTTAGGACACTTGTTAAAAAAGCACATAAAAAATTGTGATAATTAGGTTCTTTTTCTTTCGGTTTGGAGATTTGTCGGTTTTTGTATTTGTTTTTGGTGGAAGACAGACAATTATGGGCATTTTGATATTTTGGTCTGCGTTATGAATAAGTAAAGTTTCTTCGTTATTGGGTCTGACCTCTTTAGGCTTATTGAGCCTATAGCTGGTTTTTGCTTAATAGGCCTATTGAGCTTATTCTAGTCCAAAAATGAAGGTCTTTATAGCACTAGCTGGACCCTATTATATTTCTGTTTAAATAATTTATCTTTTGTAATAATTTCAGTTTATGGCACAGTTTAGGAAAAATTGAGCGATGGTGAATATTGTATTAAGTTATTTTGTTATATAATGTTAGAATTATTTATTTTTCTTAGTAATAATTCAATATGGAGCTTAATAGAGGGTTAGATAAACAATTTATTAACCTACATTTGTTTTTTTTAAGTGTTGGAATGATGAATTAGTATAAGGATTAATGTGTCATTTTTTGTCAAAAGTGAAAAAAAACCACACAGTAACTTTTAATTTATGAATAATTAATTTGTCTCTACAATATCTATTGGTATGAATTTGAGGTTTTAGTATAGATATTAGCCAGAATAATATTTATTTAATGTAATTAAGCGTTTTCATTTAACACATTGTTAATTTAATTATAAAAAAGATAATAGGCTTGAGAGTAAACTCTGTATTTTTTTTTTTGCAAATTGTTTTCCGTACATAAAAATTAGCGTTTATGATAACCATAAATGCTAATAATAAATCTTTAAAAAATAACATTTATTTTAAATTTATAAATAAATGATTAATAAAAGTTTTCTTGTTATATAATTTTTCTTTTTTTAACTCAATTTTTACTTAAATTAGAATTATTTGTATTGAGAGAATATAAAATGTTATACAATATTACGTCAAATACTATATATTATTAAAATTCTAACAAGACTATATTATCAAGGATTATCATATCAAACTTTATTCTATAATGCATACCATGTATTCTTAGAAGGCTTTTGGCACAGGATAAACTATCAAGATTATGGGTAATGCAACTTTAAATTACTTGGGCCTAGAACACTGAATTGTGTAGTTATACCTAAACCCATCACCAACAACACAGATTACCGAGGCAATTTGCATATTGCATCCTTAGTGGTAATATGGATTGCTCTTGAAAGAGTGTCTATTTGGATTACCACATGTATTACCACCTTATCATCATCATCGCTATCTTAATAATAATTAATAGGCTTGAATATCTTTTTCGATCCCTGAAAAATAAGTGACTAACTACACAATTATGGAAAGAAGAATAATGGAAAGAAGAAGTACTTAGAAAGACTCCTGTTTCATTTTGTTTATAATCTTTAAACCAAAATTTGAAAGAGTGCTTAGAAAATGACTCTTCATTTGCACAAAAAAAAAAAAAAGGAAAAACAAAATGACTCTTCATTTGCGCAAAAAAAAAAAAGGAAAAACAAAATGACTGACCAATCTAATTATAGAAAGAAGAATAATGGAAAGGGAGCTTAATTTAATTGCTCTTTACGGAGAATTATCTACGGGTTGGATAGGACATGCGCAGTGAGGTGATTCCTGAAGCATGGAATACCAACCACATGATCCAAAATCATGAAAAAAATTCGATTTCACCCATAGCTCCGCATTCCCATTTTAGCTCAAATTAAAGCACCATCTTAATTAAAAAGATTAATATATATTTCAATTTAGTCCAAACAATAAGAAAACACTGATGTATTATGTTATGAGATAATGGAGTCAAGTCACATCTTTAAATTTATTAAGCACTTATAAAAGTTGAATCATCAACGATAAACCAAATCAGAAAATCAAATTGTAGTGCTTGTAATACGTGAGCAGAAAGTCGACTAGATGAACTGAAACTTTATTTATTGATCTTGCATAGACTCAAGTAAAGTCTTATTTGTTTAATACATTATTGTTTCCTAAGGATATTTTTGCCAAGTTATGATTGAACAGGAAGTTTTTCAATGCACGACGTGAAAGAGCATTATTTTATGCAAAACTATCCTTATACTACAAATTAATTATTCCAATAGATGGTGATGATAATAAAAACTATGTGATCAACTAACTAGAAATATTTTCCTGGGATACTCTCTCGTTGATTCACACTTCAATCCATTCCGAGTTCAATGGCAAACAATAATGGAGAGAGGCAACATGAGAAGGTCCCCCATAGATTTCATTTTTGGATCATTGATGAAAAGGGTAACGATCGGCCCAACTTACAAGCGACGACTGGGATGTATACAATTATTGAGGTTCATGAAAGAAAAATGGATGAGGTTGGTCGATTTGAATTGGGATTGAATCTCTCACCCATAATGAAATAATAAAACATTGGGATTGAATCAGACTTAATTTTTTGATCGATTAATTTTTAAAATCTAGAATTGGCTCGGTAGTAACTTAACCAATGGCCAAATTAAATCAAGTCAACTTGACATGTAGACATTAAAATTTAGACATTGTATATGATAAAATTATAAAATTTTACATGAAAAAAAATAAAATTTAAGAGATGTTTTCGATTATATTTTAAAACAAATTATATAAATATAAAAAAATATCATGTTATATAAAATATATATTAATGGAAGTATAAAAGACATAAAATTTCTTATTAATCTTTTAAAATGTAACGTTTAAAGAAGTATTTAACTTCAAATTGTTTCAAATCAACCTAAAATATGATTGAGACTTGACCTAAATCCAAATTGGAGTATATAGGATCAAATTTTACCACCTAAATCTGGCCCAGTACACTTAAGATCGGCTCATGATACAAAGAAACACATAAAATGAAACAAAATAACACAAGTCCAAAGTTGCAACATGAGAGAAGCCAACACTTGGATACACCGGGATACAAGCAGATACAGGTGATAAAAAAAAAACAAAAATAAAAGATAAGGTGGTTCGACGGACCAATGCATACTAAGAATAAAGGAGCAGACAGTGTGGGCTGTAACTTGTTCACATCATCTATCCCTTCTTGGCCAAAGGATCCCACAGAACACAGGAAGATAAATGCTTCCTTTCAAGTCGAAACTTATTTGGTATATATGAGATAGATGCCACCATTTTCCCCACACAATCTAACCAAAGGAATCAAAGAGTACGTTCCAATGACACCGGCTTGCATCCGGAAAACAATCAGGTTATGGGGTGTTTTTTTTTTGTCTTCTTACATTATTTACTATTGAACATAGTGTCTAATTCTCTTATATTATACAGTCATTTAAGAGAGTAGAAGCTAGTTAAGGGTTTATAAGTTGCTTCATTCCTATAGCGATGATCAAATCATCGACACAGTAATTAAGAATATTGGTTAAGTCATGGTGTGTTTAATTTCGTAAAATTGATTTAGTTAGAATATTGGTTAGCGTAAAATGAGTTATGTTTGGTTGTTCCTCTAAAAATGATTATGTCATAAAATAATAAATTTTTACTTATTGTGGGATCAATTATAGGGCCCATGCATAATTGATTTTGAAATCTTGATTCAACAAGAAATCAAACATGTCAAATTACCAAAATTAATTTCATGCTCTGGAATCGATCCTAACTACCCCTAAACATGAAACCAAACATGCACTTAGTCCCCTATGATATTCTCCACTTCATTTTCAATTTTTTTGTCAGACTCCACTTCCTACCTCGGATTCCTTCCCTCCATCAACGCAAAAAGAGATACACAAAAGCTAAATCACGAGCTGGGTCCGATATCAATATTATTGGAACGTGACATTATCCGAATATCATTAATTCTTAGTATATTAATTAGTGTGTTGAGGGTTCGATTGATTGTAGTGCCTTGAAAATATAATTTATGGTTAATATTTACCACTTAAATAGGCCTATATTATACGAGGGATTAATCATCACATCCTGGCCTGGATATATAGAAATACCCAAAATTGTCAGAAATTAAATTCTATAATCATATATAACAAATCACCGACAATGGACTCACTTTGTTGGCTTTTGGTGCATGCATTGTTATGCTTACTTGCATTTAGTTCATTGATTTCTCTATAATTAGTGAGTGATATGTTAATATGGAAAATGATATTTCCTGCTTCATCATCCTAAAAATCATCCTAATATTAAGTAAGTTTTGATATTTTTTAAAGTTTTAAGACATGGATTGCATTTAACTTTTTACTCTATTTGGTATATAGGTTGGTTTTGTTGGAATATTAAGTGTAGGAGATGAAGTCGTATATGATATGGAAGGATCCATAAACTTATTGACTTAATGTTTTAGATTAAGATGTGATGTTTGATCCACTATTTTTGTGATTCTATCATTTAGCCTATTGTTTAGTTCTCCCCCACCCCAAAAGATAATGAGATTTGAATCTATAATGTAATAATTAACTGTCTAAACTCTTCATCACTACTCAAATCTCAATGGTTTGCAACACCTTGATCTTTTAAGTTGAGGCAAGTCTTCCCTTAGCTTGAAATTTTATATAAAAAATTAGTTGGCAAACACAAACATGCAAATCACTTGGTGAAAAAAAAGGCATACGAAGAAGTGATATTTAATAGCGCATAGTTTATGATTTGAAATAATTAATAAAAAAAGCATAGTTTATGATTTGAAATAATTAATAAAAAAAACCACACTGGACATTGTGGTATCATTATTTAATTAATAAATCACAACCTAGGTTACTTTTTAATATTCTTGATAATAAAATAATAATATATGTGATTAGAATTTAACTAGTGATAAGATTCTTGGATAGTTTGCATGAAATTATAAGTTTAAATTTAATTTTATTATCTTTTCAATTTTGATGTATCAATAAAATAAAAATAAAAAATATAATTTTAATATCATAATATATCGTTTGAAAAACCAAATAAAAATTTAATCAAATAGTTCTTATTCTTATACATTTTAGGCAAATGTATTATGTTAATTTTGATGTAGATGGAACATATATCAAAAGATTTTGGATTAATATGAAATTTTATAGATATAATCTATAAAATATGAACTTATAATTTGATAGTGGGTTTTATAAAAGATTACACTACCAAAAAAATTATTTAATGATGCAAGAATTGCCTAAGTTACACTAATGAGATTTGATCTGATCTAAATATTAATTATGAAAGCGTTATAAAAATAAGAAAGAATGTTAATTAGATGATAAAAGAAATCAAAATATTAATAAATTAATATTAGTAAAAAAATTATGAAATTACCTTAAACTATACATTTCTTTAGATAAAAAAGAATGGGTATTCTTTTTTTTTCCTGTCAGAAAGAAAGTACGGAGGTTGCTAACATTCCCCTTAAAAATGTGTAAAGTTATTGCTACAAATCTCATTTCTTAAAGAATAATAATATGATAATTGGACACTATATGATAAGATAGATACACGTGGAGCACGAGTCCACCTAGAAAATAACAAAATAGTAACTAGAGGGACACTATATGCTAAGAAACACATGCATGAAGAATGAATCCACCTAGCCAATAAAAATATACTAAGAAGGGCACTGTGCTGAATACACCAGCGAATAATATAGTAAAAGGGACACTAAGCTAAGATACACATGAAGCAAGAATCCACGTAGGGAATAATAACATAGTAAGAGGTACACAATATATGCTATTAACATGAAGCATGAATATAATCCACCGAGTGAAATAATCACAATGATTCTATATGCTCTTTTCTTTAACTCTTTATATAACATGCAGACCCCTAGTAGAAACAAATTATATTATAATAGAATGGCCATTAGGACGGAGTAACGTAGGGAGATAATTAAGAAAAAGAATATGCTAAGCTAAGCAAAAAAATGAAGCCTATGGAGTGCATGGAGCGAATCATAGTCATTGTATATGCTCTTTAATTATCTTTATCTCTTTTTTTATTGGCTTCTTTATCTTTTATCTTTATACCTGCCTATTAATAAAAATAAAAAAAATACTTTATACCTATGCACTTGGTAGCTATAGTGGTTTAGTCAACGCTCTTTTCATTATTTTCTCTCTCTTTTTTAATTTGGATTTATATATGAAATTGGTTAGAGAATAAAAAAATTCATTGAAACAGATAGATTTTATGTTTTAAATACATTGCACTTATTTTTGAAAACGTATCTTTAAACCATGGGGCCAACACAAAGTGGTAAGAGTCCTTTTTCCTTAATCAAGCATCAAATGTTCATCTTTATATTGGGAATTAAGCAGCTTTAAATACGTGACCACCAATCTAACCCTTTAATTTGGCCTACATCAATGGATACCCGGGAAACTAAAAAACATACCTGTAAAATTTGATTTTTTGATTTATTTTTTCAAAACTAGTTGAAAAAAACCCTTTTTTTTTCTTGCTGTGTTCTTTGACATCATATCATCATTAATTGGTACTCCTCGAGCCACATTGAAACGTGGGAAGTGTGGATCTCTCATTCATACTACAACACAACAAAACAAAATAAAACACCACCCACATGCCCCTTTAATTTTCCTGATAATACTACAAGTACTACTACACATACACGAATGATTCCCATCCATCCAAATTCCCATAACTTTGTGGCCTTAATAATGGTGACAGTGGCAGAGCAACAACCCTTTTTCCCTGCCTTATCTTCATTGTCTTCTTCGACCCCTTTTGTGAATGGGAATCCATCAGATGCAGTCATCTTCTTTGCTCTTAGTTTGGCTCTTGGGTTTGCTTGTAGGCACTTCCTGCGTGAGACCAAAGTCCATTACACTGTTGCCCTACTTATCATTGGCATTGCCTGTTGGGCTTAGGGTGATTTCCAGTGTAATTAAATGATGTCAATGTATGGCAATGAACATCAAAATAAATTTGATAGAATTAAATCTATCAATCAGCAAGCGCAACGAAAATAAATATCAGTGAATAGGAATTTGGTGCCACTTGTTACTATTCATGTGGACAAAATTCAACAATCAAACCACATCACAGTCGTGAATAGTATTATTGGCATCACTATTCACAGTAGGCCATGTCACTATTCACGCCACCAAAATATATCAAGAAATTACACACCAAATTTTTAATATGGAAACCCTCAAATATCGAAGGAAAACCAGGGGCAAACTCTAAAATTATTCCACTATATTTAGGAATTACAAAATATCTTTTCCAGGTCTCCAACTCAAAGATAAATATAGTGTTTCCTGATAACCCTCCTATTCAAATACTATACTTTTGGGGTACCAAGAAGTAATAAAGATAATACCTAAAATATTTCTATTTACCCACACTACACTCTTGGAATTTACTCACACTTTATTTTTCCTCTCACTCTTAGAAAATAACACACTCTTTTGTGTATTTTCTCTACTCTAAGCTCTGCACTTGCCGCTCTCGCTCTTCAGCTTCATACTCGCCTCTATTTATAGAAGATATTTCACGCGTGCACAGGAAATTTTTCCTGTCATGCATTGAAAAATTGATCACGACAGAATTTGCTTCAATTGTGCATAGTAATTTTACTGTTCACCCGTGAAAATTTGTTTTCTCTCCCCTTTCTTTTAAATTTTCAATAGTGAGGCCCACCTGGACCCCACAATTCTTCCTCTCAGCTGATGGGCAATAATCTGGGAGAAATTATCTGGAATACATACCGATCAACTCGGCACAAAGTCGAAACTTATCTTGTGCTATAACTTTTTCATGCAATAACATTGCATTTCTCAAGCATTTAATGGTGCTAACACAAGAGCATCATCCACAAGCCTTATCACTAGCTAAAAATGCTCTTTTTACTTATATCGCCAACATTCGGACACGCCGCCTAGGACTCCACTTCGCCAAGAAGACTTTCGACTAAGGACCCATCACATGGATCCAACAAACACCATGTCATCCATACTTGATCTAAACAGCTGATACAAACCATCAGCTCCTTTCCAACTTCCTCCAAATCACCATGGAGAAATGCGGTCTTTGCGTCTAATTACTCAAGTTCCAAATCCAAGCTAGCTGTCAATCCTAGAGTAACTCAAATAGTACTCATTTTGACAATTGAGAGAAAATCTCACCAAAATCTATCCCGCTTTTGACCAAAGCCTTTTACAACCAAGTGAGCTATATACTTTACTAGCTTGTTGCCATCTTTCTTCAGCTTGAACACCCATTTATTCTTTAAGGCTTTTTTGCCTTTAGGGAGTTTCACCAGCTCATAAGTATCATTCTTCTGGAAGGAATCCATCTCTTCTTGCATGGTTTTGATCCATTGAACTTTATCCTTATGAGTATGAACTTCTTCAAAACTCTCTGGCTCTCCCTCATCAGTGAAGGACATACTCTAATTGGGTACTTGCTGGATGGTTGTAGCACTTTATTAGATCTTCTCAGCTGTGTACGAGCTTGCTCCCCCTCAACACCTCCTCTATCTCCAGCATTATCAATTCCTGGCTCATCATTAACCCCATGGTCTTGAACCTCTCCCCTTCTGTGGCATTTTCTTTAGGAAGAGAGACTGGTGTAAAATCAATCTTACCACCAGATTCATTAGTTTTTTTTTTAATAGTAAAATCTAACATAGTTTCTTGCTCATGAAACACTACGTCTCTACTTCTTATAATAATCTTCTTCCGAATCCCATAACATAGTCAAATTCCTCATCTCTATACCCCATAAATATGCAAGGAATGACTCTATCATCAAGCTTCTCTCTCGCTCCTTACTTACATGAGCAAAGGCTTTGCATCCAAACACCTTCAAATGAGAGTAACTAACAGCATGTCCGGACCATACTCTCAGGAATGTCAAAGCCCAAAGAAATAGACGAAATCTGTAATCAGGTAACACGCGTTTGAGCTTCATCCCAATGGCTTAGGCAGCTTAGTCATTCTCAACATACATATGACTTTCTCCATAATGGTTTTGTTGATTCTTCGGCCACACCATTATGTTGTGGGTGCTAGGAACCATCTTCTCATGCCTAATGCTATGTTCAGAGCAATAGTTCTTAAATTCATGGGAAGTGTACTCTCCTCATTGTCACTGAGGACACTTCAAAGGCTTCCAGTTTCTCTCCACCATGGCATGATATCTCTTGAAGTATTGAAACACTTAGACCTTCCTTTTAGGAAATTACCTACACTTTTCATGAAGCATCATTAATGAACGTCACAAAATATCTGCTACCACCCAGAGTGTCCACCTCTATAGGACCGCATACATTAGAGTAAACCATATCCAAAATATTCTTTTTCAGCTTCAATCTTTCCTGAAAGACACTCTATGATGCTTGCCAAATAAACAATGATCATGAGGATTTAACTTTGTACCTTTGGCAGAAAGAATAAGGGATTTCCTAGCCAAAATCTCCAATCATTTTTCACTCATATGCTCAACAAGGACCTTCCATCTCTATACTTGAGATTCACCAACTTCTGATTGCGAAACTTTATTCTCTGCAGTCTTTCTCTTATATAAATCTTGTAAATTCTTCCATAGAGTATGGGCATTCGTTTATGTGGCCATATGGTGGAATGCATTAATATCCACCCACTGCCTAATTAACCCAATGGCCTTCCAATGCATCTTTTCCAATTATCCACTGTCACATCTTGCGACTTTGCATCTCCCTTCTACAAGATCATACAAATCCTTATAGAAAAGTATATCTTCCATTTTGGCTTCCAGATGGAGTAATTGCCGCCTCAACTTGATCATGGTACCTATATTCTCCTCCATTTAATTTACATAGCATAATCCTTAGCTCAACTTAGCTCTGATATCACTTGTTTGGCTAAGGGATTGATTTAAGTGTAATTAAATGATGCCAATGTGTGGTAATGGGCACCAAAATAAATCTGATAGAATTAAATCTACCAATCGCATAAGCAAGCAAAACAAATATCAGGGTGAATAGTAATTTACAATGGGACCCGCTTGTCACTATTTATGGTGTGACCCTCTTATCACTATTCACGTAGACAGTACTCAATAATTGGACCATATCACTAATCTCGTGAATAGTATAATCAATCACTATTCACTAGTCAACCACATCACTATTCACGCCACCAAAATAGATCAAGAAATTGCATACCGAATTTTTAACGTGGAAACCCCCAAATCCGGAGGAAAAATCACGGACAAACTCCGAAAATTATTCCACTATATTCAAGATAATTACAAAATATCATTTTCACACTCTCCAACTCAAGAGATAAATATAGTGTTTTCTGGTGAAACCCTCATATTCAAAGACTACACTTTTGCAGGACTAAAGAGTAATAAAGATAATACCTAAAAATATTCCCGTATATTTACTTATATCCTACACTCTCTAGGATTTATTCACACTTTTTTTCTCTCTAGAAAATAACACACTCTTTTGTGTATTTCTCTCTCTTTAGCTTGCATGTTGCTTGTCTATTTCAGCTTCATACTCACCTCTATTTATAGAGAATGTTTCACATGTGTACAGTAATTTTTACTGTTCATGTGTGAAAATTGATCACGGTATCGAATTTGCTTCGATCATGAACAGGAAATTCCTGTTTATGAGTGAAGATTTGTCTTCTCTCCCCATTCTTTTAAATTTTCAATAGTGGGGTCCACTGACTAGACCCCACATTGCCCTTAGATCTATAGGTTCATTTTCTTTATCATCTTTCCTTTTTTTTTTCTTGTTTCGTTAAAAAATGATTTTAATCACCTATCATGGATTTTAACATTGATCTATGAAAAAAATAAGTTTAACGTAAAATATTTTACATTATCATCTAATCATATTAACATAAAATAAAAGTGGTTAAGCCTCACATCAAGCTGAAAAGTTATGCAAATGGTGGAAGGACTTGATTGGATGACAATGTAAAAAAAGTTTCACTCCATCACCAATGCATCAAAATTAAAATCAAAATAAATTAGTCCCTTAACATATAATTATTTATAAATTAAAGAGGTTGCTATCATCAATAACAATTATAATTCCATAAGTTTTATAGGTGATTTTCACTTGATTAATTAGCTGGATTGTGTGACAAATGTCAAATGATAGAAAATATATTAAAATCATATCATACGCTATTAAGTAAGTAACATTCATGGAGTTATAATAACTCTAGATGATAGAAACCTTTTTTTGTAAAATATTTTTATGAGTAGAGATGAATTTATTTATTTATTTATTTTTTGTGAGAATGAATTAATTAAATTCAAGATTAATGACATATATACAAGAACTTAAAATTACATTTTAACTTTTTCTCTTAGGTGTGCTTGTGACAGTTGATTTTTTTTCTCAATCACGTAGCCCTTGTTTTCTACGGATTTGTATGTGTTATAAACTTTTTGTGGGTTGGTGTGATTCAAGGTTGTCAATTTGCAATTGAGTCGTGAGGCTGTGCTAACTTTTGAAATTTGAATGATGAATCGTCAATTGTATTGAATTGTAAAGTTTAAAGATACAACCAAAAGGTGCTTTAAAATACGTACACACAAATTTTTTAAAAAATGTATCATATATAGACATATGCAATAAACAATAGAATATAACTTTTGAAAAAAAAATTTACAACAGGGTGAAAACTCTTGAAAGAAAACCAGACTAACTTCCTATTATAGGGGAATTTTAATACCAGCTAAATTAGCTAAAAAACAAAAAGATAATTCTCTTCATGCCCATTCCTTGCCATGCCATCTTCACATGGATTTGCTTTTCTGAGTGCAGTGTGTGTTGAATTGAGCATGCCGGCCAATTCCACCTAACAACCACTTGCATATACTTGCATAATATTATTAAATTTCCAATTAACTTAACCACTGGTCTTAAATCATAGTCATGATTCTCTTTTTTTTATTAAATAGGATTTAATTTCCATATATCGATAGTGAAAAAAACTTTATAGTCATCCAACAAAATCTTTCAATTTATATGATTTTTGAAGTAGTAAATGAGATATTTAACCATATTTGCTGATGTGGTGGAATGTAATTGGATAACAATGTAAAAATATCTTACACTAAATGTGTATCAAAATTAAACTCTATTAAATATAAGTCATAATTATGAGTTTTGCCTACTTCAAATCACAATATATGTACCTAGGTGTTGTAACTCAATAGCCGATAAATTAGCTTCATTGGCTAGAGTTGAAGTTGATTAAGTATGGTATCATAAGGCTCCACAATGTAATTGGGAATTGTTAGTCTTAGAGGCTATTGATTAATATATAAATTGGTTATTTCTTAAATTTTAATATTTATGAGGTATTTGTATTTGAATTTCAATAGACGGTTTGAATTTGTTTGCAAGTTGTTATCTTATCTTATATTAAAAGATGGTATAGAGGGTTTCGTGACTAAAGACAAGATCTTATACTTCGAGAGTATTAATATCATTATTAACGGTGAATACCTTTGGTTTATCCAAAAAAAATTTTATCTTCTTCTAATTTCTTAAAAATTTGATAATTATTTTTAAATTTGATATTTATCAATTATTATTTTTAAAAATATAACTCTATTCAATGTTTAATTTTTTGAAATTAAATTTAATGCTAACTCTATTGTTTGATGTGATTGAAATTTTGTCTTAAAATCAAACTAAGCTTTAAGGAACAATCCTAATTAAAACATAATAATGTAAGGAGATATGAACTAGAAAAATGCTAGTTTAACATAAATCATATATTGGGTATCAGAGTTATAGAAACAGATCAACGCAACTAAAATAGAGTTGAGAAAATTGAAACTGACACAAAATATTTACTGAAAACCCTTAATGATGAGGAAAAAATCAGGACAAAACAGAAAGATTTTCATTATGTGGAAGATAAAATCACACTTCTCTAAATATAAGGAGAGAACAATAACACCCTCTCTTATACTAGGAGAATATACCTCTCTCTATAAAAATAGGAGAAACTCTCATAAGACACTATATATATTTTTCTCTCAGGATGCTCTCCGTTTTTGTGTTACATTGAATGAATGAATTCAGCTTCTATTTATAGAAGCAACAGGTAGTATGAACACGATCTGCACAATCAGGGCATCGAATATCCTTTACGCGTGCACGGTAAATTTTTACTATTCACTTTTGAAAATTTCGCTTCTCATCACATGTGCACGCTGAAATTCTCCTGTGCATGTTTGAAATATTTGCACCCTTCCATGTGATGCATCCACCTTCTTTGACCTTTATTTTTTTTTTCTATCTTTCTCCCACAAGTGGTTTTACATCACTAACAATCTCCTACTTAAAGTCACTTTTGATGAGCTTTCAAAACCTTTTCTCATCTTGCTAGTTCTTTGTTATCTACGTTTTTTATAGGCCATGGAAGATCTACACCATTTAAACTTGTCAATGTTGATTGGCTTTATTATGATATTCTTGCTAGGTTGTCTTTTGTGTGAATCTTTTGAATGTCCATATTTCCTTCTTTTACTACTTCTCGAACAAAGTGATATTGGACTCCTATGTGCTTCGTCCTGAATGAAACTGGATTTCTTGCAATATGTAAGGTACTCTGACTATCACAATATAGTAATCTTTGACTGTTTGTGCCCAGGTTCCTCCATTAACCTTTAAATCCAAATAGCTTCCATGCAAGCTTGTGTAGCTGCCATATATTCAGCTTCTGTAGTAGATAGAGCTATAACAGTATGTAACTTGGATAACCAACTACAACTCGCTTGCAAGTGTGAACACATAACCTGTAGTAGATTTTCTTTTATCAAGATCACTTGCAAAATCTAAATCAACATATCCTCTAACAATGATCCCTCCAAAATATAGTGCAACACCTAAGGTTCCTTTAATGTATTTAGGATCCTCTTCGCAACATTCTAATGCTCTTTTCCTGGATTTGCCATAAATCGACTAACCACTCCAACCGGAGCAATATCTGCTAATACAAATCATGGCGTACATAAGGCTTCCCACCATGATGCATACGGTACTCAAGACATCTCTATCCTCTCCGCTTCACTGCTAGGACGCATATGAGGATAATTTGTAATTCACAGAAGTGGGGTTAAACTGGCTTACAATCTTTCATGTTGAAGTCCAGCAAGATTTTCATCATATAATTCTTCTTAAGCCAGATCTTCTTGTCTGTTCTGTCTCGGTGAATTTGCATCCCTAAAATCTTATTTCAGTCCCAAGTCCTTCATATCAAACTCCCTAGCTAACTGTGCCTTCAATTCCTGGATTCGATCTTTGTTGGGACCTACCACCAACATGTCATCCACATACAATAACAGAATGATGAAAACATTGTTACCAAACCTCTTGTAGTATGTACAATGGTCTGAACTCAGTTTGTTGTATCCGAGGCGAATTATGAAGGAATCAAATCTCTTGTACCAATACCTTGGCACTTGCTTTAACACCGTACAGAGATTTGGTCAACCTACAAACTAAGTTTTCTTTTCCTTGTTCCTCAAAACCTTCTAGTTGGAGCATATAAATCTCATCTTCAAGTAAAAGCAATGTTCACATCTAACTGTTCAAGATGTAAATCAAATGCAGCACACATGGCCAATACTCTATAGTGATAAGTCTAACAATTGGAGAAAATATCTTATTGAAATCGATACCTTCGTTCTGAGAAAATTCTTTTACCACCAGTCTTGCATGATATCATTCCACTCGATCATTGCCATCTCATTTGATCTTATAGACCCATTTGTTGCCAATGGCTTTCCGACCTTTTGGAAGTGCAACAAGTTCCCATATCTTGTTCCTATGCAAGGCCTCCATTTCTTATCCTCCATATAAAGAGAAGCATCTGGGCTACTCAAAGCCTTCTAAAAGGTTGATGGCTCTCCTTCTTCTGTTAGAAGACATAATGCATCATGACTTGCCATAACATAGTCTGAGTGCCATGATGATGGTTGTGTTTGGAGTGTTAATCGCCTAACTTTTGTATCATTAGCCTTTTTGGTACTTGTTCATCATGCATTGGCTCTTTCATAATCATTTTCTCCAACTTCTCACCTATCTGAAATGTAGTGATCTTCTTAACAATGTTGTCATTTCTTTCTTTACTTTATTCATCATTTTTATGGTGACCAATTAATCATGTAACAGGCTTTGACCCAACTTGTAGAAGCTTGGCTAAACCTATTGTTCTTAGCATTGCTCTTGTTCTTTGAGAAGGTTCTGCTCATCCGCTTCTTACACTCATTTTGGAAGGTGTATGTGTAGTGAATTGCCTTAGAATACCCTCATGCTTGTAAAATGCTAGAAAATCTCCATCTATATATTCTCCTTTATTGTCCGTCCTCAAACACTAATCCGCTTTCGAATTCAAGTTCTACTCTTGCTTTGAAGTCCCTGAATATTAGGAACACATCTAACTTCTGCTTGATTGGGTACACCCACAGTCTCTTAGAGTAATCATCAATAAATGATATAAAATATTTTGCACCTCCAGGGATATTTCTGGTGACTCTCACATATCAGAATGAATCAAGTCTAGAATATGCTTACTCCGAGCATTTGATCTACCAAACTTCAATCTATGCTGCTTCTTGTAGCACGGTCCTTGCAAAATGGTAAATTCATCGATTTGAGCCGGGAATGAGATTACGTTCCGCAAGAACCTTCAAACCACATTTCTACATATGGCCTAATTTGCAGTGCCACATCATCATCGTTTCTTCTTGACTTATTGATGCAACCGATACATCCTCCTGCAACATACATCTTTGAAGCCTATATAGATTTGCCATGGTCTTTCGCTTTCATCATCACAAGAGCACCTTTAACAACTTTCAAGATTCCACCTTCAATATGGGTCCTACACCAAAGGTCATCCAATTGCCCAATAGACAATATATTCTTCCTTAAGCCCTTCACTTGTCGCACTCCTTGAATTGTTTGAATGGAACCATCAAACAATTTTATTTTGACAGTACCAACACCGTAATTTCTAAGGCATGGTCATCTCCCATGAACAGAGATCCTTCCGAGACAAGTTCGTAATTGTAAAACTAGTCATGGCGTGGAGTCATGTGCCATGTTGCTCCTGAATCCATTATATAAATATTAGTGAGCGTTTACCGCCTTTAGAACCAATTGCTACATCGCTACACATGATTTCTCCATCCAGAGGTACTCACAACACATCATTGAGAGATTGATGCTAAAGCTTTATCTTCATTCTTTTGATTATTCCAACAATTTTTCTTCAAGTACCTCTCATGCCACGGTAGCATTTGAAGTTCTTCATTCTTCTTGACTTTGATTTACTTCTACCATGACTCCTACTAGAGTCATGCTTCATTGATCTTCTTCTCATCACCAACAATGCCTTTACTTGCTTTGAGCTTCCCAATTTATCTTCCTTATTCTTGCGCTTAGACTCTTCTTCAAGAATAGCACCGCGACATCATCAAATGATAGAGAGTCGTCAATATTATTATTTATGATGTTGATGATGAGTTGATCATATGAGACAGGTAGATTTTGAAATAAAAGCTTCCACGTTTATTCTCTGATTTATAATCTAATGCTAAGCTGGGAGAATAAGGTGTTTAGATTGTTGATGTGGTCCGTCACTAATGTAACTCACTCATTCGAAGAGTATACAACCTCCTCTTTAAATATTCTATTATGAGTGATCTGACCTCGTACAGTTTGACAAGAGCATCTAGATTTCCTTTGCTGTCTTCTTTTTTGCAACATTGGACAATCCTGAATTTTCCATTGTAAAAGGCAGATTAGCAACAACATTATCATCTATCTCCTTCCACTTTTCATTAGTAACTTCAACTTTTTTAATTGCTGGTAAGCAATTGTCCTTCCTCAAGATTGCCTTAATCTTCAATTTCTCCAAAAAATTATTCCCATTGAACTTCTCAAACTCAAATTTTGTTGCCATGGTGTTTCCTTGGACTTGTTTCTCTATTAGACGGTCACTTTTTTTATTGTAAATAGTATACGTGAACAATATTGTATATATGAATAGTTCGTATATGTGAATAGTATTATATGTGGACAGGATCGTATATTTATACCATATATGGAACAAATCTATGCATTAACAATACTGTAAAAGTATATAACTACACGTATAAACAGTGACGGAGTAGTAACCCGGCAGTGGACTATAACCAGTGGCTTGATACCACGTCCTGGGATAGAGTTATGAAAATAGATCAACACAACTAAAATAAAGTTGAGAGAATTGGAAATTGACATAAAATATTTACATGGAAAACCTACTAATGATGAAAAAATCATAGCAAAATCAAGAAAGATTTTCACTATGTGAAAGATAAAATTACACCTTTCTTTATAAAAATAGGAAAAACTCTCACAAGACACTATATATATTTTTCTCTTTAGGATGCTCTCTGTTTCTATGTTACACTGAATGAATGAATTGAGCTTCTATTTATAGAAGCAGGTAGTATAAACACGGTCTACACAATCATGGCGATCTTCATGCGTGCACAGCAAATTTTTACTTTGCACTTTTAAAATTTCGCTTCTCATCATATATGTACAGTATAAATTCTACTATACATATTTGAAATATTTCTTTGACCTTTATTTTTCTCTTTCTCTCACAAGTGGTTTTACGTCACTAACATCATAGAAATTATCTAAAAGATATGACAATTGACAAACAAACAGCATCGTAAAGTATCTCAATAGAACTCGATTCTAGCTAAGTTACAAGTTTAAATTCAAACTAGTACAAAATTAACTTCAAACTGATTGACTAAAGCCTCACGTGCTTGTACATGTTACACAACCCAAGATTATTTACCCACAAATATTGTAAAATAATGTTTATATGTTCATCATAGTTGATTGAAAACAAGAAATGTACCTCTCATATTCTATTCTAATATGGTAACCACTTCTTAACACTTTTTTTTTTATGTAAAAAGAATTTTCTATTTTAAGTCATTTTCTGTTTTTCAAAATTCTAACTTATTCATCTTTCATGTTTAAGTAGAAAAATCCTACCATATTCACTCAAAAAAAAAAAAATCCTTCTATACTTTCAACAAATTTTGTGAATAAAAAGAAAAAACCCTAAGGGCCCATTTGGTTTCAGTTTTGAATTTTAGGATTTTATGATGAAAAATCCTAAAAACTAAATAAAAACTGAAAATTAGACTTTATAGTTTTTAGTATTTTCTTTATAAAATTTAAAAAACTAAAAAACTAAAAATTGAAAACTAAAATCAAAGAGTCCTTAGGGATTTGATTTGAGTTTCAATTTCTAGATTTTATGAATGAAATATGATAATTTGAAAACTATATTCAGTTTTAATTTTCATTTCAGTTTTTATTATTTTTTTCACAAAATTCTAAAAATTAAAAATTTAAAACTGAAAACTGAAACCAAACATACCATTATCTTTTCATCCATAGTATAGTGTATCAAATTCCAATTTTGACTTGTTTTCTCTCTTTTCCACTTTCTCTTCTTCCAAGAACTGTTGATTTGTTTTCTTTCTTTGTCCTCTACTTTCCCTTTTTTAATGAAAAATTCTTATATTTAACACTTTACATTTAGTCTAAATAATTTTGTTTAAGATAAATTCACTTAATCATAAGATCCATCAATTTATTTTGTGAATATATATACGAGAAGAGAAATTCATACATGTTCATGAAACACACTTAATACATGTTTCATATGCATTTGCAATTATGCATTTTAGATTTTTATATAATTTTTAAAGATTATAAATTAAAATGAGTGATTATAAATTATGCATTTGCTTATAGGTGACACATTAAATGTGTTCCAAAAATACTATACAAGAAGTTCTCATACAAGAAAGACATGTTGGTGCGTTTGGTTTCATGTTGTTTTTAGTTTTTAGTTTCCGTTTTCTGTTCTGAAGTTTCCTGGATTTTATAAAAAAATACTAAAAAATTATCAAAACTTCAAAATCAAACCTAATTTTTATTTTTTTATTTTTTATTTTCAATATTCTTTCATAAAATTATGAAATAAAAAAAAACAATTGTCATGCAATGACAATATAAGATTTTATTTCACAATTATCAATCATGTATTGTGACATAAGTCATGGTAGTTGATTTTTACACCTACTATGAAAAATTTATCCAAATAAAATTTTTGATTGAAAAGTGGTACAAAATATTCTATACTATCAGTATATTAAAATTAAACTAAAAAAAATTAAAAGTGAAAATTGAAAAATATTTTCTAACAAAAAAATTTCCTTTTCCAATTTCAAGCCACGGTTATCATAACGCATGGGGAAAGAATGCTAAACTTTTTTTCCGCAATGAAAGGACCCTTTTGAGGGGACATCATAATAAGAAGCACTATGTCCTACGTTTCTCCACACTAGATTTCAGATTTGAAAGTCTTACTCTATGAAAAAGCAACCTTATATATGAGTAGTGAATTGATAGGCACGTGCCTCTCAATTTACATTTTTCTTGATTTTATAATTTTATAATTATTTTTATAATTTTTCTTAACTCTCTATCCATCAAAAATATTTTAGAAAATAAAAAATTAAACATCAAAAATAGTTAACGGACTATTCCTTTTACATAGAGAATAGACTATGCGATGATGTCACACCCTGCTCTTATCTTTACACCTTAAAAATTGGTCCAGTTTCGTACACTTGAGAGCAATTCTTTTACTCCATGGAGGAAGGATTTTCTTCCTCCACCAACTATATACATCACATATTTTCTGAATTTTGTACTTACACATGGGTCCCACATAAATATTTCATGGTCAAAAATCATTGTGGAGGAAGAATGGCTATTCCTCTCGATGCACACAAGAATTTTTCTACACTTGAATGAATCTCTCAACCAACAACGACAACAAAAAATACCTCTCTCTTAAGATTTAAGAAGAAAAACCCACGCCGACTTCACCTTTATATAACAACAACAATTTTCCAACTTCCAATGTTTATTGGCTATGTCAATGGCAACTGTGACTCAATCACCGCTTGCTTCATCATCATCATCATCTTTTTCTTCCTACCCTTCTGCTGATTTTGTGGATAATGGGAATCCATCAGATGCAGTGATCTTCTTTGGTCTCAGTTTGGCTCTGGGGATTGCATGTAGGCACATACTGCATGGGACAAGAGTACCTTACACTGTTGCCTTGCTTCTCATTGGCATTGCCCTTGGATCCATAGGTCCTTTTTTTTTTTTTTCTCTCTTATGATCATCATCTTCCCTTTCTGTTTAGATTTTCCTTTTCAGTTTTCATTATTATTAATCATAGTTGTTGGCCTTTTCTGAACCGCAGTAGCCTTTGTTTTCTGTGTATGATTTTTTTTTTTTTCATGAGTTGGTACTATGATGCATGGGCATAAAATTGCAATTCAAATCGGATATTATAATTAGATACAAATAGTTAGGTAGATTTTGTTTTAATCTGCTTTTCCTTTGAATGATCAAGCTGTAGAGTTTATGTTTTGATTCAGTGAAAGTGACAGTATACTGAAATCCAGTAAAGTCTTTTTATTTAGACTAAATACCTATTTTGGTCTCATGAAAATCTATTGGGGAACAAATTAGTGCTTTGAAAACATGATTTAAAGAAGGGGACAAGTTAGCCTCTCTCCATACAGGTCCATACAATGTTTATATAATCGTACGAACGTGTAAAGAGGGATTAATTTGTCATTTTCTTTGTTGAATTGTGAGTGACAAATTGAGACTTTCAAATTAGGATGAGTAATTTGTCCCTCCATAAATTTAAGAGGAATCAAAATGGTGATTTACTCTTAATGAGTCCAACATAGGTCAGGACAAGTGATTTTCGGGAGGATCTTTTCATAGCCATCTTGGGCTTGCGTACATACCGCTAATAACTTCTAGTTAACTTGGGATGGCAGCTTTTTCATTGAGACATGAGGATACAAAAAAATTGCTGTCAACATTTTTTTCATTCTTTTGGTGTTTGATTTGTATATGTTGGTTGTGATTTCTCTGTATTATTTGCTTCATTCATTGCCCTGAGGCCACTTGGGTCTCCCAACAACTTAAAAGACTCACCTGACAAAGGAAAATACTAAGAAAAAACTGTGTGACAGCTGATAGGTAGAGACTTTCTGCAATGTATGCATTTGCTCTTAGGACAGGGTCCTAAGTTTCTTCATATTTAACTACTCTGTTTGCCTCCCCATAAAATATACACTCCATTGTCATTTGCAAATGAGTAAAGTGAACCTTTAATCATTTACTTTTCTAAAGTGAAGACACTTATAACTTTAGGGAAGTGAACATTTCCTCGTTTATTTTATTTTTATTTTTGTAAATATAATGGACTTGATTGTTTAATGTTTCTTAACTTATGAACAGAATATGGTACTCACCATCGGCTGGGAAAGATTGGGAATGGACTTCGTATTTGTAAGTTTGTTCTCTTTCACTTCTAGTACTCTTGCAATTAAAAGATAAAAAAGGAAAATGGGTTTCCATTTTACAGCTTTGGAACACTTTGTATAGACATGACATTTAGAAAAAATGTTCCAACTTAAGGAGCTTTAATCTTCACTGCTAATTGTTCTTTTAAAAATCATTGAAGGGATTGAATTTTATTTGATACGCAGGTCACATATTGATCCAGATCTTCTGTTGGCTGTTTTTCTTCCTGCTCTTCTTTTTGAGAGTGCATTCTCAATGGAAGTTCACCAAATCAAGGTTCCTTTTCTCGGCTTTTTATATATTGAATAACAATATACTATCATTTAATTAAATCATTTTATGTGTATTTAATGTATAAACTCTTGCTTGCCGATAAGTAAGTTATGCATGCTGTGGTTGCATTTCTAGATGCGATTTAAAACTGTTAGCAGGGCTTGTTTGCTTTCTCAATTCTATGAAGCCACCACCTTTCCCTTAGTAAAACCATTGAATAAACAGAAAAAAGTAGATGAAAATTTAGGTTCTGATATAAAATAGAGATTAATTTTAATATCCTGATATCATCCAATTATATATGCTTTTGATTGTAAGACTTTTGGATAGTAGATTGATCTGATAATATATGATTGGATGTTTGTATCAAACTAAAGCAAGAAAAGTAGAAAACAGCTAAAACAAAATTAGATTTTTCAGCGATACCCTCGTGATGTTGAAATAAAGTTCCTTATCCTGTGGACCATACATTAGGACCACTTGTAACATTAGTTGATCACCGTAAATTTGCTTTGTTTTGGTGATGAGAGTGTAGGCCTGCAGGCTGCAGTTTACTGTAAGTGGTGCCAACACCTAATTTTTAATCAAGTTTAAAAAAAAAAAAAGACCAACTGAGTCAAAATAGTTTAAAATTTTTGAAAAATAACCAAAAAAAAAAGATTTCATTTCTCTTGCCTTAAAAAATCAATGGCCCATCTTAGCCCTCTTGTTAAAACTGAAAAATAAAAAATTTGGTCTTTATTTTTCACTTGACTACTATATAGTTTGTCAGAATTTTTTAAAAAATTGATATATGAAAATAAAATGCATTCATTGCATAATATTTTTCAAATCGAATTCTTCAATCTTTTTATTTATTTTGGACCTAAGCCATGTTCTAGAAATGGAGAGCAGAAGAGAAAAAGGAGAATAGAGATAAAAGCTTAGAGAGGAAATCACGTGCCAAAGCATAGTAGCATACCAGATTTGACCAAGAAAATATGAGCTATACGAATATTAACAACAGAAGAGGATGCAAAGCTTTTTGTTATGTCTTCTTTTTGCTTTTGTAGTTTAATAATTTGGGTGAGTGGGTACCTTGTTTGTATGTCGAGTTATTATGGGCATAGAGAATAGGAAACTCGTGCATGTGCATCCACAACCCAGTGATGATAATTAACATATGGCTTAGGTTTAACATGTATTTAGTTAGAGTTGTTAAGAAAGTGAACAAGTTAAAATGGTAACTATAAAAAGTATTGAAATTACACAAAAATAAAATATGAAACAAACAGAAATTAGAACAGAAAATAAAACTAATATTTGAATACTGATGTTACGCTCTTCAGAACACTCAATTGAGTTTTAACTCTTTTAATTGATTACTCATTTTCATCTATTTTATGCTTGTTTGATCTCTTTAATAAATATTATTATGTTGTTTGATTTATTTTTCCACTTTTTTTTTTTTTTTGTGTCTATGCAATGATTAATGACTTTAGTAGATACTATCTTCAATGCTATTTAGTCATTTAGATAATAGAGGATTCTTGAATAGTTTTCCACTAATTTTAAACCATGTACAAAAGTGAATTTCTTCTTTTTAAAAATATATTTTCTAAAGATTTTTTTTTTTTGAATTAAAACAATTAACTCAAACTTATTTTACAGTGAACAACATAGCTTTCATAAACGTAGGAGTAAGAATCTCCTATTATGCCAAAATTAAATTTTCTCAATTTATCTATTTGTATGAATAAATTTGGAATCTTAATTTTTTTTCTTTTAAAAGGTAATGGCAAATATTGTTTTCGTTGTTAATTAATTTATACAACTAATTTTTTTTTGGACAGATGTATCAAAGATGCATTGGAATTTAGTTTTTACCCTCAATGTATATAATAGACTCCCAAATTTAACTTTATTTTTTCAAACCAAGTTTAAACTATTTAAAAAGATTTCTTATTGTCTTTCTTAAATACAACTCTATATAAAATTTTCATAATATAATTTATTATAATTTTTGTAGTTGCATTTGGTTGGAGAAATTGAGTGCCCATGGAACACCTGTTGAATCGTACTCGAACCCCTTTATAAAGTAACATTTCATCTAAATATGCAAGTTGATGGTAAATCCTCCTGCCACTTGAACTAGAATGTCAGAGTGTCACATTATAATTGGTTATAGCATAGTCTCATGGTGGCGCCTTAGAGGCATTTTGCAAATTATACATCAAAGACAAGTGTGTCACTGTAAACGTTCAGTGAATGAATATCCACTTTTGAGAGGGCAATTAAGTAGATATCCTACAAAAGCATAAGCAATGCCTAGAAAATTTAGATAAAAGGTGATAGATATCGAGTTTCATGTTTATGTAGAACCAAAGTTGTGAAATGTGAATGGCTGAAGAACACATGCTCCTATAGAATATGATGCCTTGAGGAGGTTAAAGCTGGAAAATATCACTTTGATGCAGTATTTGTATTCTTTTGCTGTATAATAATTCAAAACTTAATCCTACCATTTCTGTATTGGGCTTGGTTTAAGCAAGATTAGCTTAAAGAACTTACAGTCAACGGGATTGGTTCACCTGGTTGACCTTAGGCTCTTGCATTACTGTAACTTACGTTCAATTCCTAAGTTCTCCTCTTGGCAAGTGATCTATAAGCATGGTGAGATCTGGACGAGCACACTGAGACCAGTCGTCTCTTCTTCAACCTAAACTTTTGTCATTCATATATTAAAAAGATAAAGAAAGCCTGAAGATGAACTTAACCCTCATTTTTTTTGTCCTGGACTGTGTTGTAGAGGTGTATTGCACAAATGGTCTTACTAGCTGGTCCAGGAGTATTGATTTCAACCGTTTGTCTTGGATCTGTTTTGAAGGTGAGCGAACCAAATGTGTTTAGATTTCATCATTGATGTAATATGGTCATATAACACACTTGTATTGGTGCAGCTCACTTTTCCATATAATTGGAGCTGGAAAATGTCACTATTGCTTGGGGGACTTCTGAGTGCAACTGATCCTGTTGCTGTTGTGGCTTTGTTGAAAGAGATCAGCGTCAATAAAAAACTAACCACAATAATTGATGGGGAATCCATGATGAATGATGGGTAAGTATCCTCTTTTGTTCTCTTTTCTCTTCATTTTCTTGGTGAACTCGGCGTATCATCGCAGAAGAAGTGACTAATTCCCTTGAGACATAGAGCTCATAGACGTAGGTTTTGTCTCTGACCATGAGACCCTCTCATATAGATTTCCATGTTTGGTAAATGAATTTAGGTTGCAGGATGTGGTTTCAAGCATTGAACATATAGAATGATTGATGAGTGACTACTATTTCTGTATGTGATGGTTTTTTTAGATGTCTTTTATTTTTATTTTGACAAAGCTTGTTCTTTGTTCTTGTCCAGCGTGGCTGTTGTGGTTTATACCCTATTCTATCAGATGGTTCTTGGAAAGACCTACAATTGGGTTGCCATTGTTAAATTTTTTGTGCAAGCTTCTCTTGGAGCGTAGGTTTTGCCTACTTTTCTGTTGCATTAACGGCAAAAATTATCTTTGCTTAATAGATCCTCTGCTTGGCTCAGTGTAGGAATTGCTGTTGCTTTTGGGATAGCATCTGTGTTGTGGCTTGGGTTTATTTTTAATGATACAGTGATAGAGATTTCTCTAACACTTGCTGCTAGCTACATTGCTTACTTCACTGTAAGTTGCTTTCAAACTTGGATTAGTAAGATGAGAGATTATCCTTGAATTATGAATCCTAATGTCTTGGTTGCGTCTTTAGAGAGATGAGACATTATATCTATTGAATCTTTGGGTTTTTGGTGGAATTATTTTGAATTATTGCATGGAAAAATTGATGGCCAACATCTTTTGTAGGCGCAAGAGTGTGCAGCTGTGTCTGGTATTTTGACGGTGCTGGTACTGGGAATGTAAGTTCATCTTTAGTACAAAAGTGTTTTTACCTCTTTAAAATTTGTAAATCTAGTTATTGAAATCTTTCTGCAGGTTTTATTCTGCATTTGCTAGGACAGCTTTTAAGGGTGAAAGTCAAAAAAGCTTGCATCACTTTTGGTATGCTGCTTCCTTGGAACCTTTTGAGATTTACTATATCACATTGTTTTCTGTCCCATATTTATATTTTGTTTTCAAACGTCAATATGTTTTAATCCCTTTGTTTTTTCTCTCCAGGGAAATGATTGGTTATATTGCCAATACATTAATTTTCATCTTGAGGTAAGAGCTTAGATGGATTCTGAAATCATAACAATCTGTTGGGTTGCCTTGTGAAACAGACTGTTCATGCCATTTCTTTATTGCCAATTAAACAAATATGAATTTCTATCTGAAAGAGTTGGGTTTGAGCTGATGTAATACATTTACAGTAGCATAATATATTCATTAACATCTTCTTATCTTCTTGCAGTGGGGTAGTTATAGCTGAAGGAATGCTTAGTGATAACCATGTCTTTCATCATGGTAGTATTCACTTCATAAATTCTCTTTTTCTCAATATGCCTTGGATTATACTCATACTTTTTTTTTATTGGGGAAAGCCATACCTTGAAATATATTGATGCTACAATGACTTGATTTATATGCTTTAAAAACTAACGCATCCTTGAAGCTCTTGTCAATGATGGTTGCCCTTTTGTTAAAGTATTCATGTTTGTTGGGAGTGACTACAAACTACTGGTTCTGTTGTAGGAACATCATGGATCAACCTCTTGCTTCTGTATTTTTATGTTCAACTAGCTCGATGCATTGTAGTTGGAGTATTATATCCCTTTCTAAGATATTTTGGGTATGGCTTGGATTGGAAAGAAGCTATTATTGTCATCTGGTCAGGATTGCGAGGGGCAGTTTCTTTGTCACTGTCATTATCAGTCAAGGCAAGTATTCATTGACCAATGATGCATTTCTATAGCCAAACACCTCTGCTTCTTGTTGCTATAACTTTTCATGCATCAACTGTCTTATCATTATTCACAAGTGTGGGGGTTATGTACTTTTTTGGATATAACTCAACCGAAGCCAAATTCACCAATCAGCACTATATGTCACACACCACCAAAATTGTGTTATTTGAATATTGAAGTGATTCTCTGAATCAAGTAATCTATCACCCTGCTGAACCTTATGTCCAGTTAAATGTGTTTGTTTTTTCTTATCTGTTAATCTGGGTTTTTGCATAGGAAAGATTGGACACATGGCTTCATAATCTCATATCATGTAGTCTTTCTACTCTACTACTAGAATATAAAATTGGACTTCAAGGTTGTAAAAGTATCATGGGTAAAGTAATTTGAAAATCTAAAGAATGTACTGAAATTATCTACCAGTGAATAGTCAACCATAAAATGAATTTTTTTAATAAGAATAAAGGGAGGAAAATTACATTATGTAAAAATTCGTCACTGGAAAAGATGGGATTAGGAATGTATTAGAGAGAAAGTTGGGGTAGCTCCTATTATAAAAGGTATGATAGAACCTCGCATTTGTTGATTTGGGCATGTGTGGAGAAGGGCTATAGAGGCACTAGTGAGGAGACTGAATAAGATGGATGGAAGTTCAATGGTGAGAGGTTGCGAGAAACTTAGAAAAACTATAGGTGGAAACATTAAAAGAGATTTGGATGTTAATGGTTTAGAGATAAATATAATTTATGACAGGACATTATGGCATTGTTTGATCTATGTAGCCGACCTACCCAATGAGACAAAGCTTATATGACAATTAGTAGAAATGTATTGTTAGTTCCCAATAGTTTTTCATTTCTCCTGCTCTATTGTTGCTATTTAGTGGACATACTAGACAAGATAGGATTAAGATTGAATGTATGTAACAGAAAGTTGGGATATCATTTGTTGTAAAAAAGATGCCTTTTGTGGTTTGGTTATGTATGCAGAAAACTTGTAGAAGCCCCCTAGTAAAGAGGGTACATCTGATGGAGAGTAGTCCAACATTTAAAGAGGGAGACCTACAAACAGCATTGGTGAAACTGTTAGAACAGTTAATAGCTTTTAATGGTTTGAATACAAATATGATTTACAATCGGAG
This sequence comes from Dalbergia oliveri, assembly GCA_030441495.1. NCBI lineage: Eukaryota > Viridiplantae > Streptophyta > Magnoliopsida > Fabales > Fabaceae > Dalbergia > Dalbergia oliveri. Next base: position 26,801,078 of record JAMLFY010000013.1, read on the forward strand.
ATTATGGAAGTATTTGCTCCATGTAGCCAACACCACTTAGTTAGACATTCCTTCATTGTTGTCGTCATAGTTGTTAACTTGTTATTGTTGTATGTTTAAGGAGCATAGGGAAAGAGGTGTATGCATGAGGCTATCATTGACTTTCATGCTCATGTTTTTTTCTTAAAAGTTTAATCCTTTTATTATTGAACTTTTGGTTTGTTTAGCGTTCAAGTGGCAGATCATTTGAATTGACTTCAGAGGCGGGAACATTGGTATGTTTCACAATCTATATTAGCAAAATCGTTATTAATTTTAAATGCTTGAATCTTTTGTGTGATTTTGCAAGTTCATTACAACCCAGCACTCAAAGGCTTATTTGATTGTGCAGTTTGTTTTCTTCACCGGTGGAATTGTGGTTTTAACACTTCTAATGAATGGTTCAACCGCACAGTTCTTTTTACAATTGCTGGACATGGATAAGTTATCAGCAGCTAAGGTTAGCATTCTCCCAAATTTCCAAGTTCAACTTATATTCTTGTCATGAGGGAGGAAATGTTTTTATATCTCATTTTTGTTTTCATGTTCTATCTTACTTGTGAAACAATCTCTCTCTCTAATCTATGAAAACACCTTTAAAAAATTTTAACTATATAATTTGCTGGTGCATGTACCGGTGAATTTGTATTTGCAGCTGTTGTTTTGATAAAGTAGAAAGTAAAAATAGAAAAGAGCAACCAAAAAAGAAAAAAGTGAGCCAAAGTGGCTAAAATATTGCAACAATGCTGTTTAGTCTCATTGCAAGAAAGTATAATGTCCTTTAAATGGGTTTGTGGAGATGGAACCTTTGTCAATTAAGAGAATGAAGTAAGGTTAAATGTAGATTCAGACACAAAAGGAAAGCTTCCATGTTTTATAAGTTCTTGTAAATTGCTTCCAAATGATTGCCTCTTTCTCTTCTTTCTGAGTTATAGTTGACCTTAGCTCTCATGCTTTGCTCATGCAACGTACATGATCTTTTTATAGGAATTTCCCTCTTAGATGAGAGATTGGAAAATTTTGCTTCATTATTAGTGTTTTTCGCTTGTTTGATTGTTTTGTTGTAAACATGATCTCTTGTTGCCCTACCTTTTTGTGTACTCCTTCTCTGTCTCAGTAAAAATCTTCTTTTATGCAAACAATCCACAGAGACGTATCCTTGATTTTTCAAAGTATGAAATGTTGAACAAAGCATTAGAGGCTTTTGGTGAACTTGGAGATGATGAGGAACTAGGCCCTGCTGACTGGCCCACAGTGAAGAGAAATATCTCCTGCTTAAATGATATTGAAGGTGAATGTGTTCACCCTCATGGTGCTTCTGATGCTAAGCTGGATCCTATGAATTTGAAAGACATTCGAGTACGCCTTCTGAATGGTATGAGAATGTTTACATTTGTTCCAATCCCAATAGTAGTTTAATTTGATAGTTTCTCATTATGTTGAGCATTAATTTTTTAAATTTCAACGACATGATGATCCTCTTCCAGCCTGTACTGTGTTTCCATTTGATTAACTGTTTCATGTATTCCATATCTTTGCAGTTCTTTAATTGATGGTAAAAGTAAAGGCACATAATGACAAGATACTGTATTACAACTGCAACAACAAATATATTGCAGGCCTTTAATCATGCTTGGCTCCATTTCAGATTCTTTTTTTTTTTCACTATAATAGAAGCTTTCCATAATCCATACAACTAGTTGTCCACATTATTATTTAAGAATTCCATTTGAAACGTGTTCGAATTCAAAGTTAATTCTATTAACTTCTCAGATTTGCATCTTTTTTTGTGGTTTTCAAATACTTGCAGTCTTGTGGCATGTACTGTTATAATGAAGGATTAAAGTTTCGCCTGCACTCTTGGGCGCTTTTCTTATTAGCAAAGAGCTTTTGACAAAGGAATTTTTTATGGCGGTGTTCTCTTGTTGGTTGATCAGCCAAGTTCTTATTTGCCAATACTATGAACTTGAATTCTTCAACTACATCAATATCATGGCTAATTTGAGATCTCATTGCTCATATTAGGTGTACAAGCTGCTTACTGGGAGATGATTGATGGAGGAGGAATTTCTCAAACAACAGCTAACATCCTAATGTTATCAGTGGAGGAAGCCATAGATTTGGCTTCACATGAACCACTATGTGACTGGAAAGGTTTAAAAGCTAATGTTCACTGCCCAAGTTACTGCAAGTTCCTTCCATCTAGCATGTTCCCATCAAAGTTGGTTACATACTTCACTGTGGAAAGGTTGGAATCCGCTTGTTATATTTGTGCTGCATTTCTTCGTGCCCACAAAATTGCTCGACTGCAGTTAAAAGACTTTATAGGTAATAGTTTACCTCCTTAATTTTGTCTGTCTTCTTAACACTATTTCCAGGTGCTTCTTTTTTATCATCTCTATTCTTTTTAGTTTCTTCTCCCTTACTAGCAGTATTAAAAGTCCTACATTATAAAAACTGTAAATTATGGCAACTATCACTCACGTTTAAATAGATACATGTAGTGCAACTGTTAAATATAAAACCATTCATGTATCTCTATGCTTTTGGGGCAAGTGTTTCTTGATAGCAGTAAGTTATAAAATGTAGGAAAGAAAATAAAACTCAATAAATGTTCATGATTTTACCATCAACTACTCGTGACTTACATCCAATCCCTAGAAGCCTCATTTTGGATTTTTTGCTATTTTAATGTTTCAATCAGGTGCTTGAGAAACTTTTACTAAGTAGAGCACTCCTCATACTCTTAGGATACACCACCATGTTTGCTCACTAACAGGGGATTAAACCACACCAAGCTGTATAAGAAGCTATGAAATAAAAAACATGGTAAAGTAGTAAACATAGTCTAATACTCCTTGGATAATTATATGTGTCTAAACATGCTGAATTGGATGCTATATTTTACATTTTCAGATACTCCATGCAGCCTTTGCATTTTCCTCATGTCTGTGGTTCAGTGCTTCTTAGCTTATGACGACATATTATTTTGAATAATTTTTTAAAAAAATTGCAGTACTATATTCTAGTTATTATCTTGTTTCCCACTTTCTTAGAGCATTATTTCAGTCAGATGATAGATTTATAGGATTGTCTATGTTGGCTTTACTTGGTGCATCCTTAGGATTCGATGAGTTTAATATCATAGCCCACGGCGCTTGTAATTGGTGCAAACCCTTATAGTTGACGTAGTCTAAGCAATTTTAAGAAAATATATTTGCACCCTTGCCAATAGCTAGCTTTTTGCCTAATAAGAAATGCTTAATTGAAATATTTATATATATATTTCCTCTATATGAACCTCTTTTGTAGGTGACAGTGATGTTGCTTCTGCTGTCATGAATGAAAGTATTGCAGAAGGAGATGAGGCACGGAAGTTCCTGGAAGATGTTCGTGTATCATATCCTGAGGTTTGCGAGTTAAAAACAAATCCCATGTTTTCTGTCTTCAGTTTTACTGCACTCTATTTGGACTAGCCCTGTCAAATTGGTTGGTCTTTTCTCCATTTACAGTTCATAGTGCATCATATTTTTGGTTATGAAGTGTTAAATAAGATCCAAGTCTCAATTTTGCTTAATTTGATTGAATGAATGCTCAACAATTAGGTCTTGCGTGTTGTAAAAACAAGGAAAGCTACATATGTAGTGCTAAATCACTTGATTGAATATGTTCAAAACCTTGAGAATGCTGGGATTTTGGAAGAGAAAGAGGTGCAACATCTTCATGATGCTGTCCAGGTATCTTCAGGGGATGTTCATACTTTCTATTCATCTGAGGTCAAGTGTTCATTTTCTGTGTGCTATAATTGGGTTATTCATTTATTAATGGATTCATTTATTTTTCAGGCTGATTTAAAGAGATTACTTAGAAACCCTCGTATGGCGAAGCTTCCCAAAACAAGTGGTGTACATCCTATGTTGGATGCTTTGCCTTCTTCAATTCGCGAATCACTTGAAAGCAGTACTAGGGAAATGATGAAATTCCATGGTTTGACACTTTACAAGGAAGGTTCCAATTCAAAGGGTATTTGGTTAGTTTCTAAAGGAGTGGTGAAGGTAATAAAGCATTCTCTTCAGGATGAAGTTTACCATTTAGGGTGTGTTTGGTTGAAGAGTAAAAGTGAGGGTAAAATTTACATAGATGAGTTTCATGTGTAAATTTATACATAGAGCTCATTCATGTAAATTTTATCCCCACTTTTACCCTCAACCAAATACACCTTTAGTATCTTATTTCACATGGAAAAGATGCATGTTTTGAAAATTTCTGCCTTTTTTTTCCCCAGTGGGAAAGCAAGATGTTCGGAAATAAGCTCTCTTTTAATCCAACTTTTGCACATGGGAGCACTTTGGGTCTATATGAAGTGCTGACAGGAAAGCCATATATCTGTGATGTCATCACAGATTCTGTGGTATTCTGCATTTTTCTTGAAGCTGACAAGATTGTTTCATGTCTTGCATCAGACCCTTCACTGGAAGACTTCCTTTGGCAGGTATGATTACACTAATTCATTATTGCTACTGCTACTATGACATTGATTGCTTCTTACTGCTTACATGACTGCATTACGAAATTCAAGCACACATGGTTTATGAATTTCACATGTCGTTGCCACTGAATGGAGATTGAACTTTTCAATTCAAAAATTGTGTGTCCAAGATATCCTATTTGTTGAGTGTCATGAACCATCTCTCCCTAAAAATTGGTGAGTAGAGGCACATGAATGATTTTATATCTAATATTTGGGATTTTATAATTCAAAAAGATGATGCGTATTAATGAATATGTGTGGTACTGTTGATTACATAAAAGTACTAGATGCCATAATTACTTTCAAAGTATTGTAACAAATGTGTTAGTGCTAAACTAAGTTTATCATGCTTTTCAGGAAAGTACTATTTTCCTTTCAAAACTATTGCTTCCCCAGATATTTGAGAAACTGGCTATTGAGGAACTAAGAGCCCTTATTGCTGAAAGATCACAAATGACCATATACATAAGAGAAGACACAATAGAAATCCCTCATCATTCGGTTGGCTTCTTACTAGAAGGATATGTCAAAACTCAAGGTCGTCAAGAACAAGTGGCAACACCAGCGGTCTTGCTTCCTTTTCATGGGAATCCAAGTTTCCAAAATTCAGCAATTTCGGGTATTTGAGCTTAATTTTTTCTGAACTATTTTTTAGGAATGATCCCCCTCGTCAACCTTGGTCCATGTGCATTTTTTATTTATTACTTTAAAATGTGCAAATTGATCCTGAAACTTCGATATTTGCTTCTTGTTAAAATTTGGTAATGGACAGTTTTTTTGGATGAAAATGATTTTAACAAATCTTTCACCTTTCAATGATCCCAGGTACTAAGGAAACTAGCTTTTCTCATAAAGGATACTGTTACCTAGTTGAAACTAGAGCTAGGGTGATCATATTGGACATTGCAGCATTTGAGACGGATTCAAATGCCATGGATCATAGTGGACTTATGAGCTGGCCTGAACATTTCTACAAGCAGACTTCCGAAGCGAATGGGCAACAAACCAATGGTTTGTCTACAAGCGCAATACAATTGGGTATTTACGGGAGCATGGTATGTCAGCATAGCATGACCATAAGCCTCATTGAAGAAAAAAATTCAATTTCTTGAATTCGATATTTCAAATTTGATTGATCAGTTATTAAGAGCATAGCTTTCTCGTAGGCAGTGACGGATGTAGAAATTTTAGATAATGGGGGCAAAGATAATATATAGATATAATAAGAAGTTTCACATAATTTTATCTCAATGTGGGTGCAAACTTAATAAGATAGTGGAGGCAAACTATATATACACTCATATACTTATAAAAAAATTCCAAGGTCTAGTGGGGGCACGAGCCCCAATATGTTATGAATAGATCCGTCCTTGCTGGCAAGGATTCCAAAGCACAATCCTCCTCTTTTATATTTTTCATGAATAAATTCACCCTAAAAGCCTTCATAGCCAATGTGTGCCCCAACATACATATGGATCTGGTCTAGCAAGGATCATTCATATGCACAAGTGAAAATACTTGAAATAGTTGATTTCTTATCATTATTTGAGTTGCCTAGTATGTTAAGAACTTATCAGCACATGGTCGGTTGGAGTGACGGATTTCCTTAAATAATAGTCTCGAGTTCAAGCCTTGGGTATGGATTAATAAGTGTTGGAAGAGCTATGCCCCCTATGAAATTTTAAATGCTTCAATAAGATTGCCTGCAGTAGAAGCATCCTTGTGAAAAACCAGAAAAAAAAAGGTTCTGAACTTCCCCAATGCAAAATTACCTATAATGTGATTTTTTTGCCGCAAGAGAGCTTTATGTATATTACCATTGTGGATTACCTGCTGGCAAGGATTCCAAAGCACAATCCTCTTCTTATATTTTTCATGAATAAATTCACCCTAAAAGCCTTCATAGCCAATGTGTACCCCAACATACATATGGATCTGGTCCAGCAAGGATCATTCATATGCACAAGTGAAAATACTTGAAATAGTTGATTTCTTATCATTATTCGAGTTGCCTAGTATGTTAGGAACTTACCAACATATGGTTGGTTGGAGTGACATACTTCTTCCTTAAATAATAGTCTCAAGTTTAAGCCTTGGGTATGGAGTAATCAGTGTTGGGAGAGCTATGTCCCCTATGAAATTTTAAATACTTGAATAAGATTGCCTCTAGTAGAAGCATCCTTGTGAAAAACCAGAAAAAAAAAAGGTCAGGAACTTCCCCAATGCGAAATTACCTATAATGTGGTTTTCTTGCCACAAGAGATCCCTAGCCAGGCTTGCCTAGGAGATAACTAACACTAACAGCACATGCAAACACATTCACAATAAAACTTTTATGTCTTAAATTCCTACCCCTGCTAAGGAAAGGTTGCCTGAAAATCAGTTACTAATCCAATGTTAGTTTGCTTGAACTTGGAATGTTGTCTCTACAGTCTACAATATTGAACTTCATTTTATTCTTTTCCATTAACGCTTGTCATCTTCATCTCAATGTGGACTTCTCTCAACAGAATGGAAGTTTGTCAAGCAATCAGTCAATGCCACCTCGCAGTTTGTCATATCCAACTTCTGTGCCACATAATGGCCATCCACTTGTGTCAATCAAATCAGAAGGTGCTGCTACTTCAAAGGAGGACCAAGAGGTGGAGTGCCCTTTACAAACCATAGAACATAGAGAACATCATGGAAACGATTCAAGTAATGTTTCAGCTATTGAAGAAGATATCATAGTAAGGATTGATTCTCCAAGCACTCTATCTCTTCCCTAATCTTGAGGTTGAAGAGGTGAAAAATCATAGAGCTAGGAGGAAAGATAGGCACATGCGGATGAAACCCCGGTCCTAACACCAACAAGCCCTTGGAGCAAGGATTAAGGGAGGTGTCTGATTGTGTAATGATTTTTTTGGGTACATGATTGTGTAACGATTGATGCTTCTATAGAATCAACTTGTACATAATAACAAACCATTATGATAAGAAAAATACTGAGAGAAATATATTTTGCCCGAAATTTTGTTGTCAAAATAATGTAACATGGTGAGTGATTCTTAAATAAATATTGTTGTGAAATAGTGGGCTCAAAAGACAGGAAAGAGTGGCACAAAATAAATATGTAAAGCGTAAAATAAATGACACTAGAATTTACGTGTTTTAACTTAAAGCTTATGTCCACGGCAAAGATGACAGATAAATATTTCACTATGGAAATATGATGGAGATCAAAAGGTGGATGTACTTCACTTAACCTAAATCCCAAATGTATTCAGAATACCTCACAGTATTTTTCTCACATGCATATTCTCAACTTACAAAAGAGAAGAACTAAGAAGGAACAAATAATTCTACTATTACACTAAAAGGAGGAGAGGATTTGGTGTTGTTGTGTGTTGATCTGATTTTAGAGCTAGAATCATTGCTCTATAGAACTTCATGTGCCAAACTTTTCAAACTCGTTTACAAAATTTTCAATTCGGTGCCAATCCCCTTCATGCGCCGTTTGTTGAAAATCTTAGCCAATTCAATTGATTCTCCATGTGCATCGAAAACATGTTTGATATTTTGTTCATTGGCTTTGAAAAAGCTACCAAAATCAAGCCACCAATATTGACAAATCTCCATCTTGATTTGATTTTTCATCCATCTTCAAGCTTCTGAAGTCGCCTTCTCCATTGTGCCCATAAGGGTAGACCCACATATTGTGAATACCAATTAAGTTCAAGCAATGCTTGAACTTAGTGACATAATTGACTTTTCAACATATTAGCTAGATTGTTTGAGGTACCAATTTTCTTCATTGCAATGGCATTGAGAATAATTCGAATAAAATGATATTTGACATCAATATCTTTGGTTCTCTCATGACACATTTGATTTTTGGTTAAATGTATGGCACTTTATGTAACATCCCAAATTTTCTTAATATAGTGTTACTTTGTTATAACATTTTATTTTGAAAGTATGAGGATTTTGTTTAAGCAAGAAATATTTAAGGATAATTATTGAAAAAATATATATAATTAAAATATTACAAAACTTAATAGTTGTACAATCTGGAACTTAGCATCAAAATGTAAAATTTTAATTATTCCATTGGATTTTATTGAAATTACAAAAATGCCACTAGAGGATAGAAAATAAACTTATAACATAATTAGTTGTAGAAAAAGCTAAGAAATATTAGAAAAGCTTAGAGTGTCATTAAATTATTAAAAAAATGATAAAAAATTAAAAATATACCTTAAACATAACTTTGATCATAAATATCAATATTAAGTAATTTTGTATAATATTAGCATAATTGCACAAAAATAACCTATTGTGGAGTATAAAATAAACTCTAAAAACCTTAGAAAATAACTCTAAGTCTTGTAAAAAAATTTTTTAACTAAGTTATGATATTAAATAAGGAGGACCATGAAATAGGTCTCTCCATTAGGCTATGGATAGTGTTAAAAATTATATTGATCTTTAATTAATTAATTTTGACTTAATTAAAGCTTAAATTACCTAAATAATCACTTAAAATTTAAGACAAATTTTCCTAAACCTTGATTTATCTTGCTGATAATACTAAACCAATTAATTAACACCTAGATCATCCACATGGAAGAAAAAAATATATTTGAAAAATAAAATTAAATGGTCAAACTTTTATATTATAATTATTCAACAACCAACCAAACTTTGACTAAAAATTTCAACAAAGATGAGCTTGTCTCTTTATCATGTTAGGCAGCTCAAAATTCACATGGGCTGCTATATAAAATTTATATATTTTATTTATAGATAATTAATTATTTTAATTAGCTCAAATTAGACCTAATTAAGGTAAAGATATATTAAAAATACTAAAATTATAGAAAAAATTCATGAAAATTATAGATAACTTATAAATAAGGTAAAAACATGTTATTAACAATAGATTAAGGAAAATTAATTTTTATGATGGTTTTATGAATTATTTAGTATATATAACTTTAAGATAAATATGCAAAATTTGTCATTTTCATATATTAATCATTCAAGACAACTTTCCACCCTCTATAACTCTATTAGACATGGTTTTCAAACCTATAGGCTGCCAAAGAAGAAAAAAAATAATAGTTAAATAAATTATTAGTTAATTAATAATTAATTCTTAATAAAACTAACAATAGTGTAAAATATCAAATAAAATATAAATAATTATAGAAAATTATATAAATTTCGTGAATACTTGTATTATATCTCTAATAATGATGTTTGAATAAAAAAAAGTCATTTACTAATTAATTAACTTAATTAAGATGAACTAGTATAAGCAAATTTACCTTATTTTGAATAATTAATTATTAAATTATATTTAAATATATTAAAATTTGATAAATGATTTTAAATCATTTCATTAACATTTTAGTATGTCTTTAAATGATAATTGAGAATTTATTAAATTATTTAGTGTTAGTTTTAATATTTAACTAATCAAATATGATAAATAAATTATGAAATTAGTAATATTTTAATCCTAAACTTTTTCTATAAATAGCACCCCTCTAAATATCACTCCACACTTCATTCTTCTTGCCCAAAATCTATCAACACTCATAGCCATCATTTCTCTCTTCATTTTCTTTATTTTCACACAAAAATATTTACAAATTTTTAGCAAATCACCTCCAAATTATCACCTCTTCTTATCACCATCTAACTTCAATACTTCCCAGCCTTTATACATGAATTATAGCCCTTAGAGAAGGTTTAGAAAAGTTGAAGAAGTTGCTGATCTAGGGTTGCTAAGTTTCTAAAGCTCCAAGAACAAGTAGAGTTTTTCTTTCACTAATAAGCTTCATGCATGATTTTCATATATGATGTTGTTATGATACTCAAAGTTTGTGTTTATGGTTTTAATATGTTTGAATGATTTAAAGATTGTGACATAAAATACTTAATCTATGTGTATATGATGTATATTTATTTGTTTACTTATATGGTTGAAAAGTATGATTAAAGATCATTTAAATTTTGATTATACTTTCTTCAAATATTTCAATGTTGTCTAAATTTGTTGAACCATGTATTTTCATTTAATAAATTTTTGTGCACAAGTTGTGAAATTTTAAGGTAATATAGCTTGATTTTGACCTCATTATGTATTTGATCATAAAATATTTTTGGTTCATAAAAAGTGTTGTATTTAATTCATTATAATGAATGGATTTTAAACCTTTGAGCATGTAATATTTAGCTTGGTTTATGTGTTATGTTTATCTTGGACTATGGACCTTGGATTATAAATATTTGACTTGAATATAAATTTATTAACATTAAGAAATATTATTTACAAAGATTTAAGTTAAGGTCCCATTAGGAATATGACATATAAACTAACTAGATTCATGCTTGAAGTGATTTCTTAAAGTTTGGGTATAATTTCAATTATTTATTTTTAAATATTTTTTAGATTTTATTGCTTTTTATTTACCCTATCATTATATATTTATATCGATAAAAATATTTTTTACTTATATTGAACATGTAAAGGTAATTTACCTACATATTTTCTAAAGATAGATTGGAAATAATTTTGGGTGTATTTAGACTTATGGCATTAGTAACATATTATTACTTGAAAATAAATTATTATATGATGAAAAACTAAGTTAAGTATATTTTATTATAAAGGAAATGAATTTATAAAAATAGTGTGATTTGGTGCTTCAATAATAATTGTAAGAAATATGGGTTTTATGAGTATTTTAGGAATCATATGTTGTTTGGACTTTATGTGTAAATATGAAAAATCTTGTGGTCTATATGTAAATATGAAAGAAATCATGTAAACTTTATGTAATTTTCATTCTTTATGTATACTGTATGCACTATGTAAAATGAATACATAAATAAGTGACACTTAAGCCAGCCTTATAGCGGATAAGGACTTGGTGTACACTTAATCTTGCAATTGTTAAACGACATCTCGGCCCGCCTTGTAGCGAGAGGACTTGTGCACGTTATAGTGATACCTTGGGCCCGCCATGCTAGCGGACAAAGACTTGGTATTCTCTTGACTGGACGCCCAGCAATGAGAGCTCTCACAGATCCAATATGAAGTAAACCTTGCAGACTATAATCATTTGAAAAGAACATGATACTATAAAAGGGAGTTCAGTACACTCATGATTATTTATTACACTTCTTTTTGAACTTTTATTATAATTGATATTGTGCACTTCTATCTTACTTGACATTAGTAAAATATAATTTGAGTTAATATAAAAGATTGCATCTTCCTGGATTCCATGTTATTCTTAGTATTTTTGGGATGAAATGGGACTCCCTGGAAATATCACCCTACCTAGACTTCTCACCCCTTTCTTTGATGTTTCCAGATAGCATAGATCGTCATCAACAGTGAAATGGATGTAGCCTTGAACTTAGTTTCTAAATAATCAGATTCTATTATGTGTGCTAGATAGAATCTTTACTATCTGTTACCAGACTTTGGTTATGTTATATTGTTATATTAAAGTTTTCCTTAATGTATCTTGAATGTGTAATATGTATTATATCCTATGGATTGATGTTAGTAGTGAAGTATGTTTTTATAGATGATGGTTGTCTAAACTGGGAAGATTAACAAATAGTAGTAATATGTTAGAAAAGAAATATTCTTTGTTATTTAAAAATTACCTTTGGGTTGCTGAAGAAAAATGTATTCCTAAAAGTGTGATTTGGAAAGGTTCTGGCTAGGAAAGACTTGGTATTTAAGCGTGTCCATTGTGACCCACCTCTCTTCCTGGAATCTACCAGATGCATGATTTCCAGTTGGTATATATTATTCAGAATAGAACTATAAATGAGAAATAATCATAAGGTTAAAAAAAAAATTCTTGTAAAATTTCAGATTAGGATAATAATATTATGTTAGCTAATTATTGTTTAAAATAATAATAATATTAAAACTTAAGGTGGAAGAATTAGAGCTTCCTGGTGTTACATTTTAGCTATCACAATAAACAATTATGACATTCTGTTCCAAACCCAAATTGCTTACCAAATTTCTAAACCCAAATTGTCTATCAAACTTCTAAGCCAAATGGCTTCCTTCACCGCTTCTGCCTCCTCATATATTCAGCTTCTGTGGTGGATAAAGCAATGGTAGACTATAAAGTTGCTTTCCAACTAATTGCACTACCCGAGAGCGTGAAGACATATCCTATCAGAGATCTTCTTTTGTCAATATCTCCAGCATAATCAGAGTCAACATAACCAATAACACTACCACCAATGTTAGAATTCTTGTCATATACTAAGCCAACATCTGCGTCGTATCAAAGATATGAAGTATCAATTTCACCGCTGTCAATATATCTTGCCAGGATGCCCCATATATCTAACAACACTAACGGCATGTGAAATATCTGTCGAGTGCATACAATAGCATACATGATGCTTCCAACTGCACTAGCATAAGGAACATGTGACATCTGTTCCTCCTTTTTAGCAATGTGGTGAATGTGCGGCTGATAATATAAAATGAGCTGCTAACGAAGTACTTCCAGACTTTGCATCTTACATTCCAAAGCTCTCAAGTACTTTTTCAATATACTTCTTCTAGACAGGTATAATTTGCCAAGCACGTCGATCCCTGAATTTCCATGCCCAAAATCTTCTTAGATGCACCCTAGTCTTTCATTTCAAATTCACCACTAAGTTACTCCTTCAGCTTCTTGATCTCAGACATACTCTTAGCAACAATGAGCATGTCATCAACACAGAGCAACAAATAGATAAACGAACCATCTAAGAGTTTTCTGGTAAACACAACAGTCATAGTCACTCGTTGAGTAACCGTGACTTAACATGAAAGTGTCAAATCTCTTATACCATTGCGAAGAGATTTTTTTAAGCCATATGATGACTTCTTTAAGAAACATACATGATTCTCCTTGCCTTGAACAATGAAACCTTCTGATTGTTGCATGTAGGTCTGTTCTTCAAGCTCACTATGAAGAAAGACTATCTTGACATCGAGTTTTTCAAGCTCTAATTCAAAGTGCAACCATAGCGAGTAACACCTGAATAGAGCTATGTCTTAAAACAGAGAATACTTCATTGAAATCTATTCCTTCCCTTTGGCTAAAACATTTTGCAACTAAGCGTGCTTTATATCCAGCCGGTTCAACTCAGGGATCCTTCCTTTCTTGAAGATCCAATTGCAGCCAACGACTTTATATCCTTTAAGTGGTTTCACCAACTCCTAAGTCTGGTTCTTAAGAAGACTTCATCTCTTCACTCATCACATCAATCCATTGTGCAGACTCTTCACTCGACATAGCCTCATGATATGTGGTAGGATCTTCTGATTCCACATCCTCTGTCACTGCTAATGTAAAAGAGACTATGTTTGCATGACTATACCTCTGGTGGTTTTATTTGCCTTTTTTCTCTCTCTAGTGAGGCTATAATGCTGCAAGTTGTCTTACATCTCCAGCATCAATAATATCTTGTTCTTCTTCTTGAATGGGCTAATCAAATGCATCTTCTTGCATCTGCTTTGGTGGTTCAGCTTCAAACTCCACCTGCTTACTAACATTCTAGTCTCTTTTTATATCACCAACCTCCTTTTTCAGATGAAGCATGGATGATTCATTGAACTTGACATCTCTCCTGATTATGAATTTGGATGACTTAGGTTTTATATACCGTAATCTATAACCTTTCACCCCAGTTTAACATCGGAGAAATGTGCATTTTATTGCCCTTTGCTCAAGCTTTACATCATCAATATGAGCATATGTAGGACAACCAAAAATTCTAGATTGAGTAATTACACGAGCACCAGACCATACCTCAATAGGAGTCTTCAAATTGATTGCAGTTGATAGAACCGATTCATTAAATAGCAATCCATATTGATAGCTTCAACCCAAAATTCTTTTGACAAACCAGGATTGGAGAGCATGCAACAAGCCCTCTCCAAAAGAGTTATGTTCATACGTTCTGCTACTCCATTTTGTTGTGGAGTATTTCGCACAGGACGATGTCTTACTATGCCTACATTTTCGTAGAAAACTGACCTCCGCAAAACTCCAAACCATTATCTTCGAAGGCGCTTGATTTTCTTGTCGGTCAGTTTCAATAAGCGCTTTGCATTTCTTGAAAGTATGAAACACATCATTCTTGTGTTTCAGAAAATAAACTCATACCTTCATTGAGAAATCATCAATGAACGTCAATAGGTACCTAGCATCACCTTTTGACGAAAAGGCGTAAGGCCCAATAAGTCAGAGTGGATGTAATCCATTGTGCCCTTAGTCTTATGGATAGCATGCTGAACTTGACTCTAGTCTGCTTGTAGACACAGTGTTCACAAAAAACTTCCCAATTTTATGATCACCTAGCAAGCCGCGCTTGCTCAAAATTGACATTCATGTTTTACTCATATGCCCTAAATGCATATGCCACAAATGAGTAGTATCTGAATCTGAATTAGATGAAAATAATCCTGAGGCAGCACCAACAACTGTACTTCCTTGAAGCAAATAAAAGCCATTGACCAACTTGCCTTTAATCACAATCAGAGCAACTTTGGAGATTTTTAAAACTTCACCTTTAGCAGAATACTTATAACCTTAAGAATCGAAGATGTCCAAGGATATAAGATTTTCGTCAAGTCAGTAGAACATTAGTCAGTATTCTCACAACTCCATCATGCATCTTGATTTGGACTATTTCAATGCCAATGACCTTATAGGGTATATCATTTCCCATAAGAACAACACCACCATCTATTGACCTAAGATGTAAACCAATCCTTCGACACATGTAGTAGGAACAACCAAATCAAGCATCCAAGTATCACCAATTGAACTGATTAATGCTAGGAGAACATTATCAACACTTTCAGCAACACTTCCGCATTAATTGAATCTTTGTCCTTCTTGTCTTTGAGCCTTAGACATTCTGCTCTCCAATGCCCTTCCTTCTTGCAATATCGGCACCTGTCTTTACAATGTCTAGACTAGATAGACTTTCCTTTACTACTCGATCCAATCTCCTTTGACTTCCCTCTGGCAACCAAGCCAGATGTAGTATCATCATGATAGGATTATGCTCCATTTTGTCGAGCTAAAAGTCAGATTTAATCTCATCAATTTTGAGGCTTTCACGACCATATATGAGCATTTCACGAAAGTGCTTGTAGAAAGGAGGTAAGGAACAAAGCAACATCATTGTCTATTGCTCACTTGAAAATGTCTCGTCCATATTTTTCAAATATGTGACAAGTGACGTGAACTCAGCTATGTGAGATTGGATTGATGTCCCTTCTGCCATACGGAGCATGTACAGACATTGCAACACACGAGACAGCCACTGTCTTAGTCATATATAATGACTCCAACTTGGTCCACAATGATTTTGTTGTTTTCTCGAAAGATCTCCTACAACACATCGTCTGTAATGCATAACTGAATAATAGAAAGAGTCTTTTGATCGGCATCTTCCTATTCAGATTCCTTCATTGTCTTGGGCCTCATTTCCTTATCAGAAATGCTATTTTTACACCTTGCTATAAGAACAGTCATCATACGGACCTTCCACATTTCAAAATTAATGCGGCCATCAAACGAATATCAAATTTTGCAGGAGATATTTTTAAACAAATTAGCCCAGAACTCTATAAGAGCTTTGATACCAGTTTGTTGTGAAATGGCAAGCTCAAAAAGCAGAGAGTGGTGCAAGATAAATATGTGGAAGCGTAAAATAAATGACACCAGAAATTTACGTGATTCGGCTTAAAGCCTACGTCCACGGGCAAAGATGACAAACAAATATTTCACTATGGAAATATGATGGAGATACAAAAGGTGGACACACTCCACTCAACCTAAATCCCAAATGCACCCAAATACATCACAGTATTTTTCTCACTTGTGCATACTCTCAACTCAAAAAAAAGAAGAACTAATAAGGAACAAATAATTTTATTCTATTACACTAAAACGACGAAAGGATTTGGTGTTGTTGTGTGTTGATCTGATGATTTAGATCTGCAAAATCATTGCTCTATTTATAGAGCTTCATGTGCCAAACTTTTCAAACTCATTTAAAAATTTTCAATTCTGCCAACCCCCTTCATACACCGTTTGTTGAAAATCTTAGCCAATTCAATTGATTGTCCATGTGCATGAAAGCATGTTTGATATTTTATTCATTGGCTTTGAAAAAGCTGCCAAAATCAAGCCACCAATATTGATAAATATGTTGGATATAAACCTTTAATTTCTTTTACTTATCAGCTTAAGCTTTTAAAAAAATAAGATTTTATCACATGGTATTAGAGTCACTATAACTAAAGGGAGATTTGATCCTTATTATCCTCCATTATGACAAAATATTCATACTTCAAGCTCAAAATAGGTATTCACGTGAGAGAATGCGATAGATATAAAATCATTCATATATCTATTTCTTAGCTTAAGTCTTTGAGAAAGGTGATTTCATGACAAAATAAATTATATCACTTTATTTCATCAAACTTTCGTTCATGATTTTGGTGATTTAAATTATGTTGATTTCATTGTTTTTTTAATCAGATTTAGGGTGTGTAATTAGAGTACATAGATGGTAAAGGTAAAACAATTTTGCTATTCCAACACTAAATATTCTCTAATACCCAAATACCCTACTCACAAAATATATGAATCTCACCACTTACTTTTTCTCTTAACTTATTCTCTCATCATTCCTTTCACACCCACATAGATGTACACCCATGTGGGTGTTCAAAATATAATTACACAAGGTAAAAACCTTTGCTGTCAATTTATACATTTCTAGCTCAATTATAGGAGTTCATATAATATTTAGGCATTTTAACACAAATCAAAACATAATGGAAATGAAAACAACAATGGGAAATTTGGAGCATATTTATAATTTTATTGGATAAATTCATGCATATGCAGATTTATGGAATCCACTCATGATTCAATAAATGTTTGGTTCTGCATTTGTAGACTTGATTTTGAGGTAAAATGATTTATGTCTGTAGTTTAATATGAGAAGTGATTTTGACAAAGACTACAAGAGTAAAAAGCTACAATCAATTATAGTACAATTGATTTTGGAGCCAAAATCAATTGTGAAATTGTACTGTTTTGTAAAACCAAATAAGTTGAAAAGTGGACAACACGATTTTACACCTCCAAAATCGATTTTGATGGTTTTCCAAACATGCCGTCAAACTCAAACTCTAAAAACGATTCTTTTGTCTTTCCCTCAATCCAGTTAAGCTATGCAGAAGAAAAATCCAAAAGTAGCTCAAAGCCAATTATCAACATTCTAAAAAAAAAAAGATGAATATTATTGGGAACAAACAAGTGTTCAAGAAAATTGTATAACATTAGATAGAATTCTTGCTACATTTTTATGAGGCTTATGAGACTTGTTGTTCAAATAGTGTTTTCTTTTCATTCACTATGTGCTATGAGCAATCTTTTTGAGTCTACCTTAGTTTTCCTAAGTACTTCACAAGAATGCCACCATGTGTCTATTCTCATCCCTACAAATCTAATGACAAGCCCTTTTTCCTTTCCTTGTTGAGGTCATTCATATTCTCTTTTCTCACCTAGATTTTAGAATTATGGTATGCGGATTAATTTTCCAAAATTATAATTATAATATCAAATATTTTCAAGTTTTTCCAATGAATGCCCTAGTAGTACTCATTAAGGAATCAATAATCATATTTTTTCAGAAAAAAAAACTTTTATTGCTTCAACTATCTTAAAAACCTCAAAAACTTATCATTCAATGCAAAAATTTATTATTCTTGATTCCTTAATCAATGCTTTCAGAGCATTTTTTCAGGAAGTTTTATTTATTTATTTTGCTAACCATTGCCTAGGGCAATGGTTAAGATTACTAAAAAACACTAAGTTTCAAAACTTTGTCATGAATGCAATACTTTGAAAATGTAAAATCTCATTTTTCCAATGTAAATATTTCCCTTTTTATTCCTTAGAGGCATTAGTTAGACAATCTTTTTTTAAGAGTTTAATTTTGCGCCTAGGATTCTACACTTGTGATTAATGATATGTCAATTATTAATTAATGACATGTATTGACCGATCAACAAATTCATAACATTTTTATTTTATATTTTTCAATACAAACTATGTATTCTTGGGGTTTCAAATATTACAATTTTTTAATACAAAACTCATGTAAGATATTTAAGTTTTTGTTAACCGTGTTCAAGCATGATCACAATTTTCGATAGAGTTATTGGCTCACTCAATCCTAACTGGTCTAATAACAAATATCCGACTTGAGTCAAATAAATAATCACATTTATGGTGATATTTTTCGGCTATTGGGCTAGAAATTTCGAAATATAATTAATAATTGACTTCCTGACTTAATCCTTTTCACCTCCCTCTTTTAAATTGTTCCGTGAACATGC
Source organism: Dalbergia oliveri (assembly GCA_030441495.1). Lineage (NCBI taxonomy): Eukaryota > Viridiplantae > Streptophyta > Magnoliopsida > Fabales > Fabaceae > Dalbergia > Dalbergia oliveri. Next base: position 26,820,076 of record JAMLFY010000013.1, read on the forward strand.
TTTGACTCAATGTATCCTTCACTTGCTTGCTTCAAGACACAACTTCTTTGATTAAGGTTTAAGTTCAGGGAAATATCACTAAAGCTCAACGTTATGACATACCTCTAGACTTATAAAACTCTTACAAAGTCCTTACAAATCACCTACCAATAAGGAAAATCTGATAATCGAACTCAAATCATAACGATATGTAAGTAGAAGGTTGACCAATTAAGCTAACCTCTATTGATAAGGCACAACTTCTAAATTATAACTAGAAATCATAATCAAAGCAAACACCCGATCATGACAAATACTAAAAAATACAGCCATATAACTACAAACGTTGAACATCCTCGGTAAATATAGAGATTAAAGGACCATCACCCCACCATTGTCATTTCTCATAGTTTTTGAGCTACCATAGTTCGATGCCTTCCCTTTTAACTTTCTATTTAGTTAATTGTTCTTAGTTTATAGTGTGGGATTTGTGTCAGGAAAAAAAAATTGCATAACACAATAGCTCAAATCAGATCAACTTAAATTGGATAAAGGTTTGCTAAATATAATATTTTTGCTGCAATCAAACTAAGGTGGTGGCTTTGGATGACTCTTTCATATCTTTTATTCAACCCAAGCCAAGATTACCTATGCATCAATCCAACCCAATCCTTCTGATTTGACTGGCAGCACATCAGGGGATCTACCTAAGTTTCTCTCATTTCCAACCCACTCTACCATACTAGTGAATAATAATTTATATAGAACTAAATTTAAGTAAAACTTTTTAGATAATTTGATACCATTATTTAATAAAAATATAACATATCTATATTTTTTTCTACATAAATTACATATTCTATCTTACATTAAAAATGACACTATAAATATCTAAAAGGAATCACATAATCTCTCTTCTTCTTCATTGTCATTTTAAATCGGCAATATTTGAAGTCCACATTTGTCTCATACCGAATCATTATTATAGTGGTTTAATTATTTAAATACAAGGATTTTTATTTTTTATTCAGAAGATTTAGAGTTGATACTTTATCTAAGGAAGCACAAGTTGAATTACTTGAAGCAACCATACATTTTTATTTCTTAGGGCCTATTTGGTTTTAACATGAAATAAATTTAAATTAGAAGATAAAATAAATCAAATAAGCTCTTATATTTCCATAGTTCTTTTGATCAAAATAAAAATTCCATAGTTCCATTGTATCATTTTTTATAGTGGATTTAATTTACACACAATAGTGTAAACAAATTTTACACATATATCCAACCATATAAATTCAATCATCCACTGCTTGAAACCCTTACAAATAGAAACATATAATTTGATGTTAGTATAATTTTTTTTATAATAATCAGTGTATTGACTTAGTACCAACAAAGGGTTAAGTCATTTGGTTGACATTTTGTTAAAGTATTGCCAATATTTAGTAGTTGGGAGTGGCTATTGCCACTCTCATTTGGCTATTTGCATCTATACTAATTGTCCTTATTTGCACTATACCTTAAATACCTTAAATTTAAGAATTGTGTATTAGAATCTCAATTATTATATTCATTTCTTATTTATTAAAAGCTTATTTTTAATTAATATATTGCTATTATGATATTTTAAATTTATATTTAATAATTGTATTGATTAATATTAAACATAAATATTAATTATAATTAAACTTCTAACACAACACAAAAAATTTCTAACTTCAATATAATGTTTAACTTGAATTACTGTAGTGAAATAAAATTCAAATAATTTATAAATTTAATCAAATATAAAATTTAATACTTTTTTAAGTCATATTTGGACCAAAAAATATATATATAATACATAATGAATCTTATAATTTTGCAATTCCATAAAAAAATAATTCATAAAAAATCTTCAAGTGGTATTTGTCCACGCAACACCAAAAATTATATAAAAAAAGAAATTATATTTCAATCTTAAAATCGATTGTGTTAATTATATATTCATCAGGAGTATCACCTTGCAATACCCTTATACTTTGAGGCGCCTCTTGAGAAGTCACATGCCACAGCTCTTTATGTAAAATTATTAAGAAAAAAAGATCGCATGTAAGATGATGTAGTGATGATCCAGTGTATTTTCTTTCTTTCTTTTTAAATTTCCAGTGATTGACAAAGCTCAACCCCAAAACATTGAGGAGCAAGAGGCATATCTTCATCAAATTGGCATCAACCCATAACAGAGAAAAAAAAAAACTCGTAAGGGTTGAAGCAACACAATTCGTAAGGCTTGAAGCAACAATAAAATAGGCAACAGAAACCGCATGTGATATGTAGGGCATTTAAGGAATAATATTTATGAGAGCAATTAATGTGAAATGACAATAGTCACTTTCTTATTAGTTGGATTCAATTATCAAATTTTTCCTTCACACCAGGAGCTTTTCTCATAATTTAAATTTTTAGAGAAAATTACACTAGCTTTCCATGATATTTTATAAAATTCACCCTAGTTTCTCTTTGTTTATCCGCAATACTGACCTCCCTTGAATGTCCTGGTCATCGTGCAAATAGAGGGAGGACGTATAATAATTTTATAAACTCGTAGGAGGGAATATAATCATTTTAAATACTCAGAACCTTAAGAGCAAACTTTACAAATACACGAGAGTTGAGGTGAATTTCCCAAATGTGTAAATTGCCACATTGTTTATGAGTAGCGTGAAATATCGTATCGATATACTTTTATATATTTTTAGATAAGATGTGGATCTCACTATTTTGGATTTCACATTTTATCCAAGGTGAATGAAGATATCAATAGTATTCACATATTGTGAGTACAAATAATATTTCTCATTATTTATTAAAAAAAACTATGTTATTTGTAATCATTAGATGTATGACATGGGTGTTGATATTTATCGATACACACTCTATCCATTGTTGAATGAAAATTGTTAATTCTATTTAAATGGCTTCACATCTCATTTAATAATAGATGAAATGCGAGTTAAATGGATCTTACGTTTTATTAATACAAAATAACATTTTTTTTAAATGTATAGTATCAAAATTAATTTTTTTCAATAATTTTTTTTTTGTATATTTTCTATTTTCTATATATATACATGTAGTATTTATATCGTAAATTGTTATTTGGAGCCGCAACCTCATCCTGAAAACAAGATCCATCCAGTTCCCACCTCCCTTTCTACTCATTTTCTTCATCCTCTTCTGCGTTTTGTCTGCCTTGTTAGTCAGTTACCACTGTGACTCACTCACTGAGTCAATAACTCGTCCTCTCTCTCTCTCTCTTCTTCTTCTTCCCCAAATTCTGCTCTCCATAAACCCTAATCTCCGAATTCCCTTCATGTCCCTTCCCTCAATTCCCTCACGCCCTTCCCTCTCTCTCAGATTCCCTCCCCTCACCTCCTGAATCCGCTCTTCCAATCCCCGATCCATGGAAGAATCCACAACAACAACGGTCACGCTCGATTCCGAGAACAACAGCAACAGCATCAGCAGCTGCGAGTTGATGATGATGCAGAAGAAAGGTGAGGTGGTGAACGGTTACATTGTGTACGCCCGAAGGAGGACGAAGAAGAGGAATCGGATTCGGAATCACCATTTCTCGGAGGAGATTGAGGAATCGAAGAAGAGGATCAAAGCATGCGAAGCTGGTAAACCAAAAAGAAAAAACAAAAACTCTGCAAATCGTGTTGAATTAGCTTCAATTTTTTGGTTTATATATAGAGAGATTTTGAGTAGTGGCGTTTTTTGTTTTCTCCCCAAGATGCAACTGATTTGTAACTAACGTGTAACTAACTTGATAGGTGGTGAGGTTGTTGGAGTGAAGGTGGAGGAGAGTGATGTAGGTGGCGAAGGAGGTGAGGTGGTGGTGGAGGAGGTTGATGTGAGGAACGACGTCGTTTTGGTGGGGAGGGTGAAGAGGAATAGGAGGTTGACGTTTAAGTTTAAGGCGGCGCAGTGTGAAGGGGAAGAAGAGGAGAAGGCGGTGGTGGTGAAGACGAAGTCGGAGAAGGTGGTGGTGGTGAACAGGAGGCCGATGACAGTCAAGGAGCTCTTCGACACTGGCTTGCTCGATGGTGTTCCCGTTTTTTACGTGGGTGCCAAGAAGGTTCGCCCCCTTCTCCTCCTCTTTTCATTTATAGTAATATTATATATGAGTTTAATTTATATGTGCTGAGTCATTTGATTTTGATGACAATTTAGAATTGGATGGTTTACAATATCAGGCATAGAAATTAGACTCTACTATTTTATATTTGCATTTTTTTATATGAGTACTTAAGTAAATGCATATTAATTTTCTCTATCTTAAATTAGTATCTTAGCGATTGAAAGTCCTATATTAGTTTCTCACAATATAATACAATCCAAAAGGGAGATAAATTAGTTTGTCCGTATAATGTATTTTTTAATTGTATGAAGGGACCTATTTATTCCTTTTCAAATCCTGAAGAATTAGTTTATTCTCCTATATAATTAAAAGGGACTAAAATAAGGATTAAGGACAGAAATGGATATTTAATCTAGTATTTAAGTTTTGTGAATGTGGAAGAGCTTCCTTAGTGAGTCAAGAACTGATTGGTTCTAGACAATTGATATTGTCGATTAATTTTTCTGTCTTAAATTTTAAGTTTTGTGAAGGTAGAAAATTTGCGCTGGAGACTTCCTTATTAGTGAGTCGCTTCAGCTGGGATTAGATTAGTTGAGATATAGTAGTAGACTGGTGATATTAATATTATATATATATATATATATATAATATAGATTTTGGTACGGGCCTGACGGAGGTCTAATTTTATTTTTGTTTTAAAAGAAGTAATAATAGGCTAATTATATGATGTCGCTTTTCTTTTTGGTCTATACAAAAAGTATATCTCTAGGTTATTAGACATTAATTAATTGAGAAACGATATTTTGATGTTGAATAGACGTTTACATCTCGTTTACACACCGATAGAGACACAGACTTGCGATTTTCTCTTTCAACACTCGTTATTTTGTATCTCTTTCTATGTGTGTCCATGTGATATTTATTTTAATTTTCAAAATAATATTTTACTGTTTAATTTGGTTCGAGTATAATAGGGATTAGTTTTCACATTAAGAAATTGCTTAAAGAAGATTAGCTGGTGTTAGGTACAATTTCACTTATTTACTGATGGGATATTGAGTGACCCATAACCATTAGGAGATGCTATAATAAAATTTATAAATATCAATAATAGGATTAAGTTTTTTCGCACCACTAATTTGTTTATACAACATGTTTTAATCTGAACCCGAAGACTCTTAAACATATTATTCCGTGTTTAAGTTATATGCATAAAAGAATATTATTAAAAAACTCTCTCTCTGAGTCTGACTGAAAGTCGAATAACGTTTTATCATATTTAAGAAAAAAGTTTTCATATTCAATCTTATTTATGCAAATTATACTTATAGTTGGACAATAATAATTACTTAAGAGAGTAATTTTTTTTAATAATATATTAACACATGGGTAGATGATATTGTAAAAACTTCTATTGTCAAAATCATTAAATTCTTATCCATCACCTTTTATAAACATGTTTGCCTCCTTGTAAAGTTGTTTCAAAATATTGTCGTGTTTTTTCTGTTTCTGGTGCCTGGTGGCTAGTGGTCTATTTTGAAGTGTAGCTTTCATGGATAAATACACTGGCCACTGAGTTTAATATTGGTTCGCTTGATGATTACAGGATTCAACTTCAGGATTACGGGGTGTAATTCAAGATGGGGGAATACTGTGCTCATGCTGTATGTGCAATGGTCGGAGGGTGAGTCATCGTTAGTCTCTGGGTAATGGGTACCCAGTGTTCTCTTAGGTCCAAGACTGGCCTTTCATTTGTTTCTTCTGTCCTTTTTGCCCATGTAGGTTATACCACCTTCCCAATTCGAGATTCATGCTTGCAATACATATAAGAGAGCAGCACAGTATATTTGCCTTGAAAATGGAAAGAGCCTGCTTGACCTATTGAGAGCATGCAGGGCAGCTCCTCTGCATAATTTGGAGGCGGCGGTTCAAAATTTTGTTTTGGCTCCACCTGAAGAAAAATACTTCACCTGCAGAAGTTGCAGAGGTGAGAGCTTTGCTTTCGTTATTTAGAGTCATTATTTTATTGTTGTGTAGTTTGTCTCACTGATCATAATTTCATTAGGGCCGTCAAAATGAGTCAAACCCATAAGCCTGACTTGCTTACCTGCTGAAATTAAGTGACATGGGCTTCAAAAATCTTGACCCCATTCAAATCAAGTCATTTTCAATCTAGTCCGTTTAATTCGTGTTAAATGGGCCAACTTGACCCATTCGCCCATTTGTTTTTTCTTTTATACGGAAAAATCAGCTTGATTTTTGTGATGTGTTGAAGTTGAATTCTTAAAGTTTGGACTCAAGTTTGATTATGTAATATGTTGAACTTTGACACTTGGGACTTTGAATTTAGATTGTCGTGTTTAGTTTGTTTTGAATTTATATAATTTAATATGTTATGCGTTCAACTTGAACTCTTGGAACTTTGAATTTAAATCTAATTGTTAATTCTTTTTAAATTTATATGATTTATATGTAATGTGTTGAACTTATAATTTAAAGCTAAGTTTGATTATATTATGGGTGTAATAGTATTTTGGAAATTTGATTTGAAGAAACAATAATAAAAAAGATTAGGCCTGTTTAGGCTTGTGGGCTTGCCCATTTAATTGTGTGGGTAAAATTTAATGGAAACAGTAAAGAATTCTGTTCTACGTTATTATTATTTTTTAATTGCATGGGATTATTATTGTTGTTGTTGTTATTATTATTATTATTACAGGGTGTTTCCCGTCTTCAAGTGTGGAAAGAGTGGGGCTCATATGCCATTCTTGCGCAGAATCAAGGAAATCTGAAGACGGTTCTATTCAAGTAGTTGGCAAAAGAATCAGGTATTCATTTCTTCTTCCTTCTGGGTTCAATAGGTAACTAGCTTTATTTTTTAAGATAAATAAATGGCCGATGATTATTTTGTTTATTTGCTTCCAAACAATTGGCTTTGAAGGATAGAAGTGAGTGGTTTGTTAACCTTTTATTTTTAAGATAAATAAATGGCCGATGATTATTTTGTTTATTTGCTTCCAAACAATTGGCTTTGAAGGATAGAAGTGAGTGGTTTGTTAACCTTAGCCTTTGTATACCAGTTTCTTGATAGATTAAACAAAATGATCACTTATAAGTTCTAATTATTATACATATGCTTACAAATACTACCCCAATCTAATATAGTCATCATAGTCATAATAAGAAGTGAGATAATGTCATGGTTCAAAATGAACGTCAAATAGGTTCAAAATGTTGAAACGATGTCTAAGGTGAAATGAAATGCTTTTGAGCCCGTTACCCCGCCTAACTTTATCTTTTCTTTCATCATTGTATTACAATATTTCAGGTTTCCTAAACCAGTATTCCTTTCCGGTCCATCCAGTACTTCCGAACTATGTGTCTCTTCACAAACTAAGAGACACCGGAAGAAAAGAGCAAAGTTGGTATTCATATCTATCTCATTTATCCTAAATATGATACAAATTTGTAAAGTGTCTGCACAATTTGTGCTAACCAATAATCTGTGGTTAGGTTGTGTGCTTTCTTGTTAGTGCTTGTATTTTCCTTTGACTTGCATTCTCTCATCTGTGTTATCAAGGTCATCAAAACGGTCTAGTAGCTCAAGTTTTTCCAAGGGTGCTTCAGATCCTATTCTATTTCACAAGAAAAGTTTGTGGAAGATGAAAACAAAGTTTGTATCTCGTTTTATTTCTTACCATCCTTGTTGTAGTTAATATACTTGTAAGTTGAATTGATTACAGCCAAGTTTCTTTTCCCCTCTTTATTGTAATTAGTTCTTATTGCTAGGTCAACTAAACTGTCAGTAAAATTGAAGACTGTTCCAATTACTTCTAATCCAAAGTGCTTATCTCCAGAAAATAAGAGTGAGTGGAGGATCACTAAAAAGTTAGTTCCCTTATCCTCCCTTGATCTTTATTATTATTTATCTGACTCTAGTTTTTTTTTTTTTTAATTTTACCTCTATTTTTCATCATTCTCCTTTGGTGATGATTGTAATTAATTTTTCATTCAATATATTCTTCTCAAGGCATCAGCTATTGCATAAATTAATTTTTGAAGAAGGTGGATTGCCTGATGGAGCTGAATTAGCTTATTATGCACGTGGACAGGTTATTTTTTTGTGAATTATATGCACATTATTGTATGTCTATTCCTCTGTTAACTCTATTTTCTGGTCGATAGAAATTGCTCGAGGGTGTCAAAAGGCGCTCTGGAATTGTTTGTGGATGCTGCAACACTTTGGTATTTCTGCTTACTTTTCTTGTGTATGTTTGTGGGCACTGCTCAGGAATCTATAAGTTGCATAAATAATGCTTTCAATTTTTAAATGCTGTGCAGGTCAGCCCTTCTCAGTTTGAGGTCCATGCAGGTTGGGCTTCTCGCAGGAAACCGTGAGTCTTTATTTAGAAGCTGTTTGAATTGCTTGTTGCTTGTATCTTTGGATTTTCACGGCTGTGGAATGTTTTTGGCAGTTATACATACATCTATACGTCAAATGGGGTGTCTCTCCATGATTTAGCAATGTTTATATTGAAAGATCGCAAATACACTGCAAAGTATAATAATGATCTATGCATAGTTTGTTGGGATGGTGGAAATCTGTTGCTCTGTGATGGATGCCCAAGGTCATTTCACAAAGGTCAGAGATAAATTATCTATTTTCTAGTGGAACCATCTTTTTCCCAATCACTTATCCTCTGCTATTGAAGTAGGAAATTTTTTGTCATCTACTTTGAATTCAAGACTTATGAGATGCAAGAGCTTCTATATGACTGTATCCTCCAGGATGCTAATACATTAGTTCTTCGAGAACTAAAGAAATTTTAAGTAACTACCAGAGTTGGGATCACAGATTACCCAATTTTCAAGGCATCTTTTTCTGATTTATTACAAGCTTCTTTTGCCGACCTTGCTACTGAAACGAAAATGGAGAGGGAATGAGTGAAATGCTTGGGTTTTTTTCCTTTTTTTCCCCTTCTTTAAGATCTTTTGCCCCCTCCTTTTCTTAATGGCTTATTAGTAGTCATGTTCTACTAGATTTATTATCTAAATGCCTTATTAATATGTTAACATTATCTTGTTTGTGTAATATAGTTGATAGATGGATTGGGTTGTTCTGGCAGTTATATGAACTTCTTAGTATATGAAATTGCATTCTAAAGGTTATTAATCTGCATTTTCATAAAGAAACAAATGAAATTTTTTCTTCTTTCTGCCTAAAATTGTTTGTGTTTTACTGAATTGGAAGCAGAAGTTTTGAAGAATGTTTGGTTTTTGACAAATTACAACATAGTTAACTTCTAAGTGAACTTTTATATTCCTTTGGGAATGTACAGAATGTGCATCTGTATCAAGTATTCCTCGTGGTGATTGGTACTGTCAAATTTGCCAAAACATGTTCCAAAGAGAAAGGTTTGTGGCACACAATGCCAATGCTGTGGCAGCTGGACGGGTTGAAGGAGTTGATTCTATTGAACAGATTTCCGGAAGATGTATTCGCATAGTAAAAGATGTTGAAGCTGAGATTGGTGGTGGATGTGTTTTATGCGGGTAATAATTTACAACCTATTGATTTTAACTTTAAAGCCAATGTATGGGCTTCACATCTAACAATTATTTCTTGAATTCAGCAATTGTTTTCGCGTTTGTTACTTCTGTATTCAAGTTGATCATGAGCCATTCATCTGAGTTATATATTATAAAGAGGAAATTTTGTGTATGTAGAGGTTCTGACTTCAGCAGATCCGATTTGGTCCTCGCACAATAATATTCTGTGATCAGGTATGCATTCTATTCCATTTTTCTATTTTGACATTACATGAAAGGCTCCAGTGGCATGTAGAGTCAAGTTCCCTTGTTTGAAGAAGGGTATAATCAAATGATGATTAATACTTGGTTCTTGATTGATGCAAGCTTCTAACTCTAGGGATTGATTTGGTTTCACTGAAATGCCCTCTTTTTCTTGTTTGCTGTAGTGTGAAAAGGAATATCATGTTGGCTGTTTGAGGGATCATAAGATGGCATTTTTGAAGGTATTCAGTGCTTTGCTATATTGTTGTATGTTGATATGTGGATATGTTAGTTTATACATTAACGTTCCTTTTGCTTTTTGGAAATAATAATTATGGAACCAATGGCAGGAGTTGCCAGAAGGGAATTGGCTTTGTTGCAATGATTGCACAAGAATACATTCTATTTTGGATGACATCTTGGTTCGGGGTGATGAGAGACTCCCTGAATCTCTCTTGGATGTTATAAAGATGAAGCAAGAGGAAATATGTTTAGAACCACTCAATGAGATTGATGTAAGATGGAGACTTCTTAATGGCAAAATTGCTTCGCCTGAAACTAGGCCATTGCTTTTGCAGGCCGTGTCAATGTTTCATGTAAGTTCTGCTAATCGTTCTGAATTGTTTCATCATCTTTTTTATTTCCGCTGGGTAGATGAAGGTGATAATTGTTATTTGTTCCCCAAAAAATGTTTTGAATTGTTTCATTATCTTCTTTTTTATTTCCCTTGGGTGGATGAAGGTGATAATTGTTATCAGGTTGTAGTTTGTGATTTAATTGTCATTGACAATTTTTGTAGATAAATCCAATTTTCGGGTTCTGTTCAACATATGTTGTACCTTCGACATAAATTGATATTCATTATTCACACATTCATGAATACATATATGCCACTCTGCATGTATTTTTGTGTGCTGAATGTTATGCAAGTATTGTGCAGGGGTATGGCTCTTGTATGCCTGTGTTTGTAATATATGCTACTCAGCATGTATATTTGTGTACTGGATTTTATATAGCTTGCACGTGTGTATGTTTTTGTTGGCACATGTGTAATAATGGGTTGCAACTTGCAATGTTATCTCTCTTGTAGTTCGGCTCTCTCTCTCTCTCTCTCTTGAATCCTTTTGAGTTTGCTAATTGGCATAAGATCAATTGAATAATTTAATACAATTATTGGACTACGGAATTGAGAGATCACTTTCATGTTTCAGGAATGCTTTGATCCTATAGTTGATCCAGCTAGTGGAAGTGACCTTATTCCTGCCATGGTTTATGGGTAAGAACCTCCTGTAACGTTTGTTTGCTTTTCATTTTCTCTTCAATTCCTTTCTTCCCTTTCATCTAACATAACCTTCACATACAGGAGGAGTGTGCAGACTCAGGATTTTGGAGGATTTTATTGTGCATTATTAATGGTCAAGTAAGAAGTGGTTTTCTCTATTTATTATTTCATACTTATAGTATTGTTCACATTTGTTTCCATGTCATTGAAGTTCATCTGTGGTATCTGCGGCCATGCTTCGAACTTTTGGTAGAGATGTTGCAGAACTCCCTTTAGTTGCAACGCGTTATAAGAACCGTGGAAAGGTGAGAGACTGTACCAACAAATTGATCGACATTTCTTGGTTTACCTATCCCCAAAACCATTCTCATTTTTGAAATTTTCCTTGCCTATATTTGTTTTCTGGCGGTTTGAAAGTAGCTATGGTAAGTTTGGGGAAGGTGTAGGTGGCCTAAAAAACATATCTGATAATAATGCTTGCACAACATTTTTGATAAGCTAAATCAGCATTTAATGTTTCACAAAGTGGGTTGTGCATTGAGTTCATTTTGCATGTGTGCAGTAATGATAGTTTTAGTTCTGTGTTCTCTACTACTGTAAATTTCTATAATTGAATTTCTGTTTGTCTTGGTTGTACCATAATCTTTTCTTTTGTTGAAGTTTTTAATTCTGTGGAATTTTGATACATTGCTCTGTTGTTGATAACTCGAATAAACTTGGTGGTTGTTGTGTTATGATTATTAGTAATTATGTTGGTTTATCCTAACAGGGCTACTTCCAAACGCTGTTCTCCTGCATTGAGAGGCTGCTGGCTTTCCTGAATGTGAAGAACCTTGTGCTACCAGCTGCTGTAGAAGCAGAATCCATATGGATCGATAAATTTGGGTTTAGCCTGATGAAACCTGACCAGGTATATATTTCGCTAGACAACTCTAAAGTTAGGAGCTAGGTTAACACTTTGCCACTTATTCTAGTATGTTTCACCTTGATCTACAACTTGGTTTCTGTGGCTGATAATTTAGCTTGCTGCATTGCATTATTTGACACATGGCACACATGCCCCCAACTTTTAAATAAATAAAAGACTAAATACCAAAAATAGTTCCTCAAAATATATCGGGGACAAATTAATTCCGTTTGAAAGTCTCATATTGATTCATGAGAATTCAAAAAAGGAGACAATTAGCCACTCCGTATAGATTTGTATAGTGTTTTTTTTAATTTTATGGACATGTACGAATGGACCAATTTGTCTCATTTTTTACTTATGAGGGACTGATATGGGACTTTCCAATCCTAGGGACTAATTTATACACGATATATTTCCGAGGAACTAAAATAGGCACTTGCTTTGAAAAATTGATTTGAGTTTCCCATATGCTGCAGCTTACCAACTATAGAAAGAACTTCAGTCAGATGATGGCATTCAAGGGCACAATTATGCTTGAAAAACCGGTGCCTTCATGTCGGGTCATCAATACTCAATCCTGAAAGGTCTTAATATAACAAAGTCAATCACCAAAAAAGGGGAAAACCCCTAACTTTTCGGTTCCCTTCTCCTTTTTCTCTTTCTGCTTGTTTTGTACATGCCATTTGTTTAAACATTAATATTGTCATTCTCGTATTTTAAGTTTTTGTTACTCTTGAGCATACCCACTTCCTTATCTCCGGACCGGTGCTTTGCAGTATAATAATACACTGCGAGTTAATATAAGATGAGATGTTGCTTCTGGAATGATTTAGAATTTTAGATAATAGCTTATTAGTAGTATTTGAATGCACCATTGAAATTTGCCCTGAAATTCGAACAGATCTTAAATTTTAAGAGGGCAAATAAAAGAAATATGAAATGTGATTAGCATGAATGAATTTCAGATTAGTATAATTTTCCAATGAATGAGCGATATATATGCAAGTACAATCATTCTGATGTCATGATCTGCTATGAACTTATGCAGATACGAATTTCAACCTTGTTCACTTTTTTCTGCTTTTCTTCTTTTCTAAGCTTGATTTTGCACGGAAACTAATCTGGAGGTGACAAAATTAACTGTTATTTTTTTGATTTATGACTAATCTATTTTCATAGACAATATTATGTTATCAACTGGTTGAAAACTATCACGTTGATAAAATTCCTTCAAATTGTTCGGGGATTGAAATTTGATGCTTTGGTTAAATTCAAACTTGGTCAGAATAAAATTTGACGCATTCTGAATATGATTTATCAAATTCAGTGTCACTTTCAATACTTAGATTCGAATAAAACCTAGTGATAACAAATAGACAAAGCACATTATTTAAAATTTGCACTAGTTTATAAAACTGCGCGTTGTTCGTTTAATTCAATGAATATTTGCAATAGATGTTGATAATTTCTTTGGTTCTGTGAAAGAGAACAAAACAGATAGCTTCTAGCACAACAAATTGCAAATCATAATTAGAAAGGAGAAAAAAAAGTATAGAAAGCAAGTAGACAACAGCAATGCCTATGTAAATATTTACTGGATTTTAAGCGAGTCCACATACATACTCTTACCAATTAATGTGCTGATGCGTGAGAACATGTGAAATTTGAAGTTAATTTTTTTGTTTAGGCTACAGATATGTTGTAAAATCACCATTGCGCATTTGGATGTTGCAGGACTAGAGACCCTAAATTTCTCCCAGCCAAGTGTTACAAGTAATTCACAAGAAAAAGTCCAAGAAGGGATGGTGTGGATTCAATTAAAAGTATCAATCTGCAATTGAATAAAATTGAGCACAGTGCATTACAAGTAAAGAAGCCAAAGTATGTTCCTTAGAACAATCAAAATAACTCATCAGCCATCGATCATCATGTTGTTCCAGAGTCCCACTGGCTAATAACTTTGTCTTAAAACAGTCAAGAATGAATATGGCCTACCAAGAACCTTTATTTACTTAATCCTTTTACATGTTTCAATTTCAATCATTCTTCAATGACTTAGCGTATCCATTTTCCAATATTCATTAATGCACACATCTCATGCCTCTTACCATCAAATTCACTTTTTCAGAGCTCCATTAGTCATAAGTTTTTGTTTCTGTTTCTCTTTTGTTTTTGTTTTTTTTTATCTAAACCACTAGCATGTGAAACTCTAACTGATTTGCATTCAAGTCAAGTTAGTTCAATATCAGATGAAAATCTTTTTGCAATTGTTTTCTTTATTTGATTTCCCATAATATCCTTTCAGAGCAGATGAGAGACACTAATCTCTCAAGGGTATGGTTAGATGCTTAACAGGATCCCTCTTATCGTTTTCTCCATAAATATAGAGCCAAGGATTGAATTCAAAACCACATGCTTAAGAGATCCAAGCTTCTTCCAATCCGATCAATACTTTTTTGGTAATTTTATTTTTTCCTTCCACAAATTCTCAAAGCAAAGATGTTATTTAAAGGAATCAAGCACCGAATCATTTAAACCAATCAAGTATTGGTTCCATAAGTCATATAACCATAATGCTTCTAAAAGCAGGCTTTGGTCATAACCATACCAAGCTTAGACATCATCATATATAGGCCTATATATACATTCCTTACCTCCCACTCCAATCATGCATCACTCCTCCACCCTTTTCTCATGCACGTAATAAAAGCATTCCTCATCATCACTCTCTCCCCCTCCACCACAAACCCGTTTCTTAACTCAACTAAAACAAAGTGACCAGTTCAAAAAAAGCTCAAAGGATGAGACACAACCGAACCCTCTTTTGGCTCTCTGCCTTTGTCACTTTTCTCCTTTCTATCATCATTGCTCATTATGCCACACTTCCTTCGTCCTCCATCACCACCACCATCACTAGCACTTCCATCATTAGTCCTAATGATACTTTCAATATTCATCTTGGTATCTTTAGAAAGATTATAAAGCTAAGTAGTGTCCAAGATTTAGTGTCTTTGCTAGCAGGTTATATTGCAAGGAGACATCACCATAGGAGAAGGCATAAGCACAAATGTGACAAGGCCAAATGGGCTTCTAGTCTTATTCTCCACCATAATGCAACACTTGTTTTCACTGTTGACCAAAAGGGTTGTGGTAACTTCAGTAGTGTGCAGAAAGCTGTTGATGCTGTTCCTGAATCTAGCATTGGTGCTACCCTAATTATCATTGATTCTGGCACATACAGGTTGCCCCTTTTTGATTAATCAATTATCAATGCTTCATCAATCATCCTTATAGAATTTATACACATGTCATACATATAATGATTGACATTCTTATTATTAATTTTTGGATGAGTAAATAAGTGATCATATTATTTTATTGTGTATATTATAAGTATGACTATTTTGTTAGCATTATACAACATTACTCTCTGTATAATATCACAAAATTTTTACAAATAACAGGGAGAAGGTAGTGGTGCACGCCAACAAAACAAACTTGATTCTCCAAGGTCAAGGTTACCTTAACACAATCATAGAATGGAATGAGACTGCTAATTCCACTGGAGGGACTTCCAATAGCTACTCGGTTGGCATCTTTGCATATAAATTCACAGCTTACAACATTACCTTTAAGGTATAAGCTAGCTAGTTTATTCCCTTTTTTTTTTTTTTGCATCTTATTCTCTGTGGAGTTTTATATATAGAAGAATACTATAGATTGATTAAAAAAAATCGCCAAAATTTGTCAAAATTTAATTAGTTGATAAAATGGTATGATATGATTATTGACTTTTAGATAAATAAATGAGTTATATCATTTTATTTTATTAACAACGATGTACCATCATTTTTGTCAAAGACAGTTCTGGTAACATTTTTCAGATTTTGTATTGTTGCTCTTTTGTATATGGTGGTATAATCTCACTGTTTTTGGTTTGGTGAAAAAGAATACAGCTCCTCCACCATCACCGGGTGAGGCTGGGGCACAAGCTGTGGCACTTGAGTCACTGGTGATCTAGCAGCATTCTATGGCTGTGGATTTTATGGTGCACAAGACACACTGAATGATGATAGTGGGAGGCATTATTTTAAGGAGTGTTTCATCCAAGGGTCCATTGATTTCATATTTGGAAATGCTAGATCCCTTTATGAGGTACAAGAGAAATTAAACTATGCATTCCCTTTAAAGTTGTGCTCATGATTTCATCATGTACAAATTTGTATATGAGAGTATATTCTCTTGGTTGAATATTGATTAAGACTGCTATATGTGAACACATTTATTAATTTCTTTGTGACACCAGGGTTGTACCATAAACTCTATAGCAAAACAAGAGTGGGTTGGGGTTAGTGGAGCCATCACTGCTCATGGGAGGCAATCGATGAACGAGCAAACTGGGTTTTCCTTTGTGAATTGTAGCATTGGTGGGAGTGGCAAAGTGTGGCTTGGAAGAGCTTGGGGACCTTATGCCACTGTCATCTTCTCAACGACATATATGTCTGATGTTGTATCTCCTGATGGATGGAACGATTGGAGTGATCCCTCTAGACACCAGTATGTAACTCCTGCCATTAACCTGTCTTTCTTTTTCTCTATTTTTTTTAAAAGTTAAATTTTATTGTGCTGACGTTTACATTGATATATCCAATTGAAATATTTTATTTATATGATTTTTCAATAATGGTTGAGAAAGTCAATTATGATAACTAATATCACAATATATGATTGAATTATTGTATCAAAAAATTTACACGGTTAATACATGTAAATTAAATTCTTTTAATCTATTTGTTTTTCTTCAGAGACATGATTTTAAGAATGTATTTGTTAAAAAACAAAAATGTTCCTAATAAGGATTAAATTATGGAGAGGATAATAAGTGATGCATGAATAATTTGGTAATTAGAGAAATTAGAGAGAATGAGAGGGTAGAGAGAATTAGCCAAAGAGAAAGAGGTTTTTTACTTAACAATTTACTTCTATGATTTACAAATGAGACTATTATCCTATTTGCACTAGAATTATCTTCCATTATTACCCTTCCCTTCAAATCACCTTGCCCTCAATGTTGCTAGAAAAACAAAAGAAAACACATTTTAATTTCTAATTACAATAGCTCCTAATTCACTAAAAAAAATTCTAATTTTTTTTTATTATACACTAAAAAAAAAAAATTCCTCCTGGATCCCATTGCCTAAAACTGAAGCCCAATTGTTTTCTGATATTTGATTTGGACTCATTGTTCAAGTCCAAATCGAAGACTAGCTTAAAGCCCTTGATCATTTGGGCTGAACGCATGAATAGAGGCCCACTTATGTCCTCCATGCTTTGGGCTTGGCTGATTGGGGTCATCAGAGACACAAACTCAGCTGCTGACCCCTCCTCCTCCCCCATCGCCCTTGGTTGTTCGCTCAGCCACTCCGCCACCAATGCTTGGGAGAGCTTCTCCCCGTACTTCCCTTTCGCCTGCACTGTTGTTGCAATGGCCGCCTCCGCCGCTCCCCAACCTATGAAGTCAACAGTCGCCATCTGCTGCTTCCTCTCATCTCTGCCGGTGATGCCATCGCTGGGCTTCTCCGCGGCTGGGGACCCGTAGCCGGCCATCGAAAACGAAAAACCTCTACCCCGGTTTGCCGCCGTCGTAGCATCAGCACCGAGCGTTGAGGATTCTTCTTGGATCGGGACTCCCGTCACCTCCGTCGCCTCAGCATTGAGATCTGGAAGTTCCAGATCTAAAAGTTTCTTCTTGCCGCCGTCCTTTTCCGGTGGTGGTTCTCCACCGCTATCTTTCTTCTCCTTCAGAGGCTCGTCCGAGCTCCGCCACTGCTCCTCCATACCTTCGCTGGTGGCTTAGTCACGATTGAGGAGCCATCCGTTGTGACTGCTGGAAAATGAACCCGAAGGAAAGGTTCGATCGTACCCCATCCTCCCTCCATGCCATCGTATTTAGTGCCATCCTGCTCAACGCCACCTTCGTCTCCGGCGACCTTTGCGGTCACTGACGGCCAAGCAGTGATGGTTGTTTCACTCTCGTCGCCGGTGCTGCTACTCCGATCTGGTGGTTGGATCTGCTCGTGGCTCTTCCCCTTCCTTTCTGCGGAGCCGTCCTCGACTCCATCGCGATCCACCGTGAGTGGTTTGTTTCTTCTCAGATCTGTTTCTTCTTCTCCTTCTGTTGGATTTGTTTCTGTGATTGTTTCTGTTGTGAGGTTCGTAGTTGTGTCTGGAACTGAATCTTTGAAATGGTGATGGTGGATCTGAAAATGGAGCTGTGATAGTTGTTGATCTGGATTTGTTGTTTTCCTGGATGTGTTATTGAATTTGAATTTGTGATGTTGAGATTGTTGTTGATGAATGCTGGATTTCTATTCTTGAATTTGTTGACACCGAATTCTGCATCTGTACGTGTTGGTACTGATCTGCAAATTTTTCTTCCCAAATTTTTGATGAGTACCAAGCTTGAAAGAGAGATTTTGGATCTTCATACAAAACCTCTTGTCGAATCTGCTTTCCAATCCATTCACAAAGTAAGGTATCAGTATTTTAGGATCATGCATATGAACATGATGAGCATGAGTTACAAAAGCTAGATAATGCTCTGTTACAATACCGGTTTGTTCTTTAATTGAGCTCGACAAACCTCCATAGAAATTGAGTATGAAGGTCAATGAAAGACCATTTATGCATGAATAATTTGGTAATTAGAGAAATTAGAGAGAATATGAAGGTAGAGAGAATTAACCAAAGAGAGATAGACCTTTTACTTAACAATTTTATTCTATATTTTACAAATGAGACTATTATCCTATTTATACTATAATTATCTTCCATCAATAAGCCACTAGAATTGATTTAGTAGTGAAAGATTTGAATAGTGTGCATGAGGGCCTTAGCTCAAATTTAATTACCATCAATTTGATTTCAGAAGTACCAAAATAGTTAAGGAGGAGGATTCGTCATGACCAAATCATATACACATGCTTACCATTGACTGAGTTGTGTTTTAGAGGCTAATGGTCAAAACTCTAGATTGTAATTGTAAGTGGTGGTAGCTAGTGGTAAGGCTCACAATTGGTAGTCATATCATTAGTATAAAAATTAAATTTCCCGTTTATGTTGAATCATTAAATTTGAATAAAACCTGGTGAATATTTGAGAAAATTTAGAAGATGAGTTGGATTCTTATTGTAGATAGCTACTAGTTTGAATACCTCTTGAATATATATATATATATATAATCACTAATTTGGTGATATGGTGTTGGTATTGATACCACAGGGGCGTCTTCTTTGGGGAGTACCGCTGCACAGGACCTGGAGCAAATTACACATCTCAGTCTCATACGCAAAGCAACTCACTTTTTATGAAGCAATCCCCTACATGGATGTTTCGTACATTAATGGAAAAGAATGGCTTCTTAACCTTTAAAACTATGTTAGCCGTTTATAATTAATGCCCAGGAGTAAAGTGTCAATAGCCAAATTTTGTATAGGTTTAATTTTGTCATATATGTGCAAGTTACAAATCAATTGCTCTTTTTTTTTCTTTTTTACTGAAATATTAGCAGATTCTCTGTTATTTCAGATCTTATGTTAGAAGTTAATTAATGTCAATTATATATATCTCGTTTTAAACTTATGAAATAGTTGAGGCAAGAATAGTGTTTCGTGTTTATTCAATTAGTAACCAGTAGTGTTGACTCAAATTACTCACATGTATCTGAATATATAGTATTTACAATTATTATTCAGAAGTTATGAATCGAATCAAAATCCATCTTTAATGATTAATGTAACATTTTTATTTCATAAGAGTGTTGCTTTATGCTACAATTTTTTCAAAAATTGTAAGATCGTAATAAATTAAATGATTTGACAAATTTTAAAACTTATACTATGCTTAATTAATGACCGGCTAACTAACATGATGAGTACTTAAGATTAATCATAATTTCATGATATTCATAATTCTTTTTTTTGGTAACAGTAAGTAATTTCAGTTAAAAAAAACTCTCCTATTTTAATACAATAATTTTTGTAATTGCAGTGTAAAAAATAATCAAGATTATATCAACAGTTTCTTCGAGAGTACCCTTTTACATGTTATACTCTTTAAAATTTGCTCACCGTCTCTATTTTTTCACTCAGTATCAGTGGGTGGCTGACCCTTGCTTTCAACAATATATTGATCTGAGTGAAAGATATTCGATTTCTTTAAACTTGTGATTCTAAATTCGATTTCGAAAGTCATACGTATGGAAAAAAAATATATATCATTAAGAGATATTTATATTTAGACACCTAATAGTCTAATACCCTTTCTGAAAGACTGCTCCCTCACCTATCATGTAAGAGGTACTTTGAAATATATATATATATATATATATATGGTCCAAATAGACGAATGGAAATGGTTTCAACTATGTAGATTTTAACATGCTGTAAAAATTGACTCGCGCATACTAGTTACATTTCTAAATCAATTTTTCTCACGTAAAAAAAAGAAAAGAAGAAAAGAAATCAATTCTTTGTTTTCGGCGTATAATATTGCTAGCGCCACATTGTTTCAATTTTCTTCACGTTTTGACCTCCTTTTCGCGTCAAAGAAAAAGTCTTCTCTCATCCATTAGTTTTTATTGACCTTATTTGAATAACGTAACTAAACTTTAGAATTAGAAATTGATATACTTAACATTTGGGCATTGTGATTCCAACACTCAAAGGTAGATGTCAAATTGAGACACAACTCTATTATCATTGAATGTGATGAATGAATGAAAAAAATAGAGGTCACCATCACATCAAACAATAAAGAAATGAATGTCCTCAATTGAACAAGCATTTATGAGTGTTGGAATAATATTTTTACTCAACATTTTTGGCCTGTGATATTTGTAATAGATGCAGCCCGATTATTCTAGGCACAAATTTTGCTAAATTATCAAAAAATAAAGTTGCAACTCTACCATCAATAATATAGGTAATTTATTGAGTTCTTGATTTACATGTTAATATATAGTAAATTGATAGATATTACAAAATTGAGGGAGGTGGGGGTGTGGAGGAGTGGGAGGGAGACTGCGAGGAAAGTAGGGATTGTGTTGTTGTCTAGCTACATTTTAATTGCACTTTTACCACATTTTGAAAATGTGGTTAAAATCATCCTAATTTTTATCACATGTCACATCCATATGCGCCCACCTAGGCGACTCCAACAGAAGGCATTGATCGTCGTAGGTGAGTAATCGCCTAATAGTATTAGGTGTAATTTCAAATGGAGGGTATTTATCAAGGGTTATTGTAATTTTATATCAAGACTACAAGTAAGGAACCAAAAATGATACAATTCCTAGAGACAATTAAAAAAAATGCAGGACAACAAAATACAAGAAAACGGGACAGCAAATAAAAATAGGGAAAAAGTGCCTGTAAACCAACTACCATCTAACTTGCTGATCAAAACCCGACTCCTGATTTTTCACCAATACATAAAAAGCACATAATTGAAATTCACACATATTTGAATTGAAAATTAGAATTGAATTTAATTTTATCCTTGTCAAGACATGAATGAACATAGAATTTAATATAGATACTACATGCCATCAAATCAAATACCGGAAGTTTACAAGTAATCCACATGTCTGCATGTGTATGACCTGTCATATAGCAGTACTATTGACAAAAAGAATCAAGATTTATGAGGTAGTGTGGACATTGAAAAACCAGCTTCCTAATATAATTCCATATGCTTAACTCTTGTTTTCATTACTGAGAAACAAACAAATGTAAAAACAAAAGATAAAGATTGTATCACACTTTCAGATTGCTCGAGCTGTATCTTATCTGAAAAAAAAAAAAGATTGTATCACACTAGCTTGTAACAAAATATATTTATTTCCACATATATATATATATATATATATATATTTATAGATATTTAACTCATCACCGCCCCAAAAAAATGGAAAAAAAGGATCAAAATTAACTCATATCTTTAGTAGATTAATGTTCCATAATATCTTGAATTAAGCATGAAATGTTGAAGCCAGATGAACCATCTTTCTCTAAAGCCTTTCTTGCCATTTTTCCAAGTTCTATTGCCCTATCCCTCCTCTTACCACCCTCTTCACCCGCTTCCATACACGTCTCTATAGCTTCTATGATCCTACTTTTCTTCACCAACACCCCAGCTTTCTCTTCATCACCAAACCTCACAGGAACCTCAACACCTATTCTAACTCCAATCCTCAGAACCTCCACAATCAACTTCTCATTCAAGAATTGTTCAGCAAACAAAGGCCAAGTTATCATTGGTACCCCGGAGGACACACCTTCAATTGTTGAATTCCAACCACAGTGAGTCAAGAATCCTCCAATTGAAGGGTGTGAAAGTATCATAATTTGTGGTGCCCAACCCTTAATCAAAAGTCCTCTCCCTTTGACCCTCTCCTCAAAATTTTCATTCTCTAACCATTTTTCTATCTCTAAGTAAGAATCTTCACTAGCAGTTTTGACCACCCAAATAAAGGGTCGATTTGATGCTTCTAAACCAAACCCAAGTTCTATTAATTGTGATGGAACAAGCCTACATAAGCTACCAAGGCACACATAGATAACTGACCTTGGTTCCATCATGTTGAGCCATTCCAAGCATTGTTTCTCTTCAATTGAAGGCTTATTCCCTCTCTCAAACATGTCCAAACTACTCTCCTTATTGCACAAGGACACTGGCCCCATGCACCAAACCCTCTTGTTCATCACCTTTTGGTACTCCTCAACAAAACCTTGTTCCAATTCCTCAAAGCTATTCACCACAACCCCATAAGAAGACATCTCAGCCTCAACCATTTTGTCCCTGAAATCATCCAAATCAGGAAGGGAAACAAATGCACCTGGAAGCTGTGCTCTCGTTATCTCAATCTTATGTGGAATTCCTGGTATCACAAAAGGTTCCGAGTCATTGTTGACACTAAGGTGAGCACTGTGGAGCTTGATGTTGTGGGAGCTGAGCAATGAGAAGCATGACATACCATGGAAAACAAGCCTTGGGATGTTGAACTTTTGTGCTGTTATTGATGTCCAAGAGAGGCATTTATCTGATATAATGCAACTTGGTGGAGAATCATGGTCATGAAGGTAGTGTTCCAATGGCTCTTGCATCATGTCAAGTGCATTGTAGAATCTCCTAAGAAGGTTCCTTGATGGCAAGGTGTCAAGATTCTCACAGCCTAATGGGAGACCAACTTGTTGGCATGGGAATGGTATTTGCAAGAGGTGAATTGGGAGGCCCAATTCATCTCTTGCTCTACAAATTGTGTTCTCAAACCTTGAGGCATTTGAAGGGGTGGTGACCAAGCTCACAATCACACCTTGCTTGGCCAAGATCTTTGCCATGTCTATCATGGGGATCATGTGGCCTTGTGCCAAGAGTGGAACCAATACAAAGTGTGCCTGCAGCTTCAATTGCAAGGCCATGGCAAAGAGGGAATAACTTGCTTCTATGTGGGTTTGGGTTGGCATATGGTGTGGTCACTTAGAGATGGTGCAAATTAAATAAACTTATCATACATGGCTTATTAGATTGGGTTTGGTCAGGTCCCACACGATGGATTGACCTTGACTTTGAATAATTCAAATTGACTTTGTTACGTTCAGATGTTGAGTAGGAATGCTATTTGTATCACTATTTGAGACATTTTAAGGTACATCTTTTAAATATGGTTTTTCCTTTGTACCCATATGCTACGGCACTCGTGCCCTCTTATTTTTTATTGTTGTAATTGAACATTTGATTCTTTATATTTTAATAAATTAGATTAGTATGACATGATATATTTTTAATCACAAATATCTAAAAGAAATTGATACTCTTAAATTTTATAAGATATCGAAAAAATCCCTTTAATAATTGGTAGAGATAAGAGTTGTTATCCGTTGTCAATAAGTGTTTAGAAAACACCTAAAATATTCCTTTAAAAATATCTTTAAAAATAGTATAAATAATATTTTTTCCACAATTTTACACCTTTGTTTATAGATCATTATTATTACCTTTTTTTTTTTGCTTTTATTGCAATTTTAAATGAATTATGGATTTTTGGTTATAAATTTAATAAGGCAAGAATACTTTTATATTATGAGAACAGGAAGGAAAATCCCGTAGTTTTGGTGTTGCTATACTATATAGCCATTTGGTTTTTGTTTACATGGTAATCCATTATATATATCCGTTTACATTTACACATTTCAATAACTCTTAATAAAAATTGAGTTTAATTGATTCTATTATTGAATTATATAATATTATATTATAATCAATCATGACAAATTTAAAAAAATTGGATAACAAAAGCATATATTTTAATAATTAATATTTAACAGTATTTATAAAAACATATTATTCATCAAAATAAAATGACGTAATAAAATATTAAATTATTTTTAAACTATATAAAATTTAATATATTTAATCTCTTAAATAAAAATTATGAATTCATCGGTTGAATTGATAAAATTTTATATTCATAAAAAGTTGTTAAAATATATATATATATATATATATATATATAGACTTAGATGTACTGTAAACGGTTCCCCATTATATTGATTGCCTCAGTGGATATTCCGCGTTGACTCGGTCAAGAGTTGCGTGAGCAACGAGCGAAAAATGCATTGCATTTCATGTTATATGCAGTGTCAAAAATTGTGTTCACAGTGTCAGAGCCGCAAGTTTATACGTTGATTATCAGTATTTGAACTCAAAAGCCAGTTAATGTTCATTTATTGTTGAATAATGATGGCTAGTCTGGATTCATAGAGAATCCTATCTATATAAACATATTAACCATTTAAAATATAATTTAAAATTTAAAATATATAAATATTATAAAAATACTTGTTGAATTATGTTGAGATTCATTATAAACTTGAATCTATATTAATATTTTTCTTTATTGTTACTAACTTTTGCCTTTTTTGTATGGTGTTTTATATTATACGGTGAACTTGTCTCATTTTTTATAAATTATTGAGATGTATATATATTTTTTATAATTAATTAGATAAAGACTCAAAACACCTAAAAAGAGCCGGGTGTGGAGTATATGGTTACATCAAGATGATATAAAAAGAAATATAAAAATCTCTCAAAAATATAAGACAAGAATAAAGCACAAATAATAATAATAATAATAATAAAAGAAGGATATGACACCACATAAAAAGCATCATAATAAAACTAGCGCTCCTGTTTGCCTTTCTACTTGAGAGATATATTCTCTTATTGGTACAGAGACATGTGAATATATCTAACATTTACCTACCCCTTACACAATAAAAAAAAAGGAAAAAGGCCGAAAAAGGAGAACTATACTGTCTATTTTACTTGGACGTTCGCAACGACGCGAATATGTTTAAAATTGTCTGTTCAGTATATTAGAATTGTTTAATTTGTAACCTTTACTCGGTTATTAGAATACAAAGATAATTACTCAGTTTTTATTTTCATAAAATTTGCTTTCTCCCGATTTAAATTTGCATCTTTCGTCTTTGTCTTAACAATCAAAGTTATCTATCATCTGAACATTTTTTGAATACCGAGGCAGATTTTATGTACAATTAAATAGAATAAAGATTCAATTTTAATTTTATGTACTGAGGATATAAAATAATTTTATAATATTATTTAATAAATTTGAGGAAAATGTCAAATATAATAATAAGTAATTATCCGCCTCAATACATGATTATCCATAATTTTCTATTTTCTTTAAATTTTATGAGCTGATTATATAAAAATTTTACACTAAAATATAGACCGCTGCGCCCACAATAGGCTATTTTGGTTCTTTTTAAGCATTCAAACAATTTGTTGGATTTCGACCCAAAAAGAGGAAAAACAATTTGTAGGATCCTTCGTCACGGCAAGGCAAATATTGGTCAGATATTCCCATCGTCATCGATCGATTAGATCAATTTCATAACAAGGGCTTGGAAAAAGACGACACAGCTAAAAAAGATATATTAAAAATTTAAAAAATAAAATAACAATGAAGAAGTTGCTTAGCAAAAATACGTGAGTATTGACAAGAATAATGTATGTGCAATTAGTATTACGATGATGACGTACAATCTTACTGTTCCCCGAAATCTCTTAAAATTTTAAGTCAAATTTTCAATTAAGTTGACTCTAGATGTCGGTTATGAGGATAACTTGTTCCCACATGAATGAAGTCATCTAACTAATACAGACTTTATCCTTCTTCCCCTTTTCCTTTTCTGAAAGCTTTATAAAAGATGAAACAGTATGATACACCAACTATTCTTTCTAAACTTTCTAGAAAAAAGATAGATATCTTTAAATTTTTTAAAATCTTAGATGAAGGCTTGTTTTATCCAACAACTTTGGGGTTGCAATTGGGTCAGCTACTTTGAGTTTGTAGAAAATTGTTCGAATCCAAATCAATTGGTTATTTTTTTGCGCGAATTAAATTGATTTTGTGTGATTATTTATTTTTATCGTTAAACGTAGTGGCTAATTTATTTTCTTAAGCTTATTTAAGTGTTTGTTTTTATGTTTGTACTTTGCATTGTCCAATCAATGTCATCGCAGGTTGTTAGAAAATTCGTTCTGTACAATCAATTAGGTAACCGCCAGTTGTCAAAAATTTAACTTGGAACATCATAAACAGTACAAGTTTTCTCGCTGAGGCTTAAAGGCGTGTTTGTTGGAATAGTAGTGTTCTACTTTCATTGAGGAGCACCTTATCATGACTTTAGTTTATTGTACGTCCTTCCTAGTAAGTTTCCAAACAATTGCTAAAACCCCGCTCATCATGCACGAAGATATTTTGTGGCACTATAATGAACTAGAATGTACCTGTCAAATTCGCCTAAATTAATCTCATTAAGTGGGAAGCTTAATATATTTTTGAAATATTACTTAAATCTTCAAAGATATGGCTTTGACTTAAGAACTTGTATAAAACTAATTATAAAAATATTTAATTCATGAGTAATCGGCATTGAAAAGTTATGTATTCTATGGAATCTCAAATTCTCAAGTCGGTTGACTCACATAAGATAATACCTATTGAAAAAAAAATAAATTGACCAATAATGTGAATTTGACAAGAAAGATCTCTTTCCTCACCCTAAATTGATAGCATCACCTATACAACATTGTAACTCCTTTAATTCCTCATAGAGCACAACGTTGTTTGTAACCATACTCTAAGGTGTCTGATTATTGTAGAAAAATATTATACATCAAATGTCTTTTTTTTAGTTTTTATTTTCAGTTTTCAGTTTTAAGATTTTGTAAAAGAAATACTAAAATTAGAAGTGAAAACTAAAACTGGATTTTGTAGTTTTCACAATTTTTAGAATTTCATTCACAAAATGTAGAAACTATAAAATTGAAACTGAAACTAAACAGCCTCAAATATTCCTAGTTGGGATCACATTGCTCTAAATTCATTTCTCAAGTATGAAGGAGGTATCACTTACAAGGGTCAGTTTGTCCATGTTAATTGCGGAGCCTGAGTTCGAACCCTTGCTGGAATCCCCAAGGCTATATTTGGGGAATGTCCAAAACCATTCTCTCTTCCACATTATTGGTCCTATTGGCTTCCATCCACTATATCCAATTTTGTGAAATTTTTTTTTTTTTAAATGCATCTCCTCAAAATTCACCTAACTACAAGCTAAATGAAAATTCTTCATTTCAAACTCTATTGAGTGTGAATGTGGCCACGTGGAGCAACAACCAACCCACACTTTCATTCTCCATCGTACTGTGTACCTATGCGAACATACTAGCTGCCAGCTATTCACTTTTCTCTATTGTTTATTTTCTCATTAATTAACTGAGTTGAAAAATTTTGAAACTAAGTTCGAGTAATTCAACTTTCATGTTTTAGGAAAAATTTTCAGTCTTCAGCATCAAAGTAGCAAAGCAGAAGCATGATTTTCTTGCCACACCACATGAAAACCAAACCCCTGCAACTCTACGGCACAAACCTACCAGTTCCTACTCCTTTCTACACAAAATAACAAAAAAAAGCCCTTTTCCCAATTTCCACTCATTCACATATATAGATTCATATCATAATTTGTAATTTTTTGCTTTCTAAAAAATATTTATTTTCCTTACATGTCTCTTTCCTACACGGGTAGTACCATGAGGACGGTGATCTGATCCAAAGGTGGAGAACGAGCTCAACCAAAGTCAGATCTTGCACATTTTTTCTTTCCTTTTTTTCCCACTGGTTTTTTATTTCCTTCTCATTCGTCAATTTTATTTTTGCAGATCTCCCCATTTTTTGGTTGCAGATCCCTTTCCTACCCTAATCTCATGTCAATAAGGTGAACGATGGTGATGACCATGCAATGAGGCTGTCCACGACACATCTGCAGTCATAATTGAAACATAATTAAACAATTGCATACAAGAGGAATTGAAGAAAGTAAATGAAACTGAATGTGTATTGTATTGTATTGTATTGTATTCTCAAGCTTGTTACAAAGATAATACAACAGCCTTTATATAGCTGATAGAAGACTGAAAGCTGTTATAAAAACTAACCAAATAACTAACTAATAACAGTAACATCTTAACAAACAATTACAAAAGTCAATGAGTGATATTCTGCTTTAGTGCTAGACCTAGAAACAATAATTTGTTTCTTAGATAGCGAAGACACAATATTGGGGCCTAAGTAAACACAAAAACCAAAGGTGGAGCGTCGATCATCAAGGTCAGAGGCCCAATCTGAATCACAAAAGGCAATAATAGGAAGAGTAGAAGAGGGTCTAAGCAGAATACCATGAGTAGAAGTGCCTTTCAGGTATCTAAGAATACATTTTATTATTGCTTTCCAGTGGGAGAGAAGGTAGAGTGCAAGAATTGACACACTTTATTAATAGAGAAGGCAATTTCAAGGCGAGTAATGGTGGCATATTGAAGGCTGCCCACAATAGATCGATAAAGAGTAGGGTTGTCAAAGGGATCTGTTCCATGTTTGGTAAGTTTTAGGCAGAGGTCATAGATGTGGGAAGGGTTTGCTGTCATGAAGGTGAGCACGAAGGAGAAGATCAGTAATGTATTTGGTTTGAGACAAATGAAGGGTGCCATTTGGAAGTTTCTTAACTTCAATGCCCAGGAAGTAATGAAGGTGGCCTAAGTCTTTTAGTTCAAAGGTTTTGCATAAGGTTTAGGGCTAACATGTTGAGATGGTTAAGGAAGGTAATTATGTTGTTGTTGGAGAGTGAAATTGGGGTTGAAACGATGAAAACATCCCAAACACTGCAACCAAATTTGCTACACAATTGACATTAAATATTTGAAAGTGAAAGTGATCTACCACCTCCTCGACCAAGCCTTCCTCTCCTCGAAAGCGACCACAACCTCTTGAGGCAAAGAATTGAGTAGGATTGGAATTCTTTCTTGTGGTTTGAACAAAGTTAGCTTGAACTAAAGAGGATTGAGATCAATTTTATGAAACTTTTCAATTCTTTCTTCGACAACAAGAAGTAAGGTTTCAATTTCCACAACCTTGTAAAGTCCAAGTCAAGAGAGAAAGGATGTAATAAAGGGGCTATATTCCTCAGGCAAGCCATCAAAAATGGCTTCAGAGAGTAGTGACTGTTCCTCCTATAGCAGTGATATGATCAATGAGTTTCTTGATAGAAAGAAGATAGTCATGCATAAAACCTATTTTCTTGGTGTTTTGGAGTTAAAGTTTAAGTTTGCTGATATGTTCCTTGGTTTGAGCTGTAAAAATTGCTTCGATCTTGCTTCACACTTGATGAGAATGGTGGTATCCCACCATTTGAATATGCAGAGATGGAGAGAGGGAAGCGAGGGCCAACACAAGAGAAGACTATCTTGTTTTCTCCATTGAGTGAATTCAAGATTAATGGAGTTGGAGGTAGCATCTTCATCAGTAAGAAATTTCTTGGAAATCTTGGTATCTATGAGAAAATCTTCGAGTTCATAGCCAACAATTATGGCCAGAGCCTCTTGTTGCCATGGTAGATAATTGTCTTCATCTAATTTGAAAGAAATTGGATTGGCAAAGGTGTGGGTGGAAGAAGTGGAGGAAGGAGAAAAAGTGACAATGGAAGATGATGGGGCCATGGATCAAAAAGAAAAGCTCATGATACCATGAAACAAAATTGAACAATTGCATACAAAAGGAATTGAAGAAAGTAAATGAACCTGAATGTGTATTGTATTGTATTCTCAAACATGTTTACAAAGATGATACAACAGCCTTTATATAGCTGATACAAGACTGAAAACTATTATAAGAACTAACCAAATAACTAACTAATAATAGTAAGATCTTAATAAACAATTGCCAGCTATTTAACAACTTTAATGCTTATCTTATCAGTAACCATTCGGTGTTGATCCTCTTCAAATGAACGTGATCACTGTGGAGGCTGATCACTATCTTGCCGGATTTGTTGGTGGTGGCAGCGTGTCCATTGTACATTGGAAACTGCGTCACTGATTGCTACCTTGCTGTTCCCATGGGCCACCAACTAAGTTCTATTCCTTTCTCCTTCATTCTCTTTATCTCTTTCTTCCTTTGTCTTATTTTCTTTCTCAAAAAATTTTGTTTTTATTCTTTGTTACCCAATTAATCTTCTTTCTTTAGTTTCATGTTTTTTCTTATGGGTTGGTGGATATTCAAAACTCATATATGTTTAAAAGATATGATTTTTATGCACTTTTATTTCATTTAATTACTATTGTTAATTTTTAATGATTGTGTTATTTAGAATGATATCTTTTTTTAGTTTAATTTTTTTTCCGCATGTACAATATTAGCATGAATAGGAGCTAAATCAGTGGTTTTATCTTTATATCTTTATCACATTTATTGATGTGTTGTTTCTATTTCTGGTATCATAACCTATAATCTATTTGCTTGTGTGTGCTTCCATCTATTTGTGTTTTATGTTTAGGTCTTAGTTTTTTTTTGGATTTCATTACTTCAAGTTCTTGTAATGCGGTGACTGGTTCTGAGGCATGAGGTTGCAGTGGAAAAAGGCACAGTGGCACAATGTTCATAAGATGAAGAAGAAGAAGGTTATGATGAGAATTTTGTGAGGATTTGAGTTCTTGCTTCATATGGGTGTTTTGTTTGGCATGGGTGAGTTGTGAATGTTTGATAAAAGTTATGTGAGTTTGATTTTGTTTGTTTATTCTCCAGTTTTGTGTTTGACTTGAAATGATATTTTTCTTATAGCTCCATCATATCATGTGGTTTATATATTCTTTGGTTTGTATTTTTTTACTTTTCATTAGTGAAAAAAAATTATAAGAAAGTAGATTTATGGCTTTTGCTACTAACATGATCTAATTATGCCATATAAGAGGCCAACCTGTCTATTTTTGACTTGATGCTGCCGTGTTAGTTCATTTAGCGTTGGTTCATATCGATTTTAATGTTGTCTCTATTGGTGTTTTTCATATCCAAGTTAAACTAGTATCCAATCACATCTCTAATCCAAATTGAAGGAGTGAAGACCAAAGAAGAGGTAATCATTCCTATTTCTTTGATTTAAGTGCTTTTGCTTTCAAATTAAAGCTTGCAAATTGTTTTCTTCTCTGCAGTTTCTCTTTCATCAAAGCACTAGAATAATAAAAGAACGATATCACTTCAAAGTGTTTTGGATGTTAGACTTGCCTTTTGTCTCTGGTTTTAGCTTATGAAACTGGTTTAGGATCCCCTTTGTTTAGATGTAATATGGCTATGAAAATGATTATTTTGGAGCTCAGGATTGGTAGTTTTATCTTTGTAATTAATCATAGCAATGAACTGGGTTATCATATGGCTTCTCATACATAAAGATACAATATGAGTTACTTTACTTCTTATTTTATTGACTTATCTTATTTTCCTATACAATTGTCTTCATTATTGCTTGCATTGTTTTAGGTTCAAAGATCACCATATTCAAATAAGAAGCTTCCTAGCTACCTTCAAAGCTGCAAGTATGGGGAGATAAGAAATGTGATGGATATCTAATGCCATGCAGGCTAATAGCTTATATTACCTTCCTAGCTACCTTTAAGATTGTAATACCTCATTCTTTGTGATTGCCATATGACTTTGTGAGATTGTTTTTGTTATTTCAGTATTTAGTTATGCACCATGGGAATCTAATAGCTAATATTTACTCAAAAGATACCTAAGATTTTGTATGTCTTATGCTGCCTTCTTCCAACCCATTAACTAGGATTACTTTGCAGCATATTTTCAAACTTGGGTTAAGAAACTAATACAATGTTAAGAGCTTCCCAACTAAGATAGTTTTACACATTAAACTTCCTCATTTTAACCTCCAAATGAATAAGTCTAAAACATAATCATATGCAAGATTATTTCATATGTTTTGTTCTTTTTTGATTCATAATCAAACATGCACTTAACTATGCAACTTACTTCCCCATAATCTAAACCAATAAGAAAAAGTCTGCAATATAATTCTTGGATTGTTTCACAGTTTAAACTTCATGCTACACTTTAACACATCTTCATGGTTCTTTCATGAAGTCACTTACTAAAAGTTTACTCAATTGTTTTTCAATTTTGTTATTCTTAAGGCTATCACAATATGCTTTTATTTCTTTGACTGTGACCTTCACTTTCAAGTCATTCCAAGTACAGTTTCTAAATATTATACTTCTACAAGACATTCCAAGTATAGTCTCTAAATCTTTGAAGCAATGGCCACATTCATATACTAAGTCTGTGCTCTCTATACACAAGTT
Source organism: Dalbergia oliveri (assembly GCA_030441495.1). Lineage (NCBI taxonomy): Eukaryota > Viridiplantae > Streptophyta > Magnoliopsida > Fabales > Fabaceae > Dalbergia > Dalbergia oliveri. The sequence goes on from JAMLFY010000013.1 coordinate 26,852,962, forward strand.
TATATGCTGGTCTATTATAAATTTAGAGAAAGGGTATTTTAGATTTAGATATTGTAAACTTGTGGTTTCATGTATGGAGTGATGAAATTTTTCCTATTCTTTTATATGATGTGATGCTAATATTAGGAGGAAATTTATGAGTGTGGCAGTGGCCATTATCACAGGATGTAAAGCATTGTGCTCTTACTGCTGAAGTTGATATTACAATGGTGTCAATATGTGATTATTTTGAGGCATTCTCCCAACTTTGTACTAGCATGACAGTTTTAGATATTTGGTGGAGGAGCATACTTCAGATTGGTCTTCATCGTGGTTCGGATTATCATTACAGCACCAGTAATTGGGTATTAACATTTGGATGGGGTGTCTTTGGATGCTTTTGAGGAGTATGGTTCATTTAGTCTAAAATACAAGTTGTGGTATTATATTTGATGGTGTATTCCATTTGAGGAAGTTTTAGCTGCTATTAGTATTTTCGTACAAGAATTTGTAGCTAGTATGCTGTGATGTATCTGGTTTTGTACCAATTTTCTTTTCTTTAGCTTGTTGTGATGATTTGTATTGGACTCCCCTACCTATTTGGTTGGAGGAGGTATTGAGTCATTATTAAAAGTAAAAATTGAATACTTTTGGCCAAAATTTTGTCACCTTTATTATATTAAGTTATATGCATATACATTCATCGGTGATATGGATATAAAGATCAGCACCATTTATTGGATAATATTTTTACTTTAAATCACATTATTATGTGATCATAACTTACTTCCTTTGGTTTAGGTATCCCAATATGATGACAAAACACCATGTGCAAATTATATTTATCTTAATTAATCTTGCATTATTTGTGAACTTTCTAACTAGCCTTATTAGGTGTTTCAGAAATACATTCAAACTTAGTTGACTTGCATTGATAACTCTTCTTCTTGAGCAAACCAAGACAACAAGTTGGTACTTTAGCATTTTTATGTTAAAGGAAGAAGAAAGGAAATGAAATCCAACCAACATTTATCAAAAATGGAAAACCTTGAAACTCACATGACATTGCTTGCTGGAGTAGACAAGATAGGTGTGCTGCTGCTATTGTCTTATCAGAAAGGTATAGAAGCAAAATATGACAGGACACTCTCTTTCTCAAGCTCTTAAACGGACACTTCCCTTTTGTTGTAAAAATTGAACAGCACAACAATCATGGACAAAAGAAAGAGCAGTACCAATCACTAAAAAGAAAGAACTTAGCAAGAAGCATGAGCTAAAGATCCCAAGCACCATCCAACAGTTACAACTCCCATCCTCCTACAAAAGGTGAACTTGGAAGACATTCAAGCTAAGAGGAAAGAACTAGAAACAGAGAGTTATACTTTTGCAATATTCAAATCCAAAATTCAAGCCAAACTATTTTCCTCTTCTCTCAAGATTGTTGTAGTTGCTAATATACTTTTCTGATAGTGTTTCAAAAAAGGCTATTGTATTGAGTGTTATATTTTTTTTGAGAGTGAAATAGCAAAACTTTAATAAGAACTGTTGTTGTAAGACTTTATCTTATGAGATATAAGCTGATTGATTGAGTTTGGAGAGCTCATTGAAAATACTCCTTGGGTTGAGCTGGAGAGGCTCTTTGAAAAGACTACTGGGAAAGCTTGGAAAGGCTTGAAAAGAATACTCAGTGTTTATACTTGTTATGCAAATTGATAGTGGATTTACTCACCTAGAGGGTGGACTAGATGTAAGTTCAAGTTGGAAAAATGAACCAGTATAAAATAGTTGTGTTTACATCTTCTATTCTTTCCTTCTCATACTGCATAATCATTTCGGTTTTAAAAACTAAGATTCAAAGTTTTTCACCTAGTAGGTTTATCAAATCCATTATCAAATATTCTATATTATAAAATCTATTTTAAACCTCATCCTTACAAGATCCATAGAAAACTTTGTGAAATCTAAAGGAATTGTGTTTGTGAATACTCTCAATTTTATTCTTGTGAAAATTAGTTTATGATCTATACATTATCATCAAGTGTTTACATTGCATTCTGATTGATCACTTTACAAGTCATTATAACTTTACTCGTGATAAAATCTCCTGCAATAACAGGAAATATTTGACTGAACATTTAATCTGTGTGTCAAGTGTATGGAAAATTTTTAAAGGAACACTTAATTTAACCTTCCTTCTTAAGTGATTCTGATATCATCACTTTCCTTTGTTGAATTGTCACAAATAACGACCAAAAAAAGTGGTGATGATGTTTTTGTGTTACTTGATATTTACAAGACCATTAATCGAATGTGGCAGTAAGCGTATAGTCAAACCATGAGAATTATATTCCGTGCTAATAAATCCGATAGCACCAAGAAGGCCTTAACCTCTTTTATAACAACGGTGGTAATGCAAAATCTGCTGTTGATGAAGAGTTGAGGGGGACTGGTAGTTTGTGGTTAGGAATATGAAATGAGGTGTTTAGCTCAGATGTTTGGAATGCAATTTAAACTTTTCAAGCTCATTTATTTTATATTTCATGATTATTTGAATCCTATATACGTTTTTGACTTCTACCAATTTTAATTTTTCAACCTTTGTTTTTTTTAATGGTTGTAGCTCTTTCGTGGTTTATGTATGTATTTGACTTGCAACAATGAAATGAGTCATTTCTAAGTTATATCCACCACATACGATATTTAATGTTATGCGTATGTTTGGTTAAGGAGTAAAAAATGTGATAAATTTTATGGATAAAACTCTTATGTATATTTTATATATAGTTTATCCATAAAATTTAACCACATAATGCTGATATAACATTTAAGCTTATATACATTTATTTTATTTTACTTTGATTTAATATCAAATTTAAACATTTTTCTTTTGTATATCATGCATACATCATAGAAGATGCTTAATATTCTGGACAAATTAAAATATAACTTGATTATATTACATCATTATATATATATATATATATATATATATATATATATATATATATATATATATATATATAACATGTTACCATAATAATTAGACTAAAACCAATTAGTTTTAGGTTTATAATGAGGGAAAATTAGTCATTCGTCAAATATTACTTAAATTAAACAACTTACTTATGTGTACCTTAATTTTTCAGTAAGTCTTAACTTGCTTCATTTCTTATTCTATAGAACAAATGCACTTAAAGTCAAAATCTTCTTTCTAAAGGCTAGTAGATCAGATGAAAAAAAGATCTAAATAACTTCGTTTAGAAGAATGAAATAAGTTAGGATCTACCATGAAACTTAACAGTATATGTAAATAAGTTAACAATACGCATAGGTAAGAAGGACGGAACTTATACGATAATTTCCAAGGAATTAAATTGTCCCTTTTATAAAATTTGAGAACTAATATAAAATTTTCTAAATCTGAAAACTAATTTATCCCATATTATAAACTAATTTAGATTTTAGTCTAATAATTATTACTTCAATTATATTATTCAATTATATTATCCATTTTATATATAATTTAATTAACATATCCGTACATCACATGGGTTACCATACTAGTTACGCTACAAATTAAAACAGGGTCCCCGATTGAAAAGATGAGCTATAGAATTCACAACCCGCTTTAAAAGACTTCTAGACTATAGAGTAACGTCGCATTCAAAAAATATAAAACAAAATAAAATGTCACATTCAAATAATTAGGTGGCACTGCAGTGACACATGAAGACAATATTTCATCAATGGCCTGGAAGTTGCATAAGGATAAGAAGACACACATGGCCTATTCCTCGATACTAATATCATTATCAATTAGCACTATTGTGACATTACTCACGGCAACATTTGGATCAAAGAATCATTGTGATCTCGCGTCAACGTCTTAGTTCCCGTATTGTCTCTTTTTTTCCGCACCAAATGATAAATATATAGTTAGTAAAATATGGTTAGCTAATTGGCAGCACCAAATATGTTTTAAGGAGATAGACAGATACTTTAGTTAGAGTGGAAGAGAAATAAATGAATTGAAGACCCACACAAAATATAGCATGACCTTGCCTAACATTGATTCATCCCCGATTTTATCATTATATAAACGCCTTTTTTTCTTTTCATATCAAAGTTTATGTTGAGGGAAAAGCTAACTAATTCAAGTAATGACATACCTTTAGATTCATCGCACATATATAAACAAAAGTTTTGTACGTTTTAACGTTTGATTTTTAATTCAATGGCTGTATCTTTCCAATTTTTACCAAATAGTATTTTTTTTAGTGATACTCTGGATTCGTGAACTTTATCATTTTATAAGACATAATTGAAGGTATATATAGCCCCCCTTCATCTTACCCCACCTAGTTCAGTTAAGATTTGAACGTCAATGAGAACATAAAATTGAGTACCAAATGCTTTTTTATTTTACTAATGTAGCAAACTTCAAAACACACCGCCAAGGATTCCACATTAAATCAAAATAATAAAAAAAAATTAAAAACCAACAAATTACAGAAAGACTAAGAAGTGGTTGTTTCCAATATGCATTTGGTCTCTCTGGTGTCTTCACTTTTGGTTTAACAATCTTTTGTGACATGCATCATCATGATGTCCTCAACTAGGAGAGACATGTTGTTGTAAGAAGATCCACCTTCTTCTATAGCTTTCTTTGCCATGCCAGCATACTTCTTAGCCCTTTCCCTCCTCTTCTCTTTCTCTTCATCGCCTTCTTCCCCCATCACCTTCTCAATAGCATCTCTAACATTGTCCCTTGTGACTTGAACACCATCACCAAACATGTCCTCATCACCAAAGTGCACAGCAGTCTCAACTCCAAGACTCACCCCTGTCTCAATCACTTGCACAGCAACCTTCTCATTGTAGAATTGGTCAGCAAACATAGGGAATGTTACTAGTGGCACACCAGCACAAATTGCTTCAAGTGTTGAATTCCACCCACAATGTGTTAAAAATGCACCTACTGCAACATGTGACAATATCAACAGTTGTGGGGCCCAACCCTTTATCAAAATCCCCCTCCCTTTGACCCTCTCTTCAAAACCCTCTTCAATTAGCCACTTCTCCATTTCATCCCTTTTGTTTGCACCCCTCAGCACCCAAATGAAGGGTCTTCTTGTTGCTTCTAATCCCAAACCAATCTCAATCAATTGCTCAGGTGTCACACGGTTGAGGCTACCAAGGCATGCATAGATCACAGTCCCTTTAGGCCATGAATCAAGCCAATTCACATAATGGCTCTCATCATTGAAACTTCTGTTACCTCTTTGTGCCTTGTCCAAATCATCCTTGTTTGTTAGTGACACAGGACCAACACACCAAACTTTGTTCCCTGTGACCCTTTTGTACTCTTTCACGTATTCTGCTTCCAACTCTTCAACACTATTCACTACTATCCCATATGCTCCTGCTTCAGATTCCCTTAGTCTCTCACGTACATCAATCAGTTTTTGGTCTGTGCCAGGGTTGAACAGCACTGGAAGCTGAGATTTTCTCATCTCAATCCTGTGTGGCAATCCAGGGACAACGATAATTTGGTCTGAATCAGATATAGTCTTACATACCTTAGAAGTGTACAAATTGTGGTTGCATAAGAGATTGAAGCAATTAGTCCCATCAAAGATTATCCTAGGGACATTGAATTTTGTTGCTACATCAGCTACACATTGAATATGCTTGTCACATATTATGCAGCTTGGAAAAGGCTTCATTTCTTCAATAAGGTCCTCTAGTGGATGCTGCATCAAGTTCAAGGCTAAGAAGAAATTCTCCTTAAGGTCCATTGAAGGGAGTGTGTCTAAGCTCTCATACCCTTCAGGTATTCCAGCCTCAACATTAGGGAATTTGATGAATGCCAGTTGGATTGGTGAACCATTTTGGATCTCTCTATCAATGCTGGCTTTGAATTGTGGGGCATTAAGGGGTGTTGTGACTATTGTCACCTTCACATTACGCCTTGCCAATAATTTGGCCATGTCAACCATTGGGAGAGTGTGACCTGGTGCCATTAAGGGGATGAATACAAAGTGGAGGTTGTTGCATTGTTGTGTTGTTGATGAAACCATTGCAAGTTTCTGTGTCATGGGAAGAGATCGAAATGAAGGAAATTCAGATTAGTCTCAAAGTTGCAACCTTTTTTTATAGATTATTATTAGGATTTTAAAGAAAGGGATGCTTTTTATTTTTTGTGCATATCTTCAGTTATGGATATATATCTTGAATTCTGCATCTGAAGATGCCAAGCCTGACGTTACATTTGAATGAGCTAATTCATTTAAGGAAAAATATCTTCTTGTATAAGATTTTTCACAAATGAAAAAAATTATATTATTAGTTTTCCAATTATACTTTATTTATTTTTATAAATAATTTATAAATTTCTTAATTTGAAAATAAAAAATCAGGATTTGTTAATTTTTTCTCCATTTTGACGCGGCATATCTTCAATATTAATTGTAGAAATGTCACCATATTTTATTATTATTTTTTCATTTCAACAGTTTGTAAAAAAATAGTAAAAACAACAAAATGATGATTAATAAGTGAAATTTTTACAATAGCTGATGAAATAAGGATTCAATTTTCATACATTAACAAAAATAATAAAGATGGAATATTTGATTAAACTATAATATAAAAATTATACGATCAATACAAAAAAATTGAACACAAAATAATATAAAATAAAATCAGAAAAAAAATCAAACATCACTTAACTTTTTTTTTTTAATTTTCTCCAAATCTTCCATCTAAATATACAAACAATTATTTCATCCAAATCAGGGGCAGAAGATTTGAAAGGGAAACTTCAAATTGAGAGAGGGTCATGTATAGCTGCGGCTTTGCAAAAACTTTATGACAGTATTGTTTGATAAAATACGGTAAAACATGTTTTTAATAAGGATAAGACATCGTAGTAATGTTCAGCAATTGTACTATAATTTTTTTTTCAGAATACAAAATGATTATAATCGACAATTAAATATAGTTTGAGGTGTTCACCCTGTCTTGTAAGAGCCAATAGCAGAATAACTTCATCTTTTCTGTTTTTAACTTAAAAAAAATTATGTTTTTCCATAAGTTTGCACAATTGTTGTATAATTATATATATTTTATATTATAATTCCACAACAAATTTAGTCATTTCTATCCATATTATGCATAATAAATAATAAAAGTCTTTTGATAAAATAGCATATATGATATAAAAGTATAAAATATATAAATATTTCTAGCATATATTTTTTAAAATTTTTCTTTTATTAACTTATTATATCTACTTAATGAAATTTTTACTTACTAGTTTATTATTTATGATCCATGTCCTATTTTGATATTAAATAATGTATTGATATTTTTTTTTTATGTTGAGCTTAAGAGATGTTTAAAGAAAAAAATTATTGATTCTTTTGTTAAGAGAAAAGAGAGAATAAATGATAAAATAAACCATAACTTACCTATAATTTATATAAAAAATACTATATAATGACTCATTTTATATTTTATATATAACAATTTATTTTATTTTATATTAATTACTTTGTCCCTCTTCTTCAAAATTTTTAACTCCGCCACTGATTTCATTCTCTAGTTCCTTATAGGCATCGAAGCTACGAAACAGTAAAAAGAAAAATGAAATTTAAAGCTATATATTATACTTACATGAATCAGCTCTTTCTTGAACAACTCTTGGATTGCTGGGATGAGACTAAAATCAATTTTTCTTGCAAGGTTCTGGCCCTTCTCGCTTGAGGAATAGGAATGACTGATTTATCTTCTTTTTTCTTTTTTTTTTTGGGGGGGGGGGGATGGAAGCTCGAATGACGAACTTTATAGTAGTTCTAGTCTCTAATAAGTTTTCCAATTGTTTTCAGTCTGTAATTATAGTAGTATTTCAAATAATAAATAATAGCAGTTACTAGTTTTCATTGGAAGATATACAATGAATTTATTACTTACTTCGTACGTTTCTTTTATGTGAAATTATGGCCGCTTGATTTAAGTTTTCAGTTTTCAATTTTTAAAATTTTGTGAAGAAAATATTAAAAATTTTAAAAACTATAAATTTTAATTTTCAATTTTCATTTTCAATTTTCAAAATTTCCTTCATAAAATCTTGAAAAACTAAAAAATTAAAAATGAAAACTAAAACCAATGGACCTAATATTTCTCTGGAAATTCACTTGCATTTAATAATGTTATTAAATAATTATCAACTAATTTTTTTATTGGTATAGGCATAAAATATTTTTTTCCCTTACTAAGGGTATTTAATATTAGCAGATAGCAGATTTTTTTCCTTAAAAAATTAATGTATTTAATAGCATCATTAATGTTTATTAAAGCAATTTTATCGTAAATAAATAACTGGTGGTAAAGCAAGCATATTATATTCAAACAAAAATGCTTCCTTTTATTTTTAAAAATTATTTTTCTTAGAGCATATTATTTTTCACGGAAAAGAAAATTTCCATTTATAAAAAGAGTTTAATGATAATTACAAATCAAAACTGATACATTAATCTAAATTACATAAAAAAAAATATCTTTTACACTTTGAACTAATAATCCATAGGTGACTCTGCTACTTATCCAAAGACTATTGTTGTCTAAATATCTTTTACATTGAAGAACATCACAACAAGTGATATTGCTTGAATAAAGTATCACACCTCTTTTTAACATAGATCTGGATACATTTGTATTTGTAAGATTATAAAAAGGAAAATACAAATAAGGGAAAATCAAAACACCCATAAAATGGAAAAACAAAACACCAACAAAGAGGAACAACAAAAACAACACAAAGGAATATCGAAACAAAACACAAAAGACGAAAAGAGAAGAAAATGATGGAACTGCCACAAAAGAGTAAAGATAACAATTGCTCAATAATACTCACACAATTAATTTTTATTCTATCCTTGATATTAGTAAGAGAGAGCGAGAGAGAGTAAGAATAAAATAATAACAATGTTTTTTTAAGTATTACGTAATTCTCTCTGCATTGTCATGCAATAAAAAATTGCTATGTAATCCATTATGAGCTCAAGTCTAATTCAAATTTTAAAAAATTACATAAAATAGATAAGTTGTCAACTGAATCAATTAACTAAAGATATTGTTGTGTATTTTGATGGAGTTATCCTTGCTTAACTTCAATTTGGATTCTCTAAAGTTTGAAAGTGAAAAATTAATCATCTTTATATAAATAACTATCATTGTAAGTGGGTCTTATCAAATAATTTAAAGATAAGGCCCAAACTTTTGGCATTCGAAGAAAAAAGGCATAGGAAAAGAAACCCAATAAAAAAAGCCCAGAAACCAATGGTTCAAACAGGGGCAACCCCAACTTGACTTAGCTAACCTCACAAAGAGAAAAGGGCATCATGACCACCAAAAAACAGGAAAGAGGCATTAACGGCTGAGTCTGCGGTGGTGTGAAGGCTGTTGCTGTTGATGTGATGTAGCGGTGATTGTGAGAGGAGATTTGTTGCTTTGTCCTTTTTTTTTTTTTTTGGAAAATTTATGCCCCATTTCTACTGATCTACGAAACAGCAGTATCAAATTTTTTGAAACTATTTTATTCCAGATCAAATAGAATTTATTTCACTTCCAATTTTATCTTCCTAATTAATTCATTGCACAACCCAAATAAAAAACTATACAATCTTCATCCTGTTCTAAATGAGCTTAAAGTTATTGTCATTGTGAAGATTAAACTCCCACAATAACTGGACGATAAAAAATTAAATAATAACCAAAAAGAGTTTCAAATTAATAAGAAAGCAAAATGAAATAAATTATAAATATATGAAATCAAACTAGAAAAATACAAACGAACTCAAAATTATTAACCAAAGTCATAAAAATACATGCATATGCTGGGTTGGCTAATGGCCTGACCAATAATTATTAAAGATAGTGCTCTATGCCCAAACTGTAACAAAGGAAATTAATGGTACCCTATTTGTTGTGTTGATTGCCAGAGGCTAGATTTGCCATGTCTTCAATTAGCAATTCCATGTTAAGATAAGACCCTCCTGGTTCCACAGATTTCTTTGCCAACTCTGCAAGCTTTCTAGCTTTTTCTCTTCTCTCTTCCTTCTCACTCCCTTCACCAACTACCTTGTGTATTGCCTCCACAATATCCTCTCTTTTAATCCTAGCTCCAATGTCTTGGTTACCAATAGAGACAATAGCCTGATCATTCCCCAATGATTCACCTATACCCAAGATTTGCACAACCAACTTCTCATTGAAAAACTGCTCAGCAAACATAGGGAAAGTTATCATTGGCACACCAGCACAAATGGCCTCAAGTGTTGAGTTCCAACCACAATGTGTCAAGAACACCCCCATAGCCTGGTGTGACAACATTAGAACTTGTGGTGCCCAACCATGGATTATGAGGCCCCTTTCTTTAGTCCTCTCCTCAAATCCATCCTCCAACAACCACTTCTTTGCCTCTCCCATGCAATCATCTGCTCTCACCACCAAAATGAATGGACAATTGCATTCTTCCAATGCCAAAGCAAGTTCTTGAAACTGGGCAAGTGGTAGGCTACTTAGTGTGCCAAGACAAACATAAACCACTGATCTTTCGGGCCATGAATCAAGCCATTTAATGCAAAAATCATGGTCAAATTTGGCCTTGTTACCTCTCTGAACAGCATCTTGTGCTCCCTTGTAGGATAGTGATACAGGACCAATGCACCAAACTTTGGCACCTTCATTAGCCTCCCTATATGCTTTGACGAAGTCTAACTCCAACTCCTCAAAGCTATTGACCAGCACCCCATAAGCTGATTCTTCAGAAGCTCTAATCTTTGCCTGAAAATCTTTGAGATGCTGTATATTTGGTGGATTGAAGTCTAATGGAAGCTGTGCTTTGGTGAATTCAATTCTGTGAGGCATGTTAGGCACCACAAAGGGTTGAGATTCTGGGACATTCTCATGAACCTTGGTCTTGTGCAAATTGTGGTGCATTAGAAAGTTAATGAAGGCTGTCCCATCACAAATAACCCTTGGTATTTGGAACTTGTTTGCAACATCTTCCATCCAATGGAGGAATTTTCCAACTAGAAGGCAAGTTGGGGTGGGTTTAAGCTCCTCAATTAGCTCCTCAATTGGTGTTTGCAACTTACTGACAGCATTATGAAAGCTCCTTATCAAACCCATTGAAGGGACTAACTCCAAGCTTTCACACCCTTCTGGCAAGCCAAATTCAACCACTGGGATTTGGAATTGGACAAGCCTAATCTTGGAATTGGATGGTGCATTGGAAGGATCAATCATTGGTGTGATGCGTGTGGCATTGACTGGTGTGGAAACAATTGTGACAGTGACACCGTGTTGTGCTAGTAGCCTTGCTATGTCTACCATGGGAATAAGGTGACCAGGGCTCAGGAATGGTACTAGAAGAAAGTGAACTTGATGGTGATCATGGGATTCTGAAGCCATTTTTTTTGCAGTGTTATGGTGGTTTTTGGGAAAGGGATTAATGGTAATGAAATAGTTCCAAATTGAACTGCTTTAAGCTTGATCTAACCTTTGACTCCTGCAGCTTGCTTTCACATGTATGTGTATTAAAGAATTAATGGCGTGTATTATGTTCTCATTGTTATCTAGTAACACTTCAAATTATTTTAAAATAATAATTATTTAACTTGATCTATCATTGAGATTGCAGACGATTAAACTAATCACTTTTTGAGTATCATATTGGGAGTTCAATTGGGGTTGTGTATATGAAAAGAGTCTCAAAATCAGAAGTTTATTCCCCTTAAAGGAGCTAAAAACAAAAAACAATCACATAAATAATTATTACTTTAAATTTTGATATATTATTTTAGCTAAATCAATCCTTAATAGAATTATATTATATTCTTATAAATTAAGTTAATTAACTACATGTATTTAAAAATTTAATATTAACATATATAAAAAGATTCTAATCATCACATATTTTCATTGGCGAGACTTTTAATATAATAAATTATTTGAGTTAAATATTTTTATCATATGGTAGCATAATTATATGTTTGTATAAAGTTTTTAGTTTCACAATGCACATATATCGAATTTTATATTTAAAGTAGTCCATTATATATCAATACAGAGAGACTAATTTAATTGGCAAAGTACGATGTCGAAGAACTAAAATAATAATTTTTAAATATCGCTTACAATTTGAAGTATCTTGGACGGTTTCCTCCGTTGATTTGTATTAATAAACTAACATATAACCCACCGTCACAAGCTACACGAGTCCAATTTGTCACTGATCAATGACATTATTGTATACACCATAACTGCATAAGAATCGCTTGAGAAGTGATCAGTACCGAATAAATATATTTTTTTATATGAAAGAAAAATTATATATAAATATGCCTAACAGATTTTATAAATTGAAAAAAATATTATAAATCTAAATTAAACTAATTAATGATTTGTATTTGTGGCTCTGTCGATACCGAATATGTAAACAGATGCTCCAAATAAAGTTCTTCGTTAACTTTTCTGCCGAAAGTCTTCCTTGTCGGCTCACTCCACCATAAAAGGCATGTGCATTTATTTATAACAAATTAAAGTGAATCAGATCACTATAATGATGCATAATAATGGTTTAAAGAAAACTAAACTATAGTAACTGATTTATTATTATTATTATTATTATTATTATTATAGATGAATGAAATTGAAGCCAACAATTCCGTATAGATGAAGGATCAACTGATTAATTAAGTTACATAATTAATTAGTGCATGGTCTCATCACCGCTGATGTATTTTGATTAAAAAATTGGTATTATTTTTCATTTTCTTTTTTGACTTTTGCCATCAACAATTGTTATTAGTTATGCTTGAGCTTTCACATTACACTGAACTATAATTAATTAATTATGTTATGTGGGTATGCAATAAGGGATGCCCACAAAACCAAGCTAAGAAACTCGAAGATTCCCCACTTAAAAAAGAATTAAAAAGAAAAAAACCTCAAACATTCAATGCACATTCCCATGTGACTCTTCTTCCAGAATCTTCGGCTCATAATATCAGTCTCTTGTGATTCTTCATGTGTGATTTCTTTGGGTTTGGATTCGGGCGTCCTTGTTGGACTTGTATTGGGCTTTTCTATTAAAGCCCATTAGTTGTACAGCCCAATAGATACTGCATTCACTAAGAGGCTAAAACACGTATTTTTATTGGCCCAACTATATAAAATAACATGACCAAAGTCACAACAACCCTCGAAGCAATGTGTTGAACTGTTGATACTTGATACTTGATAGCTTTAGAATCTGAACACTCATGATGATGCCCCACCCCTACTGATTACATTTACTTCTATTAGAGACCAATTATTTTGGGGAAATACTTGAGCTTAGGACTAACAACAATGGAAGATTACATAACATATACTACAAGTACTCACTTTTTTGCAACTTATTAAATTCAAGAGTATACATTGGGCTTGGAGGGATTAAATAAAGGGACTAAATTTTCCACTGAACTAATAAGTGGACAATTTGAAGAAACCTACATGGTGTAATTAACTTTTGGTTTCTATTTCCCTGATGCAATTGTTGAAAGACCACACAAGAATTTTCTACCGCAGTATGCTCTAATGTAATGATGGATCTAATGGAGGGGAAAAGCTATGTAAGGGAAATGCAACATAAAGGGTACCAATCTCTGCATTTTTGCCACGGAGAAAGATTATTTATCTTTCTTGATTTGTTGCATGATATGTTGGATAAGAGTATCACATTAGAGTGAGAAGACCCTCCTTCTACTACTGCTCTCTTTGCCATCCCTGCAAGTTCTTTAACTCTTCTCCTTTCTTCGCTTTCATTAGTCTCATCCATTAGCTTGTCTATTGCTCTCTCAACATTTTCTTTCTTCACCAACACACCTATTTCCTCCTCTCTCAACATCAGCACATATTGCTTGAGTTCCAACCACAGTGTGTTGCTTAAACCGGGGTGGCTAATGACCTGACCAATCATTAAAGTTGCTCTTTGCTTAAACTGTTACAAAGGAAATGATGCCCTATTTGTTGTGTTGATTGCCAAAGGCTAGTTTGGCCATGTCTTCAATTAGCATCTTCATGTTAACATAAGAAGACCCTCCTTGTTCCATGGATTTCTTTGCCAACTCTGCAAGCTTTCTAGCTCTTTCTCTTCTCTCTTCCGTCTCACTTCCTTCCCCAATTACCTTGTGTATTGCCTCCACAATTTGCTCCCTTTTAATCCTAACACCATACATGTCTTGTTTACCAAAAGGGACAGTAACATCACTCCCCAATGCTTCACCTATTCCCAAGATTTGCACAACCAACTTCTCATTGAAAAACTGGTCAGAAAACATAGGCCAAGTTATCATTGGCACACCAGCACAAATGGCCTCAAGTGTTGAGTTCCAACCACAATGTGTCAAGAACACTCCCATTGCTTGGTGTGACAACATTAGAACTTGTGGTGCCCAACCATGGATTATGAGGCCCCTTCCCTTAGTCCTCTCCTCAAATCCATCCTCCAACAACCACTTCTTTGTCTCTCCTGTGCAATCATCTTCTCTCATCACCAAAATGAATGGACAATTGGATTCTTCCAATGCCAAAGCAAGTTCTTGAAACTGTGCAAGTGCTAGGAGATGGAGTGTGCCAAAACAAACATAAACCACTGATCTTGGTGGCCATGAATCAAGCCATTTCATGCAAAAATCTTGGTCAACTTTGGCTTTGTTACCTCTCTGAACAACATCTTGTGCTCCCTTGTAGGACAATGATACAGGACCAACGCACCAAACTTTGGTACCTTCTTTAGCCTTCTGATATGCTTTGACATAGTCTAACTCCAATTCCTCAAAACTATTGACTACCACCCCATATGCTGATTCTTCAGCAGCTCTCATCTTTACCATAAAATCATTTATCTCATCTGCTTCTGGATTCAAGTCCATTGGAAGCTGTGCTTTGGTTAATTCAATTCTGTGAGGCATGTTAGGCACCACAAAGGGTTGAGATTCTTGGACATTCTCATGAACCTTGGACTTGTGCAAATTGTGGAGCATTAGAAGGTTAATGCAACCTGTCCCATCAAAGATAAGCCTTGGTATTTGGAACTTGTTTGCAACATCTTCCATCCAAGCAAAGAATTTGTCCACTAGAAGGCAACTTGGGTGGGTTTAAGTCCCTCAATTAACTCCTCAATTGGTTTTTGCAACTTTGTAATAGCATTAAAGAAGTTCACTAGCAAGCCACGTGAAGGGACTAACTCCAAGCTGTCACACCCTTTGGCAAGCCAAATTCAAGCACTGGAATTTGGACTTGGACAAGGCTAATTTGGGAGGAATTGGATGATGATGCATTGGCAAGATCAATCATTGGTGTGATACGTGTGGCATTGATGGGTGTGGTGACAATTGTGACATCACCACCATGTTGTGCTAGTAGCCTTGCTAAGTCTACCATGGGAATAAGGTGACCAGAGCTCAGGAATGGTACTAGAAGAAAGTGAAGCTGATTGTGGTTATGGGATTCTGAAGCCATTTTTGCTGTTTGGGACAGGGAATGCTAAGGCAATAGTTACAAATTGGACCTCTTAAATAATGCCATATCAAAGTCGTGCGTGTGGAAATGATTTTGTAAATAGAAGGCTTATCCATTTTGATACTCTCTTTAGTCACTCTTATCAACTATGTATACCTCCCGCTAATAAAAAAGGAGTTAATTTCTATTCACTGATATTATTACTTAATAATATATTATCACATTAGGAAAAATAGTGATTTGATTAAATAACAGTATAAAAATATTTTCATTTTCAGTATATCAAAACTAATTTCATAAAAAAATATATGTGAATATAGAGACTAATTGAATTGGCAAATTACGAACCAAAATGAACCAAAATGCGACGGTTTTTACATGATCATTTTTAAATGTCTTACAACTTTGAAGGACTAATGCGACGGTTTCCTCCATTGTTTTGTATTAATAAGTTAACATATAACTTACCCATTACAAGCTACAAGAGTCCAATCTGTCACTTTTCAATGACACTATTGTATACATAGTATCTGCATAAGAATCTTCTATCAAAAAAATATCTGCATAAGAATATCTAGAGGAGTGATCGGTGCCGAATATGTACACACATGCTCCAAATAATTTTAGAACACTTCACTAACGTTTCTGCTAAAAGTCTTGTAGTAGGTTCACTCCACTAATGATGGCATCGTGCATTAAAGAAAACGAAACTATAATGACTGATTAGTTCAGCTACATAATTAATTAGTGTATGATTTTAGCTGTATTTTGATTAAAAAATTGATATTAGCAGCCACTGTTCGCACAAAAAGTGTGAATTATTCAATTATGATTATAGTATTTCTAAAATCGGTTCGATTAGAACTTAGCTGTTTGATATTAGAAGGATTGAATTGTTGACAAACTCCCTTCAGAAAAAAAAAAAAATCAAATCGTTGACAAACTTGCGTATACGTAATTATGTATACTCATATGTGTGTATGAAGTCATCCAATTCTCCCTATCTTGGATTAGTTCAAACCTGAATTGTAATTTACCATGGGCTTTTTCTGAAAAAAAAAAATCCATTAAATGAAGATGGGGTTATTTATATAAAAGAATTGAACTCACATGAACACACCTTTTAACAATGGCGGCTTCCTATGTAGTGTTCAGGCAGTTTAGGACCACACAAGGAATAAAGGTATTGTAAGTTAAAGTGGAATGATATTATAAATTTTAACTTTGTAAAGACAGTGTCTAACTATAAATTTTTATTTCCGTTAAAACATTGAATAAACACGTTTAAGCATTTAAAAAAAAAACCCCCAACAAATACCCTTTTGTTTTTTAAAAAAAAAATCAAAAGTGAAAAAAATAATACAAGATAATAGAGTTCTTTTTGTTGTGTTGGGATAAGTTTCACATACACCTGACTTTTATACTTATTTTACACTTATTAATAGTCTTGGACTTTGATATACTTTCAATCAATTATATTATTTTATTTCATATTAATAGTCACTTTAAAAATTTGTATAATTTTAATACATTGAAGTCAATATATTTGTCAAATTATAACCAATAATTACATTTCAATATACAAAAATTACCCAATTTCCTTATAATGAGTATTAATATAAAATTGAGAAAGTACCTCAAGTATATCGCTTTGATCTAGTTTCAATATAATTTTCTGAGTTCATCCAGTATTTATAAAAACACTTACATATTACTTACTAATAAAAAAAATTAAGAATCAAATTGAACTCATAATTATAAATAGAGTTAGTCAAATTGACAAAGTAGTCATGTACCAAACAAAAAAAAATGACAAAGTAGCCTCTTATTAATAAGGTATAAATTTGAACTTAAAATTTAATTTTATTTATTAATAAAATAGTTATCAGATTTTTGATGAAAATATGATCAACTAATTCACTAATTAAAAAGAGATTATTAATGCAAAATGTGTACATCATTAGTACATATAAAATGAATATAACCATGAAGCCTAATACAATTGATACTTAGCTAAGTTTCTTAAACATCTAATCAAGATTTGATTTCTGACAATGTGCATAGATAAGATTTTGTGGCCAAAAATAAAATTTATATCTATAAATCTTACACTTTAAAAAAATTAATTACTGTTTTAAACGATGAATAATCTAGATTCACCTAAAATATAGAATGAATATAAAATTTGGGCCGGTGTAACTATAACAAGCTTCTTGTCATAAACTATCTTAGCATTCAATGCGCTGTGGTAGTAGAAAAAGACACTAGCGAATAGAAACAACACACGTGACTATGAGACCTTCCATTTTTTTCCTTCCTGATAATAATTGTAGCTGGAATGTCCAATCTGCTTTTAAGATAAAGTCTCTTGGTATAGAAATTTCCCAGTAACTTCACGGCAAAGTGATCATGACAGCACTCTAAGCAATGTGTTGATAGCTTTAGAATCTGTACACTATTATTTTGGAGAAATACATGAACTTAAGACTAACAACAACGGAAGATTACATATACTACAAGTACTCACTGATTTGTGCAACTTAATAAATTCAAGAGTACACACTGTTTTTATTGGAAGGATTAAATAATGGGACTAAAATTTTCCAGTGAACTAAGTAAACAATTTTGAAGAAAACTACGTCAGTGAAACTTATGGTTTCTTTTTCTCTGGTGCAATGATGAATAAAGGGAAAAGCTCTATAAGGAAAATGCAACATAAAGGGTACCAATCTGTGTTTTATTGCCACGGGAGAAAGATTATTTATCTTTCTTGGTTTTTTGCATGATATCTTGGATAAGGAGTTCCACATTAGAGTGAGAAGACCCTCCTTCTTCTACTGCTCTCTTTGCCATCTCTGCAAGCTCTATAACTCTTCTCTTTCTTTCTTCACTTTCACTAGTCTCATCCATTAGCTTGTCTATTGCTCTCTCAACATTTTCTTTCTTCACCAACACACCTATTTCCTCCTCCTTACCCCATTTCACAGGACTCTCCACCCCAACACTGACCCCAACTTTCAATATTTGCACAATTAGTTTCTCATTGAAGAATTGGTCCCAAAAAGTGGCCATGTAACCATTGGCACACCAGCACATATTGCTTCTAAGGTTGAGTTCCAACCACAGTGTGTTAAGAAACCTCCAATTGAAGGGTGTGATAGTATTAGTACTTGAGGAGCCCAACCCCTAATCAAAAGGCCTTGACCTTTGGTCCTTTCCTCAAATCCATCATCCTTAACCCACTTTTCCAATGCTTCTAAATGACTCCCTTCCCTTATAACCCAAATGAAGGATCTATTTGATGCTTCTAAGGCCAAACCAAGCTCTATCAATTGCAATTGTGTTAAATTGCACATGCTCCCAAGGCATACATAGATAACAGCCCTTGACTTCTGCAAATCAAGCCACTTCATGCAATAGTGTTCATCAATTGAGGCCTTATTGCTACCTCTCTCAGCCTTATCCAAGTGATCGTTGTTGCTAAGTGACACAGGACCAATACACCAAACTTTACCTTTCCTTGCCTCCTCGTAACCCTTTGCATATGCTGGCTCCAACTCTTCAAAGGAATTCATCACAACCCCATAAGTAGCTCCTTCAGCTGCAGCAGTTTTGGCATAAAACTTTTTCCATTCCTCATTCTTTTCTCCTTGCCTTGGTAACTGAGCTTTGGTCATCTCAATCCTGTCAGGGATATCAGGCAAAACAAAGTACTCATTATCTGTGGCTATGTTCTGATGAACTTTGTGGACTCCCAATTTGTGCGAACACAAGAGGCTGAAGCAACTTTGTCCTAGGAAAGAAATCCTTGGAATGTTCAATTTGGTGGCAATGTTAGCTGTATAATGCAAACACATGTCAGAAACTATGCAACTTGGTGGAGGTGTTAAATCTTCAAGGAGTTCTTCCACTTGCTCCTGAAGCGTGTTTGATGCATTGAAGAAACTTAAGGAATTGCCTAGTGATGGTAGCATATCAAGATTCTCACACCCTTCCGGCAAACCGGCCTCTTTGTACGGAAACTGGACTCCAACTAATCTGACTCGAGTGCTCGGCTCATCAATTGAGACTGCAAAAGTTGATTTGAAACTGGATGCATTGTGGGGTGTGGTGATTATGGTGACATGAACACCATGGTTTGCCAATATTCTTGCTATGTCCATCATGGGGATCATGTGGCCTTGAGCCATCAAAGGACACAAGACAAAGTTGAGTTGGGAAGCCATTTGTGTTGTTTAGTGTTGGAGTTGGAGATGGATATGTGGTGCAATGGAATGAATCCACCTCCACTTTGTTTATCAGTAACTTTGAGACATTTTGGTAAGCACCCTTTGTGGCTTTATTGATGATGAAAGTGCCTCACAAGCTGGATTTTAGTTAGCTTTGGGGGTCCTCCAGTTACTGAAACTAGAGATAAATAGATTTATTTTAAAATATTGCAAAATGAAATTAAGTTTTGATATACTTACAATCCTAAATGCATTTTAGATTTTTATCTAAGCATATGTTCTATTTATAATATTTTTAAAGTAGTAGGTAGTTGAGTCAAATGATTATCTATACATAACAGAATATATGTGCACTATTTTTATATTATCAGCATTTTTTTATACAATATTATCAGCATATTAAAAGATTAAATTCATACAAAATTAAAATGGTGTTTTTAAGAACCTGTATATAGGCTGTGTTTCCTTTTTATTTGTGAAAGTTCTCACTTTGGTCTTTGTTTAAATATTTTCTAATTTCGGAAAATGATAACTTCATAAAGTAAATACGAAACAGAATTAAAAAATTTTGAATACCATTTTATACAAACTCATAAAAAGTTTAGATGGAAAAAAAGAAAATGTTCCTGTATTAAAATTATGCATGATTGAAAGACTATCCGAAGAAATATAAAAAGAAGTGCTACACACTTTTCAATGACACTATTGTGTATACCATGCCTGTACAAGAGTCTCTCGATCGAGCAGTGATCGGTGCCGAATATGTAAACAAAGGCTCCAAATAATTGTAGAAGACTTCATTAACATTTCTGCCAAAAGTCTTCTAGTAGGTTCACTCCACTATTAAAGGCATCGTGAATTGACAAGAAATCACAATGAATCAGAGAGATAAATGACAAATAATGGTTTAAAGAAAGCTAAACTATAATCACTGATTAATTAAGCTGCATAATTATTTAGCGCTGATGTATTTTGATTAAAAAATTGGTATATTAGGTTCTCATTTTCTTACTTTTGCCATGGCGTGACAGTGAGCCATATAATTATGAGTGCGCTACACGGCTACACCTATACGGGCAGAAATAACAAAGTGCAGCCCCACAGGCGGTATTTTCTTATAAAAATGATTTAGGACTAAGTTTTTATTTTTTTCTTTTTCTTTTTTTAATGAAAAGTTTGGTAAGGAAGCGTCAATATCCCATCAAAACAAAATTAACCATCAACGAGATCCTTGCAACGATCAGCTGATGTATAGATGGATTTGGATTTGGATGGACGACCAAGGAAAAAAAAAAAAGGATCTGGATAAAACCAAAATAAAAGATGGATTTGGATGGAAATAATCACAAATTAAAAATAGCAAGTCAGCAATGACTGTAAAGCACCGACACCGCACCGAAATAATGATTAATGAACGGTGAGTTGTTTAAAAACTTTAGTATAATTCTTATAACTGTAGTTGGAATGTGTATGTCCAGTCATAAATCACACCGTCCATGTAAGTCATTTCCCATGAAAACTTATGCGTGATTGAAAGACTATATGCCGAAAACATAGCAGAAAAGAAGGACTAGTCCACAAAGCTAACTTAAGCAGGAACGTAAAAGGGAAGCAAAGAATAAAGGGTTGATGCCAAGTGTTTGCGTGAAGAATAAGACACGCAGTTTTAAATTAATCATAAAATAAAATAATTAATGAATGAGTATATACTGATTAAGCCTTATATGCAAATTTATAAGAATTTTGTTTTTTAATACATTAAGGACATTGAAAACAAAAAATCAATAACAAAAGTATTTTAAAATGACGGTACCGATTAGCAAATACAATACTGATTGAGTTGGCTGAGGTGGTTGCTCCTTATTGATGGGGCCTCCAACATAACGTAAGAAGGTACGCAGTATCTTTCACCATCTATCAAGTTAACATGCTGGCTATATAATTTCAATTAGCGTCACTACTCATTGAGTTTCAACTTTCTAGTATTAACATCATTTTTCCTCATAACTTTATGTGGTGGGACAGGGACACATTTTGCATGAGCTAGAATTACGAGTACTCAGTAATCACTAATCAGTACTGTTATATGGCGTATGTGTACCTTAATTTTTTAGAATCAGATAATTAGTTAGATCACTGGATACAAGTTTTATTACCATTTTACTTTGCTCTCAATGATACCAAACTTACTGCATAACTGTCATAATTATTATATTTAATTTGAACACTCACTCACGATTAATAAGTTGATGCGAATGCCTGCAAATCTTACGTCAATCTAAAATTCAGGGCAAAAGATGTCCTTGAACTTCTGTGAGATCTCCTTAGTTTTTTTTTTTTTTTTGGGTCTGTGAGGTCTCATTAATTTGGTAACCATTCCCATGACGGCCCTTCAACACAGGAATTATTGCAGCCCATATAAAGCCCATCCTTGTTCTTGGCTATCAAAGATGGGGGGCATCCTTTTTTTTTCCTGGCCTGAGGGGGCATTCATTTCTCAAGTTCATACCACAGTTAACAACGTGACAAGGCCCAGACCCATCTACAAGTGTTCCACCGTTGGGCTTAATACGGACCAAAATACTCTTGCCCCTGGACCAACTCAATATCAGCCAGATCTTTTACAAAACACACAAAAAAAAGCCTTTACCTGTGTGAATCTCTATTTTTAACTCGGATTATTGTTATGAAGAAAGTTTACAAGACCAAAGAAGGCTTTTGATGGCTCATGGCTCCTTAAACATCAAGTATTTTGCACTGCGAGGCCAGCACAGATGGTAAGCCAAAGCCTCTCCAAGAAGTGCACCTAGGAACAATGGCAGAGGGTCTTGTGTTCACCCTTGGAGTTTGACCCCACCCCTCAACTTGACCCAAAAAAAGTATCAAATATTTTATTAGTGTGTTAGAAAGCCTACCGTTTAGTTTGAGTTTTCAGTTTCAGTTTCATTTTCATTTTTAATTTTGTGAAGAAAATACTAAAAATTCTAAAAACTACAAATTACAGTTTCCTTTTCATTTCCAGTTTTCAGTGTTTCCTTCATAAAATCCTAAAACTAAAAAACTGAAACTGAAACAAAAGGCCTAAGTTTTTGGCTAATATTATGCATAGGGGTTATTATAATTAGGCAAGTGTTTTTGCCTAACCATCTAGTGGTCTGTGCTAAAGTTGTTTTTCTATAAATTCCTCCTTAGTAGATGGATCATTTTCATGTTTATGAAATGAAATCAAATTTCAGACAAAAATGAAAAAAATCAATGCCCCCATGCTTGAGCTTGAGGCACACTATTATGGTGTTTGAGCAAAGGTTTAATGAGCCCTAGCTTGTATTTTTAATCTTTGTGATAAGGAAATTGTTGATTTGTGGACAAAAAAAGAATTAGTTTATTTAGGGAAAAAAAGGTTCAATACTAATATGAATGCCATATAAACTATTCTTTTACTTGATTTTTATGAGAAACATTGAACGAATTATGTGAAACATGATTGTTGGTCTGGTTGGATACCTACCAATTCTTCTAAGCCTTTGCCTCTACTAGGCTTGAGATTGGAGAGCTTGTGATCCAATCAGTGACTACCTGATGACCCATGATCTGATCACAACCCGAGCATGGCCCAATCCATGACTCATGTTTGTGACTCAATTTTTGGCCCAACCATTGATAAGGTTGGAAGGCCTGAGACATTGGCTTCAACATTTATGACCCCATTCAACCAATGATTGAACATGGCTCAACCATTATTTCATTTTTTGTTTTTTTTTCCTTTTTCACCTTCCCATTACATGAGTCTGAGTGATTTCTTATCTAATGTATCTTCTAGTATAATAAGGTTTAGGGTCATTTGATGTGAGATAGCTCATTATTCTTTTATAGATCTGATTGCTGAAATGTCAAGTTTATCCGAAGATTATGCTTATGATAGGCGATAATTTATGGCCTCTGTTGACGGTTTTGGTTGGGTTTTATTTTCTTGTGTTTAGTCTAGAGGCAAATGGCCTCTTTTCCATGTTCTCTTTGCTTTTAGTTTTTTTTTTTTTTTGGTATATTAGCTGTTGTTTTTGTTTTAGTTTTTGTGTTTAGTGTAGATTGGTTATCGTTTTTGTTGTGGTTTTGGCTACTTTATGTGTCTTTGTTGCTTTGTTGTTTTATGTGTTCCATGACACATTGGCTCTTTGGTATATGGTTATATTGTCAAAGTTCTTGCAAAGCTTGAAGAAACAAATTGTTTCAATCCAATTTACAAAGGATGATTTTTCATTGGAAAAAACTCAAAGAGTTTCTGAAGCTAAGGTTAAACTTGTGCATCTTTTTATAATGGATTGACAATATTAGATGAAGTTTGCTCCAAGAAAAGCCAATAGTGGACTATAGGATGTCACTCATGGGTTGTTAGTGTTGTTGTGTCACTTAGCATGTATTTGTAATTTTTGTTTGGCCAATGGACCTTCACCAACTTTGGGCTATACTTAAACTTGTAATTTTTTATTGGTTTAATTACTTTGCAGGTCCCTATAGTGTATGAGATTTTTCAATTACATCCCTTCCTTATAAAAAAATAGAATATTGTATGGAATATGAAATATTCCGTTTACATTTCCCTCTTCACATAACTACAGGGACCTGATTGAAAATTCTATACATTATAGGGACTTACTTAAAAATAGGGATCTAATTGAAAATTGAGTGAAGTTCCAAGAGACTTGAAAACAATTAAACCTTCAAAAAATATGCATTTTTCTTTTAATTGATGCCTTAGTTTTAAGAGAGATGCAATTTTTGTATATTTAATTGTATATTTTACATTACTTTTAGTATTGGATTCTGTTCCATCTATACATTGATTAGTTTTAAAAATCATTATTCTACCATTCTCTAAGTTTGTAACATCATTACACTACATTTTCCTTCGTTAACCATAGAACAGATAAATTCCATAAGAGGTTACTCAAGGAAAAAATGGTACCTTCAAAATCTAAATTTCAAAAGGGGTTAATAATATAATAAGACGTAACTTCAAATAACATAGTCTTTATCATGCATTAAGTTCTTGAGAAATCCTACACAATGTACACAATAATAAACGACACCTTATAAGACAAAGAAGGAACTAAGTTGTAAGGAAGTAATGAAAGATGAACTGAAATTTAATAATATAAACCTTAATTAGCCAATTTTAATTTATTGGTAAAAAAGAAGTAGACACACAGGGAAAAGATTGGGTGATATGGCAAGAAACTAGCATAATGAAACCTCAAAATTGCAAAGGTAATAATTAAGAATGAAATCAAACATTTACTAAAATTAAACAAATATAATAAACCAGAAAACATAATTCTAGAGGAACAACAGATTCAATATCAAAAGTAATAAAAAATATACAATAAAAAATTTATACTCCACAAGAAACTAAAATTGCACTTCTCTTGAAACTGAGACATTAGTTGAAAGACAAATGCATATTTTGAAGGTTTAATTATACTTTAGGTTATAGTTTTACTTAATTTTCAATTAGGTTCCTGTTTTTAAGTAAGTCCCTATAATGTATGAAAATTTTCAATTATTTAGGTCCTTGTCGTTATGTGAAGAGGAGATAGAAATGGAATATTCCATAGAATTTCTATTTTTTTGGTAGGGACTGATTGAAAAATTTCATACACTATAAGGACCTACTTAAAAACTTTTAAATTATAGGGACTTAATTGAAAATTGAATAAAACTATAGAAAACATCAGAGTAATTAAACCTTTTTTATTCTCCTGTAGTTATCCTAAGTGAATGAATGATATATTGTTCTTGAACCCAAAAAAAATTCTATTGGCCAATTAAATAACCCTCACCTTATCATTATAACCATAAGAGTATTGTTATTCTAATACCAAAAAGTAGGTGTCCAATTGAAACACCCACTCTATCACCTTTGAATGTGATGGATAAATGGAGAAAGTTTCACCACCACATCTAACAGTAATGGATTGGACACTCACTTTGAGTGTTGGATTAGCATTTTTGCCATTTAATAGGGGGAACCATCTCATTATCTGCTGAACGTATATGAGTGGGGAAGAGTTAGGACTAGGATGGACTCACTAAAACCAAAACATTGATCCTGGACCTACATACCTTGACCTCAAGACAGGAACAATTGTAAGTTGAAATACTTTCTCCTTTTCTTTAATTTTTATCCTTTAGAATTACAATCACCAAAAAGTAAAAACAATAAAATAAACTTTATTAGAATATGAATAAATCCCCAAATTGATTCTCTTAATAATCATCAATAACAAATTAATCCCTGATGAAAATAAATTAGTGCTAAGGTCCCTGACAATTATAAAAATAGGATATCCCAGGTCCCTAATACACCTATAACCTATAAAGAGTTTGATATGTAGGTTAATTCCTTGTAATCATTACTTGATCCATGTGCATTATTGAGTTTTCCAATACCAAAATATTTGTAATTCTATCCAAAAATATAAAATATTTACATCCAATCTCCTTAAAAAATAAATTTTTGATTTTGAATTGAAATATTGGGCAAATTTGATTGTTTCCTTAGCTCAATGGCTTGTGTTTGAATTGATTTGTTTGAATGTTGACTATGGGATGACTTTTCTTTTTTTGTGGTATAACAATTGCAAGAAGGAAGGGAGAAGAAAAGCACAACGAGGGATAGTGTGCAAGAATGAGGGAGAAAAGAATTTTTGTTTTTTTCAAAGGATAAGGTTAGGACTTGCAAATATTTTATAATTTTGGGTGGGATTGTGAATATTTTAGTATTAGAAAACTCACTAATATCACATGGATCAATTAATGACTATCCATATCAGCAATTAACCTCAATATATGTTAGACTTCTTATAGTTTGTAGTGAATTCAAGGTGAATCTTAATCCATTTTTATATTTGGGGACCTCAATAATGATTTATTTTTGTTAAGGGCTAATTTGTTCATTAATAATATTGTTAGGACTAATTGGGATTTACTCTTATCAAAGCAAATGATTATTTAAAAGTCTTCTTATTGGCATAAATTACATATGCATATGTACGCACTTATTTTGTGAGTAATGAAGAGATGGCATAGAAGTTGATTCAAGTGCTCCTTCCCTAGTAAGAGCAATTTTGAACTTGGCTTTAAGGGCAGAATGTGATGACATAGCTACGGCTACCAGGGCAAGTAAAAGTGCTAATCTTATCATCATAAGCATAGCTACAAGCATCATGGCACCGTTGCTTAAAAACCCAAGAGTACTTTGTTGGTGGGCATTTTTCAATTGTGTTATATGCTCTGGTGCAACAATATTAAGGCTGCTTGAGAGCCAAGCAAGCACTCTTGCAAGCAACAACTTCCCCATTAGCTTTCATCCAACTCTGGAGGGCACACTTTGTTGATGTTGTTAGGGCAACTCGAGGTCTTGCAATCACGTTTCCCACCTGATGGGGTCACTGAAATAGGTACGTTGAATCCATCCACGTTGCTCAAATCATAGGTGTCTTGTCCACCATTGGATGCCACGATAATTTCCACCAAAGTTGCCACGGATAAGCACGGCACCATTGCATATGACTTGGCCAGGACACAGTCCGAAGTGGCGCAAGAGAACCTACCTTTGTTGGAGCAACCCGTCCTACCCCAAAACCTACCAGACCATGGGGAAGGGAGAGGCAAAGATTTGAATGCTCAAGTTGTTAGTTTGAAACCTGTTGATGATAGTTGTGGCTTTTTATCACCAGTTAGGGTTCTTGGCCATAGTGTATTGGCACTTGTTTGTGAAAGTAACTTGAGCTCCTTGCACCACTGTAAATATGTATAATTCAAAGAAAAACCAACCATAAGCTATTTTCACCAAAAGAGAAGAAAAAAAAGTTTAATTATATCATGCATGAGCTATAAAATCAATTAAAGTTTGAACCAGTTGGAAAGTGGACAAGTAATGTTTTCAGTTCAATTTCTCTTTAAGTAATCATTATTTTATCATGAAATATAAATTGAGCTACTATAAACTTTATTGGGTCAATCTCCAATTCAATTTTTAAAGATTGATGTCAAACCAATTATCCAAAAGACAAAAAAGTTGTGTTTTATACGATGGAGATTATGAATAATTTTAAATGTAACTCATTTCTTTTTGCGAGAGTTCATAAACTTGAAGCGTTCATATTGCATAGGTCCAACAAAAGTTAAGAAATATTATGTTAAAAATCAATTTTCTTAAAAGTTTAAACTATCTGGTGAAGAATTATGGATGAATTCAATATAATCCATCCATGTTATGACAAATAAAAAACAAAAATAATTTAATTTTGTAGAAAGTTGTTGGTAATAGCTATCGCAAGTATGCCTTGTGATTTTTTTTATAAAAAGTGAATGAAATTGTGTTAAAAAAGGATAAATTTTTTGTGCGCACTTAGAAGAGCTTGTACTAGCATTACGATTATACATGTACTTGATCAAAGATATATCATTGGCGTAAAAGAAGGCATGCGTATGTGAAGAGTGCATATATGCAATAAAGAATAATAGGAAAAGAAGGAAATTAAATGGGAGAATTGGTAGAAAGGAAAATGTAGTTGAATTCATATACCAAAGAAGAGGAATGCAAAGCCAATTAGGCAAAGAACAACATGAGTGGTTGTCATTGTTACGTTGGTGATCACTTCTAGTGTTTGAACGTTGGTGAATGATGATGATTATACTAATAATTGCTTTTGATTTCGAAGGTTGCTGGTGAAGTATGGGTTCCAACATGCCTTGCTATTTATAGGCTATGATTAGGCTTGAATCTTCAACGATCCTTACGTGGCACGTGCAGCAATTTGTGATAATAATTTTTTTTTATATATCAATTAGCGATAATAGACATGACTTTGAGTGAATCCTATGGCTGCTTCCGACCACCGAGTAGAAGTGGTCTATGCCCCTTTGGCATGCTCTATGGTTTTAAGTCATTCAATCATGCTTTTCAAACTTGGCTAATGATTCACCAATCAAGAGACAAGTCACTGATTTCAATCATGGATTACCTGGAAAGCCTTTAACGGATTTATACAAAAAAATATATAAAAATTTAAATAAAATATAATAAAATAACAACTAATTAATAATTTGACACTCTTTAAGAGATTAAAATACAAAAATATAAATAAATAACATAAATTTCTAAATATTGTTCATATTTCATAATCAATTACAATTGACAAGTTCAAATATAATTACAGAAGCAAACTCACAAACTCATAAGTCATGACAATATAATAAAGTTTCTATATTTTTCCATGAGTCATATTAGAATTTTTTTTGAGATTTTAAAAAAACAATATCATTTAGCAAAATTGTAAAAAAAAAAATAAAATCAACAGGCTGGTCATTAGTTTAATAAATTAAAAACCCAACCAAGTTTGAACCAGGTTTATCCTTTGACTGTGGTGATCCAATAGTGACTTGGACCTTATTTTATAACCAGTTCATGACTTTTGATTGAATCTGGCAGTTTGAGCCAATTTTCAATAATATGCATTCAATGTTCTTGAGAGAAGAAATTTGCTTCATCTTAATGTTCTATGACACGATGTAGTACATGTATTTTTATATTTATACAGAGGATTTTCTTTTTGTTAGAATGTAAATTGATTTATTTAATTCTAACACTGACAAATGGGTTTGTTACGATTTTATTTCAGGCAATCAAATTGTTCGCATGCCTTTAATCAATAAATTTAGTTTTGGTTTCGACGAATCTAATTAATATCTCCGTGTATGAAAAGAAATGCTACATTCAGTTAGAAAAAATTTGTCAGAAACCTTTGACAAAAATCATACAAATTGCTGGAAAAAATAAAATAGTATAATTTACTAATTTTTCTAAGAGTCGATAAGATATGAAATTATTTTAGCAACTCAATTTTGACAAGCAAAAAATTCGGTCTCTTAC
Source organism: Dalbergia oliveri (assembly GCA_030441495.1). Lineage (NCBI taxonomy): Eukaryota > Viridiplantae > Streptophyta > Magnoliopsida > Fabales > Fabaceae > Dalbergia > Dalbergia oliveri. The sequence continues at coordinate 26,882,677 of JAMLFY010000013.1, forward strand.
TTTTATGGCAAATAACTCTATGTAGTTTCAATTATATAGTGTTATTTTATTGAACAATGTTATACAACCAAAATAATATTTGACACTAAAATCTTCAATGGAAAATATGTTGATTGTTAAATAATATGGTTAAATGATATGACTCACTTATTCATACAAAAATCATCAATCACACTCACTTTTTCTGTTGGTAATACATATTCTGGCCTTAAATTGAGTAATCTCCCTACTCTTTATAGCTTTTCCTGTCACAGAATTTTAGCGAGTTAGTGATTGCCTGACTTGAAATTAATCGCATGATCTTATTTGTCAAATAACCAAAATTAAATAGGATAATTTTTATTTCAAAATTTTGTAATGCCAAACTAAAATTTTATATACAGTAGATACAAGTTGGAATAATCAGGTATCAAACCTGCTTTTGTGACTTGACTGAGTTCATGAAATAAATTTGTTATTTATATGGCATTATGATTTTATTTCTGTAAATTAAAGGGTTCAGCAAAAAGGACTTTGTGGTTTCTTTTTTCAATCCATTAATACTAATAGTTTAATGAACTCATTGATTTTATTCAAATTATGATTCATGGAGTTTATTCATAAATTTATTCATAATCCTAGATGCAGACCATGCATCTTTAGATATATTTATATGAATATTTTGAAGGAAATAATTCAAATAAAAGACCTAATCCAATCCTAGCATGTATTATTCAACAGAATTGATAGACAGCTCTAAGATTACTTAACATACTTAAGGGGACAATTGTTATGTGAACTAGCTGCATTGTTAATTAGCTAAACTAATAATCATATAGAAATTGTAGGATTCAGCGCTTACCACTATGCCAAAAGCTATAGCAAAAACGCAAATTTATTTCTTAAAGGACTAAATCATTAGTTGTAATGCTTGCACCCATTACAGACGCCATACCTGAATGTTAAGCTTATGAATCTTAAGGATGACGTCGACTAATTAAAGCCAACAATCTCTCCCTTGTCAATTGGGATTAGAACTCATAACCTCACTCTAATACCACTTGTAAGATCAAGTGCTTACTACTAGGCCAAAAATTATAACTGTTATAAAGGCACAACCTTATTTTAAAGGTTACATTAACTCACTGTAATCACCCATTACAGCGTCATGGGCTAGGATGTTAAGGTCATTGAATCCCAAAGGTAAGCTAACTAAATAAGCCAACAAAAGTGAATTGCATTTAGTGCAAAGATGCCATTTGAATTGTTACATCAATCTACATTGCAGGACAAAAGGTTATATCAATATTTTTTAGCCCCTTCGCAGTAATAAATAGGAGGCTTATGGTCGCCAGGGGAGACGTGAGCATTAGGGCAAAGGTCCTTGATCTTCTGTGAGATCTCATCCATTTGGCAACCATTCCAATCACAACAATATTTTTGGGTCTTTTTCTTTTTATAGTATTATTTCAACATCTAAAAATGAGTGTCCTATTGAGACATATACTTTTTCACCATTTGATGTAATAGGTTAATGAGATGAGTGGTGACTATCATCATATCTAATGATAAAATGATTGTCTTAATGAGATATTCACTTTTAAATGTTGAAATAATTTATTTTTGATCTTATTATTTTTTTCTTTTGGTCTAAATATGGGGGACACATATTTCCCATAACCATGTTCCACCATTGGGCTTTATACGGACCAAGGCACTCTGCCCATGGACCAAGCTTTTATTCAAACATATGAAAAAACATAAAAATACTCGTTTTTAAATAAAGATTTTTTTTAAACAAGGATACACAATCGAGGCCCATATATCTTTAGTAACAGCTTGGAAGAAAAAAAAAATCAAAGGTAAAGATTCAAGAGTTTGAGATAATATATCCTATGTGAAGCCCTCATGCTAATTAATAACTAAATCAGTCAAATCAGTAAATATATTACTAATAGTACCGTTTGAATTGAAGTGCAAAATAAGATATAAATTTATTTAATGTTTTTTTAGTTAAATTATTATACTATTAAATTTTAAAGTGCAAGTAATGAGTTATTTTGTTTAAAAAATTAAAATAATTAATATTTCTCAATGATATTTTGTATATGTAAATTATTATATTGTTAATTTTTCAAAATAATAATGATAAGGAAAATGGCGATATTGTTTATTTTTCGAAATAATAGTAAAATCATCATCAGTCGGTAATATATTAAACTGTAATATCATAAAAAAAATATCCCAACCCAAAACACAAAGGGGAAAAAATAAGGACAACAAAACAAACTTTATTAGAAGATAATTTATTACAATCACCAGAGCACGTGATTATTTATTCTTCTTGGCTTAAATATTACATTTGCGCATGCACTTATTTATTCTTCTTGGCTTAAATATTACATATGTGTGTGCACTTACTCTTTATTTCTGAGGAATGAAGACATAATTGAAGTTAATTCAGTTCCTCTCCCAAACTAGACCCTTAACATCAGTTCAAGGACAGAATGTGATAACCTAGTCACGGTTAGCAGAGCAAGTAAAAGTGTTACTCTTATCATCATATTCATAGGCATAGCTATACGCATCAGGGCACTGTTTCTTAAAAATTTCAGAGTACCTTGTTGGTTGCCATTTTTCCTGTGGAGTTTTGCTATTTTAACACCATAAAAGTAGTGTCTATTGAGATGTACACTCACTTTATTACCGTTAAATATAATGGGTAAATGAGATTTGTTGAGAGCTAAGCATGCACTCCTGCAAGCATCCATAGTCTTATCAATGCCTCTCACTTGCAACTCCAAGGTAGCATTTGTTTACTTTCCCTACAGGAAATAGAGGATAGGAACAAAAACAGGGACAATGAGAGATAGAGAGAACGAAAACATAAATAATAAATATGTATAGGGTATTATTGGAAGGCAAAAATATTAAATTTTTATCTTTTAATTCCTCTCATATTTTGGAGGTATAGAAATTTTGTGTTTTTTCCTGCAAAAACTTTCAATCCCTTATTCCTATACCATTCAACAACAGTGTTTCCAGGATCTTTTACTTCTGTCTCATAGACAAACTGCACAAAGGACACACTAAATTGATGTTGTTTGGGCAACTTGAGGCCTTGCCACTGTTGAGCTATATGTTAAGTAAAAAAATAGAAAATTGAATTGAATTTTATTGAGTTGCTTGCATTATAATTAAAATGACTGTGTTTTGTTTCAAATATTTTGTTAGTTTAAGGATAATTTAATTATGGCTTAATCACAAATTTCACTAACTAATTGAATTATGATCAGATACCTTATCTGCATAGCCTACAATTCAGTTTTTAAAACATTGATGTTGAAAGGACTGGTTACCCTGGAGAAAAAAAAGTATTGTTGTTGTAAAGGAATTAAATTAGCACGTATATTTACCCAATAAAATTTAAATGTAGGTTCACAAAAAGTTATGGAATCAATCATGTTAAAAATTAATTATCCTAAAAGCTTAAACTATCTAATGAAAAATTATTTTTCATATGTAAACTATACAATATATATATATATATACACACACACATAATATGATGACAAGCTAAGTAAAAGGACTGATAATTTAATTTTACAGGATGTGGGGGTACATATATACCATAGAAGAGTAATGCAAAGCCAAGGCAGAGTGCAACACGAGCGCTCGTCATTGTTGGTGATCACTTCTACTAGTGTTGAAGGTTGGTGAATGATTATGATTAGTAGTACTTAATTGCTTTGTCATTTGCAGGTTAATTGCTGGTGATGAAGTGTTGATTGCGATGGGCTTTGCTATTCATAGGCTATACGAGGTTTGAACTTTGAGTCTTCAACGATAATATTCCATATATTTGTACCACGTGCAGCAACTTGTGTGATATTGAGTCATTATTATTATTATTATTATTACTGAGTTAGTCCCATGGCTGCATCCCAAGGCCGTACTTAGAAATGCTGAAATGGTCTATATGCTCCTTTGCCATGATCATATTATTCATATCCATTAATTGTGTTGATTTTACTTCTTCAGTCAACATTCTTGCGAAAGATATTTGCTTCGTCTTAATCTTCTATGACCTGTTGATGATGTATAATGTAGTATATATAGTTTTGCAAGAATGGATGAGTTGGGTTAAAATGATCATAAGATGTGTTTGGTTTTAGTTTTTAGTTTGCATTTTTTATACTTTCAGTTTTTAGTACTTTATTGAATTAATATTGAAAACTAAAAATAAAAGTAAATTTTATAGTTTTCAATGTTTTTAGTATTCTTTTGATAAAGAATTCTAAAAATTAGAAAACGATGAGTGAAATTAAAACCAAATGCACCTCCATTGATTCTTGAATAAAATGAGTGACTTTGCCACTTCATTTTATCCAACTGTTTCAGTAATTCTTGTCATTGTTTCAGGCAAAGTTCATTTTATTTTATTTCTTTTGAATAAGTAGCTAGCGCTTGTCGTATTTTTAAGATTTTGTTCTGACATTGACAAATAGCTTGCAACGATTTTGATTTTCAATCTAATTAAACTTTCAGTATATGGTGAATAACTCTGTAGATTCAATTATGCAGTGTTATTCTATTATATATTAATTTTGTTTTTCCATTGATAGGCTTTCCTTAAAATATTATATCAATAAATCTTAAGGAATTAGTCGAATGAGCATAAGAGAGTTAGTATTTGGAGGTTGCAACTTTGAACCCCTATTTATCTTTTTGGGAAATAAATATAAGTTCTTTCCAAATATTCTTTAGTCTAAGGCTTCACCTCTTGGAGTGAGGTGTCAATCTCCACCCAAAATTTTTTTCATCCAAAAAGAATATCATATCAATATGTAAACATTATACTCAGTATTAATTTAGTTACAAGCTACATGAAAAGACCCACTTTACTAGTTTTTCTAAAGAGCATAGAGGCATAATTAATGTGTTAATTTTGATGTATAGTTAACATAAAAGAGTTTTATATTATCATTTTATCATATGTTACTATTTGTAAGATTTTTAAGATAACAAGTGCTTGTTTAACATGTCTGATAGGATAATGGTTAATTGTACATAAAAAACATAATAAGATAAAACCTAATAGTATATAACATATGATAAATTTTTAATATTATACAGTTGTAGTGTAACACACTATAAGATATTCTATTTTATATTATGTAATATCATCATATATTATAAATAATTATAATACCTTAAGTACATATTAAATAAAATAAAATAGTAATAATAAAATAGGAACTTTTATTAAGTATTATATTTATGTAAGTACTTATTAATTTTTCAATACATTATATAAATAAAAATAATATTTTATATTTTTAATCATAATTATTTAAATTTAATTTATTAATCATTACTTTCATATATTACATATTATTTATTATTTATTTATATATTTTATTTTTTAATAATTTATAGTTTTATATTATATATTATTTATTTAAAATATTCATTATTTTATTTATTTATCATTTACCAATTATATTTATTTTTATTTTTATTATATATAACTAAATTGATATCATATATTATTTGTATTTGTTTATTATAAAATAACTTTATTAATTTTTATTTTTATAATTTTCTTTTATTATTATTTATTTAAGACTTATTTTATTTTAATAAAATGTTAAAAATTGAAAGTGATCTTATACGTTAAAAACTAATCAGGCCTAATCCAACCTACTCATATTATATTAAGTTATACAGTATTTTAATATATAAGGGAGTTATGACGTATAAATTTATACAATACATTGACTGCACTAAATAACGGATAAAAACATAACGTATAGTATTAGCTTATACTATTATACATAATACATTATATTAAACACACCCTAAGTGTTTTAGTCAAATACTCTTACTGATTTAACAATATATAATTGAATGTCTATATAAAACTTTTTATACTAACCATGCATGTAAATTTAATCCAACTTCTTATACGTATTAAGTGAATATATTCAATTAATCAGTATAAGTATGCGATATAAAAATTGAATTTGAATGATTTGAAGAACTTATAAAGTCATAATTACTAAGCGTACGTAATATATGCACTCTTTATGCCAATTTGCGGAAAACACAGAGAGACTTGGAGGGGATAACATATATCAAATTTTATCTCCATTTCCTGTGACCAGTGTCACACGCAAAGTTTTAAGAACGCAGCCTGGAACATGGAATTTGGAATAGACAAAACTGTAGTCTAGTAATAGATCCAGTGAATTGAATAAAACCAACAATTGTTAATTGCAACTCTATATATAATTTATCCCAATGAAATTACAATCCAACTTGTAGATGAAAAGAATCAATTAAACCTCAAGTGACAATATATATTAGATCAGGGTTGGAAATATCTTTCCCCGTCTTTGATTCGTTATTATTATTATTATTTTATTTGGGATGGCTTATGATCACACATTTGAATCAATTATCTGAGTAATGGAATTCTCATTTTTGTTTATTTAAGTGTTCTATATACATAAACTACATTCAGTAGAAACATAATTGAAATATCCAATGTAGTTATTTTATTTGTGGCTAAATGACCTAGAGTGACACCTAAAATTGTTGGTATATGTCTTTCGCTAAATGTTATGGTGACATATAAAAATTGCGGGTATATGAAATAAAATCTCTCAGAATAAAGTGTCCATTGATAGAGGTTTTAGGAGGCTATACCTACGATTTTGGTATCTTTATCCATAGTTTTTTTCATCGCTAAATATTAAGTTCCTTGTTGTTGTAAATCATTCATGAATTAATTCTTTTCCTAATAAAGTAAAGTAAAAAAATAAAAAAGAATAGAAGTATCAATTCTTATTTGAGTTTGCTCTCAACAATACCAAAATGAGTCATAACTAAACCATCATTATGTCTAATTCAACTCTCACTTATAATCAATAAATTGATAAGAATGCCTAAAATTGTCACACCAATCTAAATTGAAGGACAAAAGGTTATATAATAATTGTCAGCCCCTTTACACTGATAAAGGGGAAGCTTTTTGTCACCATGGTAGACATGAGCACTAGGGCAAAGGTCTTTGAACTTCTGTGAGATGTCATCAATTTGGCAACCATTCCTTTCACAACAATATTTAGGGTCCTTCAACACATCACAAGCACTATTGCACCCAATATACTCCCCATCATTGTTATAAGCAATCAAATTTGAGGGGCACACATTATCCATATTCATGTTACAATCCACAGTAGGACAAGGCCCAGATCCATCAACAAGTGTCCCACCATTGGGCTTTATACGGACCAAAACATTCTGGCCATGGACCAAGCTAACCCCATAGGAAACCACAGAGTTGTTGATGTTGAAATTGAGAAGGGTTACTGGGTAACTGGGCTTTGCGCCTGAACACTCCATAATCCCAGACCCACAATCACCAGTCTCACATGAGAAGTAATTGGACCCATTTGTTGTGCACTTGGTCCGGGCCCACATGGACCCACTCCATGGATCATCCATGTTGAATATGGAATAGGTCTGAGGGGGTAGCTCTGTATCAAAGTCATCTATTTTTGGGCTTGAGGCAGACCATATTGGGTCTGAGCAAAGGTTTTCGAAGGTGAAAAACAGATCGGAAGGAGCTCCTGAATGTTAGAAGAAGCAAAGACATTGCAGTTAGAATAGGAACAATAATTGCAATTTTTTCAGGTAGGGTTTAGGGTGAAAAAGAAGAAGAAGAATTGATTGGCTTTGGAAATCAAATCTTATATTTTGATGTTAAAAAAAAACATCGGTCAATGTCCATGAGATTCAATTGGTTTAGTGTTCAAAGCCTATCAAATATAATAGGAATGAATAAGAATTAATTTTATTTTAAAACTTAAATGCAAATAAAATAAAATAAATTATTAATTTTAATTATTTTTCAAACAATGTCTAATATATTCCAAACATTAAAATTCTAATAATCAAATTCAACTTAAAGATCAAATCAATTCACATAAAATCAAATTTCAATTCTAATAGTTTCAGTACTAACTTAAGGAGTGTGTGTGTGTGTATATATATAATTAACTTAAGGTAAAATAAAAGTATGCAATTATATAGATGCCATATAAATTGTACTTTGTCTATTTTAAAATAAGGATTTTGCTAACCAATGCTCTAAAGACAATGGTTAAAGAACCAAAAAAAAAAAATTTAAGTGAATCTCATGCATTAAAAAAATTTAAAAACTAATCTTTTCAATACAAAAATTTTCTGTTCTTAATTTCCTTTAACAATGTCTTATAGATAAACCCTTAAAATAATTGTCGATCTAAATAAATAAAAACATTAAAAAGTCAATATATCTTAACACATCTAGATGTATTGGTTTTTTTAATATATCACTGTTGAAAGTGCAGCTATTTTGAAATAGAGGGAGTATTTCCTAAGGACAATGAATTGTCCAAGTTTTGTGAGATGCAATGACCATTCATAGCAACGTGTGCTAATGCATATAGTTGCCATGATTGACATACTAAATATAGAATAAAGGGGCACTTAAATAGTGATTCTATGAAAGCAAGCTTCATATGTATAAGTGAGTTCGATGAAACATCTTGATGGAAAACCAAAGGCAAAGATCCAAGAAGAGCAGGAAGGTTAAAATTGATGTTTTAATTCAAATCAACTAACAAATTAAACCTAACTCAATTCATTTTATGACCAGAAGCTTTATAAATATGATGATTTATCCTTAAAAAGGTATATACATCACCTGAACATAGCGGCAGCAAGGGAAGAAAAAACCCGAGGAAGAGGGCTATGTTGGCCATGAAAATTGAAAAAGTAGCCTCAGCTTTGATAGTACAATTAGGTTTGGGAATGATAAGAGATAAATATATAGAGAATGAATGAAGAGAAAGAACTCAATCAAAAATAAAATAAAATAAAATAAGAGAGAGAGAATCACTCTATTATTAGGTTTTTATTTGTTAAATAGTAATTACTTTCCAAACTTTTATTTTGATTAGAAAAATTATGATATGCTCTTGGTTATTAAATAAGTGACATTTTTTCAGTATTATTACTCTTTCTTTGCAAATAAAATAAATATCACATGGTAGTTTTAATGAAATAAATAATATACATATTAGCTTTTTTGGGTACAGAATATACATAGCTATTATTCTATCATAATATATATATATATATAAATTATAATAAGAGAATAGTGGCTCTAAAATTTTTTCCATTTATTTGGAATGATAAATGGATAGAATTTTCAGTGATAAATGATATTTATAAATTAGTCAATCACAGTAGGTATACTAATTTAAATTGCAACTGTGATGTGATTTAGGTATATAATATTATAGATAGATAAATTGATAAATATAGATATTCTAGGTTGCGATGTGATTCCGGAAAATAAAATCAACATTGATTCATGAAAAAATAATATTATAGAAGTTAGATATAGATATTCTAGGTTGTGATTTGATTTCGGAAGATAAAATCAAAACTGATTTATGACAAAATATTATTTTTTGAATATTTATTGTCTATCTATTGTTATGTATAATAGCAGGATAGTGACAAGAATTTTATTACATTGAAAAATGTCACCCACCATTCTTACATTGTTTAAGAATTTATTTAATTGTGATTTTGATGTTTATATATAGATTTTAAATAATATATTCCTAATATTTAATATTATATTAATAAACTTAAATTGGAACTATTTTTTTTGTTTTTAAATTGGGACTAAATTAATAGTACGATATTGATTTGTTGAAACAAATCACATAAAGACATTAAATTAAATTCTCAAAGTTTTTATTTGATTTTGGCTGATATTTTATATATTTATAATCAATATTTTTTAAAAAAAAAAAACAGAGATAGAGATGACTTTATACATCAAAATGAATAATACAAAAAAGGTCCTAGTGGAAAATAGTATTCAAGCAAATGAAAGAGGAAGCCCCAAAACAGAGAACTTTGAAGAAAACTCAAGAATGGAGAACTAGAATTGGTCTTAATATCATATTGAATTTAAATTGAATATTAATTTGTTGAAATCAATAAAGACGTTAAATTAAATTCAAAAGGTCTTGATTTGATTGGCAGATATTAAATATAATTAGAATCAGTCGTGAGATATTCAATATTCTATTGATTTAAATGCAATGATAAAATTATATAAATTTTTGTTATAATGATTTAGTACTGACTATTGAAAGAATGAGATTTAAAGATTTGATCATTCATAGTTGACACTAAGATATTTAATATCGTAAATTACTAATTGTTGTGTATATCAATTTTAAATAGTAAAAGAACAATAAAATATTTTGTATTCACCTTAAAAACTAATAAATAATATCTTTTAAAAAGTTGCTAATCATATAATCATAACTAATAACTAATTTAGAATCAAATATTAAAATATAGTTATTAAATATGTTTAATAACTCTAATGCAAATCAAATAACCAAATTCGAATATTTAAATATATAACTCTAATTTACAAATTATTTCATGAAAAAATAAAATCAAACTGATTATCTGAAAAATAATTATTCAAATATGTAAGGATTGCGGTTTATTTTCATTCAAATCGCTGTTTTTGAAGTTTTACAATGATGGCTTCGAATATGAGATAATTGTTTACAAGTTTCATTCAAATCAGAGTTTATCCAATATGTTTTGAATATATGATATTTTACAAATATTGCACAGATATCTATATTAGATATTTGTTTTGCTACATTAATTTCATAAGAAATTATAAAAAATTAATATATTTTAATTTAATCAAATTTTTAATACAATTATATTTTTTCAAATTTTTAAAATTCTTAAACGTAAAATTCCGTAACTACCAAAAAAAAAAAAAAACGTAAAATCCCATGCCATCATACTGGTGCAGAAACTAGCGAACTTTATAATTAACTAATGTGATTTATTCCTTTTGACTACCATGAGCTAAGAAACACCAACACATTAACTTGGTGAGTGTCCGTGTGTTGAACACGTGTTTAACACTGACACTTACACGACACGTGTTCACGTGTCCGTATACGTCCAATTAAAAAAATTATTTTTTGAGCTTGGACACGCACCGACAAAGTTGATCACTGCTCTAATTCAATGTGGACACGGGTTGGATATGCCGAGTTAGTTTTTTTTTAAATTTTTAATACCAACATGAGCCTAAAATCAACCCTAGTTATTTAGTTGGATATGTACCTGTTGGGTTATTTTATTTTGAAAATTCTTCCATTAATCACAACAAAAAAAGAGAGAAGAATTAATTATATAACAAAATTATACAAACATAACAAAAATAAACACAACAAAATAAAAAAATTTATATATATATATGTGTGTGTGTGTGTGTGTATTGTAATTTTTTGAGTTTTGTGTGTGTTCCGTATTGTATTCGTGTCATGTCCCGTATCCTTTATTCTGTTTTCATAGACCATAAGTTATAACTGATCTATGGATCTTAATTGCTACTAATTATAATTGATATGATTTGTATCGGTTTTGATTGTTAAATGTTATAATTGGCATAATTTATCAATGGATTTTGCTAACCAATGCCCTTAGGGTAATGATTAAGGTTACTAAAAAAAAGTTAAGGTTCAAAAATTTGTCATGAATATAAAGCTTTTAAAATACAAAATTTCATTTTTTTTATGTCAATATTTCCTTTTTTGACTCCTTAAGAACACTAGTTAGATAAAACTGTATTACATCTCATTTACCCCTTTTTCAATCATCTAACACATTCCATGTCCACTAATAAATATTTCTGTATGATATTTTTTTATAGCTAATTATTATACTATTAAGATTTTAAAATAATAATAAGAAGAAAATTTTATATAGTATAACTTTTTAAAAATTATAGCAAACTCGATTTTTTACATGATTTTATTTTATTGGGTGAGATATTGAACTATAAACTGTAACAAGTATATCCCTACCCAAAACACAGGAGGGGAAAAAAGATGCAAAACAAACTTTATTTGGAGATAATTAATTACAATCACGAAATCAGTGTGAGAGTAGTTTGTTGGTGGACATTATTATGGTGTGCTAAATTCTCCGGTGCAACAAATGGCCATAGTGTAGAGAGGAATAGCCGGAAAAATGAAAAAACACAATAGAGGGTCAAATTATTGGCCTAAAACTTCGACAACGTGTTTGGTTGACAGGTAATAGAGAAATGAGTGATATGTGGTTTGAATTTTTAAACTATTATAAGTGAAATCCGATTTGAAATAAAATTATAGGAGACATAACTATTCAGTTTATGTAAATTTATTTCATTTAATTTTGATTGATATATTACATCAATTATAAAGAATACTTAATTAATATCTAACATGTATATCTAATCTAATTTGATTAAATTTTTTATGTATCGCACGGGTTAGTAAGTTAGTTAAAATTTCAAACACAATTCATCCCATCCATAAAAAATCAAAAACACAAAACGCACTTTCTTAAATAAATGAAGAAACAAACCCTAACCCTAACACTAATTTAGTGAGCTGCCCGTCCCCCAACCAAATCTCATCTTCACCACACTACGCTCTCCCTCCTTCGTCCCCCTTATAGCGAATCCAATCCTCTCTTTCTTTCTCTCTGCAGTGCGTGCATATATAGCTGAAACAAGTTGCCTTTGGGTGGTGACTATGCGAAATATTGTTGGCTTCTCCCTAGAAGAATTGATGGGATGGGGGAAGGAGGTCAGGAATTGGAAATCTATATCTCCGCTTCCTTATGATTTCCATCAAAAACTTCCAGAGAAGAGTATGAGCCCCTTCATTCACGATTCCAAGCTTTTTTGGCCAGTGGTTTAATAGATGACGAACCACCTGATCGTGCTCTTTCCTCCAAGATCTATGGATTGTTCTTCAACAACGACGGCGACTACAACGACAAAAAGTCGTCTCTGAAACATAAGTACTTCAAAATGGCTCCCATATCCATATCCGGTACGTACCCATACCAGTACTTGTTGGGTACTCGGGTTACTTAAATGTTACTTAAATCTAAATTAATTCTTATAAAATATTAAATTTATAATTAAATGAATTAAACTACTATTTTATCCTTTCAAATCTCATGATTTTTCATATGTTTTTACTTAAGCATAATGAAAAATTATTTATGTTATGATATAATTATTTTTTTAGTTATAATTTTATATTTTTATATAATATATCTTTTTATACTCATACTCTAGATTTTGAAAAAATTTTGTATCTGGTAGTACCCGGTACAAGTACCGTACTCGAACCTATGCAACATAGGAAGTTGTTCCTCCGGATATCTGAGGCGGTGCCTGACTCCATTCCTCCGCCACCCACAGCTCTTCCTGGCTCATACATTGCAAACGTTGGAGGTAAAGTTTACTTGTTAGTATACGATGGTCGTCGCAAGTTCAGGATGGTAAAGAGAGAAGAGGGTTTTTGGGTTCTAGGTCCCGGAGGCCTTGCTTGGTCCTCCTCCCATGTACTTGGACGGTTTCGGGCGTAGCCACACGTTTTTCGTCCTCCAAGATAAGCTGTTCATAGAAGCCTCTAACGTGCGCGAAAGAAACTACTATCTGTATGCCTTTCTGGAGGATGAACGTGAAACTCTTTTTCCATCAATCATGGTGGCGTCACTTCCACCTCCAGATAATAGCCGCAACTGCAACTGCACCAGGGTTATGCTTTCGTGATCGTGTGAGAGGCTTCCAAACTGTCAAGTGAGAGTGAAGATATATGCTATGCTGCTGCTGAATAACCAAGACAATTCCGTCTTTCGCTATCAATCACTTGACGAGGTAGGTATCTGAGGCAATCCAACCCTTGTTTTCATTGTTCAGATTATAAAACAGTCATATCTGAATGTAGTAGGCACACAGTTTCTCTGTCTATTTTGCTCTCAAATTAAGCTTGGCATGTTTGTTAGCTAGCGGTACAAAACCGAGCTAATGGCTTTGAAGCCAGAATGGCATCCTGAACATGGCATATATGTCTCCTCAAGCTTATTGTGGCCATGTTATTGACATTATTGTTGTTGCTTTTACTATTATGCACTTTGATTTTTTATTATATGTTGTTTCTTTATCGCAACCAGATTTATTATTAGAATTTTCTCTGTTTGGGATTCCCAAATTGAGTGACGACTCTATTTTACTATACATTTGTGTGTTTGTTTCACTTTATTTAGTAAAAGGATAATTTTTTTAGCTAAAAATATCTGTTGTCGTATGTTTGTATACATTTTCAAAAGTAATCAGAATCCCCCAAAGACAATTGTTTTCAGCTACTAAAATATTAGTTTCTCGGAAAAATCTGCTTTGATTTTTTCAGGTCTATAGAAAACCATATTTTTTTAATCTCAAACAAACACAACAAATTTCCGATTGAACGGACAGTGATGCAGCTAGAATGTTGTCAATGAAGGAAGAAGGATCATAAATTTTTATTCCATCAAATCATAGCACTAGGAAATATTTTCTATCCTCTTGCTGTTGCATTATTTCTCTCTGACAATCCATGCTACATTAACATTGCAACCACATGATGATGGCAGTCTTTTAGTTCTCTTTCTTGTGGTTTTTTTTTTTTTTCTAACTTCCCTTCCATTCAGCTTTTCTTATATAGAGGAATGGTGAGTGGTTGTTTGAAACTGGTGACAGACAAGGTAATTTACTGGTAATAGATTGAAAACTTGAGCAGTGTATTGTCCCTGCAGCAATATCAGAGTGATATTCCTCCTGCTAGTACTTGAAGGAAGTATGAAATACAGACACAAGCAATTATGTTGTTGTGCTTCTGCCTAAACTGTTCTAAATTTTCCTTGTTGAAATTTGCATCTTCTCCTATAATTCATGAGTTCATTGTGAAAACAAATAAAATAATAGCTCATGATCCACATAATGATGGTCTGAGAGATCTAAGCCACAGCATGATGCATTGACACTGCTTGTTCGGCGTATATATAAATATAATGTTCTTTATTCACTGAAGGTGCAGATCGCTTACTCAATGGTTGATTTTTGAAACGATCAAGGTAGTGAAAGAACCTGGTTTTGTGTCACGCTGAAGCCATATATGGCTGATTGAATTAAGTAAGACTACCAATAAAGTGCAGCTAAGAATAAAAAAGAGAACTCAAAATGTGAGGCTTAGAGGGCAACACGGTGTGAGATTTGAGTGGCCTATGCTTTGGTGAATCACACATGAACTTACCATGTCCATGTCCATTCTTTGCATATTTATCACAATTTCGTTGCAGCATGTGATGTTTTGTGGCATTTCTTTTGCTCTATCAGATTTTCTGAGCAGAACAAAAATTTGTCATCTTCCTTTTTTTCTCCAATAACATTGCTCCATATTGTTCAAGTATGTCAAGTGTTGCTTTCGTAAAAAGTTTGAGAGTTTTGAGTGTATTAAACATATCAGAAAATCTATGTAAAAAGCATATTTATTTGTGAGGTTTTTATGAATGATAAAAGTTAAATTTGTGAGAGTTTTGGGTCAAGGAACTTGGTTCCCTTTATTTATGAGAGAAACAGAAAATCATTGTAAAAAAGGAATTTATTGAGGCTGTGTGAGTAAATCTTGTGTAAGTTTGGAAATGCTATTATAAAACACAACTCTTGAAATGAGCTTAGAGAGGCTCTTGCTAAAGACCACTCTTGTTTGTAACTTGGAAAAGTTTATTTTGATTTAGCTTATACTTGTGTTGAATGGTAAGCTTTGTTTTGTATTTGGAAATTTGGAATTAGTAGAACTCTTACCCTTGGGTGAAAATTGGATGTAGATCTCACATTAAGATCAAATTAGTATAAATATTATAGTGTATTCTTCTTAACCATTTTCTTTATTTCACATATAGACATCTATATGAACATCTTAGTTTAATATTTCTTTATATATATTAGTAAAACTATTTTGAGATAACCTTTCTTTCTGCCTACTATATCCTGAATTTGTCCTCTAAATTTTAGGAAATATCAGTCAATATCTCCTAAAATTACAAGAGATATTGTGTGAGCTATCTGATTAGTTTGTTAAGTGACCATAAATTTTTAAAGACCACTTGATTCAATCCCTCCTTTCTCAAGGGCATTGCTACTATCAAGTTGAAGCAAGTGAAATTGTAAACTGATAGACAGAACATGCCATGCCATGTCCTACCTGATTTTCTTTTTATGTCAGGGCTCATACCCGGAGTTGAACTCGCAACCCTCCAACAGCTCCCTAGTGCAGATAGATGTGCATAGGCCAGTGTTATAAGACCACCAGAACTAAGCCACTCCAGAACGAAAAGCGGTAGAGGCATAGTTTAAGATCATATTTGTTCAAAATATATTTCAACTCTTTCCATCCCACAAATTCATTCTATCAAAATTACCTTTCTTATTTGAGTTTGTTTGTTCTCAACAATACCAAAATTACTCATAACTATAACCGATAAGTTGATGAGAATGCCTAAAATTGTTACATCAATCTAAATTGAAGGACAAAATGTTATATCATATTTGTCAGCCCCTTTGCACTGATAAACAGGAGGCTTTTTGTCACCAGGGAATACATGAGCATTAGGGCAAAGGTCCTTGAACTTCTGTGAGATCTCATCAATTTGGCAACCATTCCCATCACAACAATATTTAGGGTCCTTCAACACGTCGCAAGCACTATTGCACCCAATATACTTCCCATCACTGTTATAAGTAATCAAATTTGAGGGGCACACATTACCCATATTCATGTTACAATCCACAGTAGGACAAGGCCCAGATCCATCAACACGTGTCCCACCATTGGGCTTTATACGGGCCAAAACATTCTGGCCATGGACCAAGCTAACCTCATAGGAAACCACAGAGTTATTGATGTTGAAATTGAGGAGAGTCACTGGGTAAGTGGGCTTTGGGCCTGAACACTCCATAATCCCAGACCCACAATCACCAGTCTCACATGAGAAATAATTGGACCCATTTGTTGTGCACTTGGTCCGAGCCCACATGGACCCACTCCATGGATCATCCATGTTGAATATGGAGTAGATCCGTGGGGGTAACTCTGGATCATAGTCTTCCATTTTTGTGCTTGAGGCACGCCATATTGAGTCTGAGCAAAGGTTTTCGAAAGTGAAAACCACATTTGAACGAGCTCCTGAAAAACATGTTAGATAAAGCAAAGACATTGCAGTTAGAACAAGATCAATAATTGCAATTTTTTGTAGGTAGTGTTGAGGGTGAAAAAAGAAGAAGAATTGATTGGTTTTGGAAAGAAATCAAATCTTATATTTTGATGTTAAAAAAAATCATCGGTTTTAGTGTTCAAATCCTATCAAATTTAGTAGGAATTAATAAGAATTAATTTGATTTTAAAAATTAAATACAAATCAAATTAGATCACTTATTATTTTTTAATTATTTTTCAAACAAGGTCAAATATATTCCAAACATTAAAATTCCAATCATCGAATTCAACTTAGAGATCAACTCGGTTCACATAAAATCAAATTTCAAATTTTAACCGTTTCAAATACTAACTAAAGGTAGTGTTTTTTTTTTTTCCAGATAATTAACTTAAGGTAAAATATCAGTATGCCATTATATAGAGACCATATAAACTATACTTTCTCTATTTTAAAATAAGGGCAATGGTTAAGGAATCCAAAAAAGTTTTAAAAGACTTAATTGAATCTCATGCATTGAAAATTTAAAAGCTCATCTTTTAAATGCAAAATTTTCTATTTTTAATTCCTTAAACAATGTCCTTTAGATAAACCCTTAAAATAATTGTGGCTTTAGACAAAATAAAACATGAAAAAAGTAATATAATATATCAAGATGCATCTAGATACATTGATTTTTTTAATATATCACTTTGTTCAAAGTGCGGCTATTTTGAAATGGATGGAGTATTTCCTAAGGAAGAAATGAATTGTACAAGTTTTGTGAAACGCAATGACCATTCATAGGAAAGCATGCTAATGCATAGAGTTGCGGTGGTTGACATACTAAATATAAAATAAAGAGGTGCTTAAATAGTGATTTTGTGAAAGCAAGCTTCATATGTATAAGTGAGTCTAATGAAACAACTTGATGGAAAACCAAAGATAAATATCCAAGAAGCAGGAAGGTTAAAGTTGATGTTTTAATTCAAATCAATTAACAAATTAAACCCAGCTCAATTCATTTTTTGACCAAAAGCTTTATCAATATGATTTATCCTTACAAAGGTATATACATCACCTGAACATAACAGCAGCAAGGGAAGAAAAAACCTAAGGAAGAGGGCTATGTTGGCCATGAAAATTGAAAACTAGCCTCAGCTTTGATAGTACAATCAAGTTTGGGGATGACAAGAGATAAATATATAGAGAATGAATGAAAAGGGAGAACTCAATAAAAAATCAAATAAAATAAAGAGAGAGAATCACTCTATTATTAGGTTTTTATTTGTTAAATAGTAATTACTTTCCAAACTTTCATTTTGATTAGAAAATTATGATTTATTTTTTTTGGTAATGAGAAAAATTAAGATATGCTCTTGGTTGTTAAGTAACTGATATTTTTTATTATTATTAGATCTCGTTGGATGTGTTTTTTTAATTGAAAAAGATCTTTTTTTAATGAAAAAATATCTTTTTGTGTTTTGCGGTATATTTTGATAATTTTTTAAGTAAAAGCAGAATCACTATAAACAGTGAAAAAAAATCTTTTTTAAGAAGCTTGAATTTTCATCTTCTAAAAATATCTTTAATTTTTTATAACATAAAAAATATTTTTGGTAATAAATAAAGATATTTTAATATTGCATCCAAATATAAATTGACATTATATCCAAACATAAATTAACTTTTACCTTTTCAAAATGTCTTAATTAAAAATATCAATCAAAAAAATTATCTTTTTTGATAAGCACATCCAAACAAGCTCTTACTCTTTCTTTGCAAATAAAATAAATATCACATAGTAGTTTTAATGAAAAAATAATGCACATATTAGCTTTTTGGCTATAGAATACATGTATCTATTATTCTATTATAATATATAATATATAATAAGGTAATACTAGGATGGCATGGGGCTTTAGAAGCAACACTAACAATTGTTTGAAGAGTTGGATACTTGGCCCCATTCATTTTCCACTAAACCAAAATCTCAAAATTAGGAGTTCTTGGAATAACACCTTCCTTAATGTAAAAATCAAATTTAGTTTTTATAAGTGAGCCATTTGCTTTCTTCAACTTTCTAAAATACAACTTATAAGCAACATCATCATCTTGATTTTCTGAAAAGTGTGATTTTGTGCAGAAATTCTTACACATTTGAACTTGAAGAGCTTGCCTTTTGTTGGTACTCAATGATCAAGTCATAGCATAATTGTTGAATTCTTTGAACTTGCTTTGTACAATCTATTGAATCTGGATATAATTTTGAGAACTTGTATTAAAGAAAAACAATTTTATACCTACGGTCTAGGACAAAGCAACGCCCATAATGCCATGAACTTCATACCAATACTTTTCAAACTTTCTCTTCATATTACATGTCATATAACTAATCAATGGATCAAGAGAAGAAGCCTATTTTTCCAATGCCAACTTTATTTCACAAATTTTATGAAAGTAAATATTAGCAATTTGGATATTGTGTCCCAGAAAACAATTGAGTCACATCATAAAACACTTTCAATTTACCACATATGTTCTTAGCAAGTTCCCACTCCTCATTACTTGGCACACTTTTATATTGACGTTCCTTTTGTCTTAAACGAGGGAAGACATCTTTGTACAATAAAGCGTTTCTAACATTACATAAGTTGAGTTCCATCTAGTTGGGCAATCAACAACTAATTTTCTTGTGTATGGAACACATGATTTACTACACCAAGCAACAAATGTTTCATGGGTAGACTAGGTTTTTCTTCTTCCCTTTTTTTTGAAAAGAAAAAGAAATGTGTTTGTGTACAAGTGTTAGTGCTATAACGTGAGTGAGTGAATGAATAGGGGTTTTGGCCTTTTGGGTTGCTTTCAGAGAATGAGACAATGAGTGGGCTTTGGTTCACTTGTTCCTCCCAATGAGTGGGATCATTAGTGTATTAGGTAATTTCTTTTAAAAAAAAAAAAAAACACACACACACACACACACAATATGTTAATAATTATATTTTTTAAAATATATATGTGATGCGGGCGGGTTGGGGGGTAACCCTAAACGCACTCCCGACCCGCAGGCAAAACCCGTCCCACGTCAACTCGACCCGTGTGGGACGGGAGTGCGGTAACCCACGGACGGGTTGAATTGCCATCCTTAGATAATACGCCTCTAAAATATTTTCCCACCTATTTGGAATGACAAAAAGATAGAATTTTTAGCCATAAATCATACTTATAAATTAGTCAATTATAGTAGGTATACTAATATAAATTGTGATTGTGATGTGATTTTGAAAAATAAAATCAACATTGATTCATGGAAAAATATTAATTATCAAATATGTATTATCTATTATTATATAATATATAACAAGAGAATAGTGACATGAGATTTTTTATGACTATTTACAATGACAAATAGATAGAATTTTTAATCATATACATTACTTATAAATTAGTCAATCATTGTGGGTATACTAACATAAATTGTGACTGTCATGACTTCGGTATATAATATTATAAATAGATAGATATAGATATTTTGGGTTGTAATGTGATTTCGGAAAATAAAATTAAACAATTGATTCATGACAAAATAATATTATAGATAGTTAGATATAGATATTCTAGGTTGTGGTGTGATTTCAGAAAATAAAATCAAAACTAATTCATGACAAAATATTATTTTTTGAATATTTATTATCTATCTATTATTATGTATAATTACGCATAATAGCAAGATAGTGACAAGAATTTTATTACATTAAAAAATAGCACGTGCCATTCTCACATTATTTATGAATTTATTTATTTGTTAATTTGATGTTTATATATAGATTTTAAATAATATATTCCTAATATTAATACTATATTAAATTTAAATTGGAACTAATTTTTTGTCTAAATTAGGACTAGATTAGTAGTAAATTATTGTGATGTCTCAAATCCACGTGCTCCTAGATAAGTCTAGTAGGACTCTAGGGGTTCTCATAACCCACCCATATTGTCGGAAATGCTCTATATGCTTGAAAACATAAAAAGTGTAGGTTCACCTGAGATCGCTATATCGGTGGAGGCTATGGAGGGACCGCTATAGTAACCATAGATTGCTATAGTGGTTAGACAATGCTGGTTCCATGTGCACGGGTCTTTGGAGATTGCTATAGTGGTTTAGGACTATAGTGGTCGAGGTGTGAGTGGTTGGCCATTTCCCATGTCAACCGCTATAGTTCTAGCTTAATATTAGTTCGTGTCAAAACGATGGAGTTTTATTAAAACATCCCAACACTATATAAACCAATCCCCAAGCTCGGTTTAACACCTAGCCACCGCCAACACTCTTCGTGCCTTTTCTTCACGTTTCTCTTCCATTCTTCCTCCTCTCCAAGCTTCCAATATGTGATTTTCATAGAATTTAGCCAGTTTATTCCTCTTTTTATCTAGTTTATGAGTTAGAGTGTTATTAGACATGGTTTTCTCACAATATTCTTCCTCCATGACATTCCAAATTCAGTTTTTGGCAATAATATCAATTGTTTATGTTTTCATTATATTGTTTAACAGTTACCAACGCCAATCCTACTCCCTAAAGTCAAGTTGTCAATGGAAGTACACTCCCTAAGCGATAAGTGGGTTTAAGCCTATGACCATACTTTTGGCTATTATTACTATATTCTTATTATCATGTAAATTATTTATGAAATTTTAGAACAATTTATGTCAAGAAAACATACTTTTATGGATTATAGAAACATTAGAAAATTATTATTTTACAGTTATCATGAAAATATTATTTTAGAAAACTCATGGAACCATAATTGTTATACATGTGTTTTAGAATTATTTATCAATTAGAAAAATTGCATGATTCCCAATTTACTATCAACACTAGGAATATAAAATGTTTTGAATATTAGTTTTTAGTCATTAATTAGTGAGAAACAGAACATTGAGTTAACGGCTAAAAATCGATCATTAATCTTGGTACTAAGTGGTCTGCCAAAGGACTAGGTCAACCCAGTTATAGGAGTTAACTCATGGTGTCCATTTATAGGACCTTGTTAGGTGCCCATTAGTTTTAGCTACTAGCTCAGTAATATAGATTGAGTTCAGCTTTTGTTTTCCCACTAATTATTATTATGAAATCAGTTGAATTATTGCTTTTAGTGCAATTATATGTATTTAAATATAAAATTATTTTATATCAGCTGCATGTATATTTATGCATTATCTTTGTTATCCCATATGGGTTGTGAGTGGAGACTTGCTCACGAGTTTTGATGAACTCACCTCTCTCTTTTCCTCCTTTTATAGATACAATGACAGGTTCGTTGTACCATAGGATCCTCATCAATAGTGTTGCAACTTCTTTTGGTGAGCTTAACTTTGGAGTGAAACTTATTATAAGTTCATGTGGTTATAGTAGTGATCCAATAATTGTGTAGATCCGACATGTATAGTTTTTATAGTTATTTATCTTAACTTCTAGTTATTTATTTAATTATGTTTGGCTTCGGCCCAGATTGTTGCTATTACACAATTTTGTATTCAGGATTTATATTTTGAAAATATTTCAGGATTGTTAAACTCAGTTGAAATTAAATTATTGGATTATATATTTTCATTATTTATCCATATTAGCTAGTCACGTTATCAAAGGCTTCCGTGATGACCCATTCCCTCATATGCCAATTACGTTCTCTAAGCGACTCATGATAATTATTGATTTGTTGAAACAAATCATATGAAGGCATTAAATTACATTCACAAAGTTTTTATTTGATTTTGACTAATATTTTATATAATTAGAATCTGCCTTTTTTTTATAACAAAGATAGAAATGACTTTATTCATCAAAATGAAGGATACAGAAAAGGTCCCAGTGGACAACACCATTCAAGCAAATTAAAGGGGAACCCCCAAAACAGAGAACTATGAGGGAAAAAAAGACTCAAGAATTGAGAACTAGAATTGGTCTTAATATTATATTGAATTTAAATTGGATACTGATTGATTGAAATCAAATCATATAAATACATTAAATTAAATTCAAAAGGTCTTGATTTGATTTTGGCGGATATTTAATATAATTAGAATCAGTCATAAGATATTTAATTTTCTATTGATTTAAATAAAATGATAAATTATATCAATTTTCATTATAATGATTTAGTACTGACTATTGAAAGAATGAGATTTAAAGATTTGATCATTCATAGTTGACTCTAAGATATTTAATATTGTAAATTACTAACTGTTGTGTATGTCAATTTAAATAGTAAAAGAATAATAAACTGATAAAAAAAAATATTATGTATTCATCTAAAAAATTATTTAATCCTATATTTTAAAAAGTTGCTAATTGTATAATCATAACTAATAACAAATTTAGAGTCGAACATTAAAATATAATTATTCAATATGTTTAATAACTCTAATGCAAATCAAATAACCTATTAATAATAGATAGGGAGAAAAAGGCATTCAAGGAAAATAGTTTCATATCTTTTTCTAATAAAAGTCCATAATCATTAATTCTCAAAATTGGAATGGAACGAGGGGATATAAAAATTCAGTAAGTTAATAATTGTAAATATTCTGTTTTATTACTTTATAATGCAACTTCCAGACGTGCACACTTAATAAATTTCCATTATGTTCTTATATTAATCTTCCAAACAAGTAAGAAGGTAAGTTTGTTCCCATCTTTTCCCATCTAACCTATACTATTTACAACTAGAGATAGTGCCTCATTTCTAAAACAGATCCTCATCGCTGTGCTATTGGGACTCTTTGTTCCAATTAACTATATATGGTTATTAAAACAGTCATTAGTTTATACGTAAATAACCACAAATATCTATGCATGTGTTTATTTGGCTTTTCCATGACTCTAATTATTCAACTAATGCAAGCTACGTCATAACATCAATGTAGACAGCATACACACCAACACATACATTGTAACAAGAATAATATTTGGTATATAATAAAATTACACAATAAATATACATTACACACCTTATTACTATTGGATGTGATGTATAGTTCCATTCGTCCCACTCACTCATTACATCCAATGGTGATAAGGTTTGTGTGTATTTGTTGTGCAATTTTATTGTACGTCAAACATTACTCTCACAACAAATAGTACAGAACTAAGTTACCAACAAATTATTCCTGCAACACTAGTTGGTACATAATTGTTGTTTAATTATAAGCCTTAAAATAAAAGCAACTTGGGCATATAGCTCAATTGATATCATAACATGTGGTAATAATGAGGCAAATTGTCATATGTGAACTAGTTGCACTGCTAATTATTTGAACTAATCTTGTAAAAGTTGATTGCATTTCGTGCAAAGATGTCTTTGGCAGCTTCCACAGCCTCAGGAATTGAGAGATCACCATCAGTGCATGCATCACGTAGAACAGAGAAAATAACTTCACGAGATCTCTTTGCACCTGTGGAAGCAAAACTTATGATTCCATGTGAGTACAAAGGCGAGAATTTTTAAGAAAACAAATTTCATTTCAGAATTAAAATTTGTGAGACATTTTTTTCAGAATTGAGTTGTTAGAATGATATGACTTATTATTGATTCTTGGATGAATGAGTGGGTCCAACCACTTACTTTCATGCAAAATCAACCTATGATTTTTTGTCAAAGATT
Source organism: Dalbergia oliveri (assembly GCA_030441495.1). Classification (NCBI taxonomy): domain Eukaryota; kingdom Viridiplantae; phylum Streptophyta; class Magnoliopsida; order Fabales; family Fabaceae; genus Dalbergia; species Dalbergia oliveri. Next base: position 26,907,504 of record JAMLFY010000013.1, read on the forward strand.
TTGACAAATTCTCTAGTTGAGTAGTATTACTCTTTCAATAAATAACTCAATAGAATGTGGATCATCATTGTGTTTAACTCATTCTGACCTTAGAAACTACAAGAAGTATTTATGGATTTAAGAAAGAATATGCAAAGGCACAAATTTAAAAACACTGTAAGCTGAAATCACTATATCTGATCTAATGCATTTATTAATAAGCATATGCTTAAGCACTTTGTAGTTCCCAGCATTGATTTATCCAAGGCAAAGACTAGGAAAGGTGTCATAAACATATACCAATAACTCTAAACAGTCTAACTTATCCTATCTACAGATTGATCTAGTGCCTCTTCTTCTCCACACAAGATCATTCTATCAATGTGTAATTAATAGCACACTCTTTTACATAACTATGGAGCTTATTATAACAGTAATCAGTTTTTTACCCGGCCACAAACATCTAGGCACAATGTTTATGTAGAATTCCGTGACTCTAATGGTTCTACTTATCTAACCAAGGTCATCGCATATATCAATAAAGATAAGGGATACCAAATTATGTCTCTCAACCACTGCAGGGAATTGGTACATAACTGTGTTTGATAAGCCATTAAATATGAGCATAGCTCAAAGTGATAACTAACAAGTGGATAAATGCTACAATGGTGCTGGGGTAGAGGACCTTGGTTAAGGTAAATTAGAAAAAATAACAGCTGGCATTTCCTATGTTTTCAAACCTTAAGAAACAATTAACTATGCAATGGCAATAAACTGGTCAGCAAGGGGTTGGAGAAATCTCTCATAGTAGACAAGGAAATTAACATGGCATTTTTCAAGAAAGGAACAAGATACACTTCAAGGGTGATGCACAAGAAGAGAAAAACATGATATACTGAAACAACCACAATAACAGAGATATATTAACCAACCTAAGTAGAAGGTTTCAGGAAATGCATAGCCATCAGTACTGAACATCACCTGCATTGCCAAGCTTATTCTTGTGAGACATTAAAATGTCACAGCCAATTGTTAAAATACTCTTCTACCAAGCAACATGTTAATATTGTAAAGGGTAACGCATCTTTATTAAAGAAACTGCAAGTGTGTCATTCCATTTGCACTATCTATAATTTTTTGAACTCAAAAGAAATGGAAAGGAAATTTTAGAAATGTGAAGATTTACTTTTTGGCTTTCAAAATTAGACATGCATTTTGAGACTTTCTAGCATGGAAATTGATATATATCAATTGGTCGGAAATAATACAGCTGATATATCATATTAGTAACTAAATTTACATTAAATTTTCAGTCTCAATATGTATAGTTTGACAGATAAATAGAGAGATCAAATGGTGAGGTGCGTGAAGAAAGGAAGCATAGCAGTGGATAAGTACAATGAAAGAAAGAAAAAAACCAAAACCATGTTGCTACAAGACTTTTTATTAGTGGAGAAGATAAAACAAATTGGTTAGTTTATATAACCCTTGTTTTGGATTTAGATATTGTTAACTTCTAATATTAGTTCCACAAAGCACATGATTTTTTTCTACGACTTGGTGCTTGGTACTTTTATCTAAAAATTTCCATCCTAAGTGCACAATTCTTTGGATTGCTTATATATGATCACCTTATTTAATGGAGCTAGCTGTAATAGCTCTTTCACTGAAGATACCATCCCATGTACACTAAGCTTTGGAATTGCCAACCCAAAATCAAGGTAAACCTGAAGAAGAAGATTGTGTTATACTATTATCAATTTGCCAGTGAACCTGTAATCCATATTCATATTTACTAATTGAAGTCACTGAGTTATAAAATGTTTGCCTGGGAGTAAACAGAAGCTAGATATGATGCTTCCCTTGAGAATGGATAGGATGCATGTAAAAGAACAATCCGAGCCTTTGAAAATCTCTTGTCCTCAAGGACTTCACGGAGATGAAGAGGATTGGAATGTCTCAAATCCAAAAATTTATCCCCAAAACTACTTGCAGAAGGTCAAAAAAAAAAAAATAGTGTATTAGGAAAAACAATGATGTATAAATTCGTTTGATTAACGAAGATATATAAATAATTATTGAGCAAAAAATCATTTGAGTAATGCCACATATATAACCAGATTATTGTCAAAATTCAAAAACCGTGGTTGGATAACTAAAAAATATATTGCTACCAACATAGAAAAAGTATCATAGAATTATAAACCATACATTACCCTGTGTGTATCTGCATTGGCAAGTCATAGGATTGAGCAAGTTCTAACGCTAGCAAGAACATGTAGTCTACAAGATTTTTGTTTGCTACGCGGATAGGCTTCCCAGCTGAAATTGAAGTGTAGAATATGATGATGAGTAAGAATTAATACACTGAAACATATCATATTCCAAAACCAATTTGCAAACTCTACATACTGACCAGCTAACACTTGTTTGAGACTCTCCTCAGCATCCTCTTTAGTCACACTTGTATTGATTTTTAGGCCACTGTAGTATGCAGCTATGCTTTTAAATCCAACGATCTCACCAGCAACTGTAACGGTGATGTTAAGGAGACCAGCTAGCTAGAACATTGAACAATTTTATAAAGCCAAGACCTTTGTTTTTGGTTGGTATTAGGATTGCTCACGCAATTTTAGACTAGGAGTGATGGTTAGGCGAAGGCCTCTTCAAAGTGCATGGCGACTCCAGAATTTGAACTCGGACATTATATATAGATAAAGTTCCTTTAAAGCTAGTTGGCTTTCATTGTGACCAACCATTTTTGAGTGAAGGTGGGACTCTTGTGTGTGTGTGTGTGTGTGTATATATATATATATATATATATATATATAGAGAGAGAGAGAGAGAGAGAGAGAGAAACATATAAAGGATATGATTTCAACTTTGAGGCAAATGCTTCAGTAAATGAATCCAATGTCCAAGAAGACCCCACCGGCAAATCCTTCAAGGAGCATGACATCCAAAAAATAAAAAGAAAAAGGTGGTGACATGGCATAATATGAATATAATTGCACAAAAGAATGCATCTCTAAACCAAAAAAATGAAAAAGTGAATATGAAGAGGTATCTCACCTGATCAAGGATTTTCTCGGCCACCCTTTCAATTCTTAAGATTCTACCAACATGAGGTATCAAACTCTTATGCCATTCAATATCATGGGATTTATCCAATAAATCTTCTATGCCATCATCAATGAGTATGGTGGAGATTCTTGCAGCTTTGAAGCATGTTGAGCTGATGGATTCTATTCCAGAGGCTCTGCGGTATTCTTCAACAGCTTCCAAAGATGACTCTGATCCGTAGAGCTCAGCAATATCTCTTAAACCTCTCTGCATTACATAACATTCTGTCAAAATAATATTCCATGGAAATATATATGTATGGAGATAAATTTTTATCGCTCTAAAGCTATGTTTGGTTGGAGGATAAAAATTAAGGTAAATTTTTTATGATTGAGTTTTATGTTAATTTTATACATGAAACTCAATCATGAAAAATCTATTCCAATTTTCACCCTTCAACCAAACATAGTGTAAAATAGTCATTTTGTAATAAATAAGCTCAAATGACTCAACACTCACTGAAGACTATGCATGCTGGGGATGAGATTCATTCTTAAAAGATCTAGAGTTGTTGTGCAATTGTTTTTTTCTGCTATTGAACCATCTACCGTTTCATTGCTTCTGAACATTGTTTACTGCTACTGAACTGTATACTGTGATATTGCTTCCACTATTCTTATCACTCATGAAATGCATAGCTCAAGTAATCTAAGTTGCATATTGTTTCTTTGTTTGATGTTGTGACTTCAGAATGTAACCCTCCTAAAGAAGCAAGTGTCGAAACCCAAAATTGTCAAGTAAATGCAACAATATACTGTAGAATTCTGAAAAATAATGTGGTGCACAAATACATGCATGAATGCCTAATGGCTTAAGGTTCACATATGATCGATCACGAATAGAGATCATCGTCTCATTTTTCTGCCCCGTTTATATCTGTCTCTTCACTCACATTTTGACAAGTATAATATCGTACAAAACTAACTTTTATAATTTTTTTTACACAATCATTCAATTACATTTTAATATTTCAATTACTTCAAAGATCATATAAATATAAGAATTTAATTGGATTACAATGTAAAAAAATGTCTTTATATTGAAATTAAATCCTTTTTAATTATTGGAGCAACAAGAAAGAAGACGCCAAAATGAAACAGTGGAATATTACTTCCATATGAATATATGATCACACCGAATTTATTACACATGTACGACCTAACAGATTCCAAATGATCATGAATCATGACAGAGGTAGAAACAAGAAGAACAAGCTACCTTGAAGGATAGAGTGTATGGTGTGAAAAAAATAGCATCATCAGAAGTTACTGAAAAGCCAAAGGCAAATAAGAAGAAAAGTTGGAGTCAAGGGCAACTATGTTGTGTGCATGACCATCCACCAGCTCCACATCCTCCACCATTTTCCTCAACTCACTGAAATCCATGCTCTTCATCTCGTTGGGTCCAGCTACTGTTAAAGTCATCAAAAAGAAGAGAAAAAAGATACTAAAAACAAAGGCAGAGGAATGGTTGAGGGGATGACATGAAATCCTCATGGCCTTAAATGGAGAGTACAAGTGTATATCCTAAGCTAAAATTTTGCAGTATTTTAACATTGAATGCAACTTCTATAAATATATAGAAGTTGTTTTGGCCATTCGGACGCAGAACAAGCTGCAAAGCAATGAAATAGGGTGAGACGGACATAGAAAATGTGATAGCCTATGAAAGCATGAGGAAATCTTAAAGAGTATAAGGTGTGAATATAAATATATGAGATGTGACATTTGTACAAGGTTCCTTCTTAGACAACAAAAATATTCTCTAAATATGTGGAAGGGCGTCATTTCTACTATTTTATTGGTATGCAATAATCAAAATTTATTCATCATTTTAATGTACAAGAAAAATTTGATGGATAAACTTATAGAATACATTTATCACATCAAACAATTGATAAAGTTTAGTATATTATGTTGATTTATCCTATCATAACATGTCTAATATATCATATTATACATGCCCTTATTCAACGTTCGAAAGTTTCGCTAACAAACTAATTTTTTCAATTAACGACAAACTTTGGAAGTCCTTAAAGGGTTAATTCATTTTAAACACACTTAGAGATTGCTAATGGATGAAAAAATTTCGTGTTATGGTGTTCATTTTCCATTTTTATTAATCTCACCGAAGGTGACACGTTGAATTAATCAAAGATTTAACTAACAAAATACTTTTTTGATACACGGCAAAGTTTGACATTTATTTACATTTATCAAACATTAGATTTTAATTTATAGAGGTATATAAACAAAAATTAAAGGGTTTATTCGTTTCCAGCATCCTTACTGATATTCCCATGGATCAAAATTCCTTCTTGTGGTTTCCATTGTACATTCTGTAATCTCATAGAAAGTGATATGACAAATTAATTTGAGGATTTAATTTTGATTTATCATCTATTAGTATAAAAATATTTACATAGACATTCATTATTGTTACTTTAGCAAAAATAATTTACTTGATCACATCTACTATGTCAAAAATCCCATATCCAATAGCTTATGATTGGATTGGATGAAAATATAAAATTATTTTACGTTGAAAATATATCGATTAAACTTAATCTCTTAAGTCATAATTTTGCAAAAATGTTTTTTTTTTCATAAATGGAAAACTTTAAAAGCTATTTGCATATTGTCAAAAGTGTGGAGATGCCAATGCATCGAAATTCTGTGTCATGGTTTTCAGTTTTGGTTGTTTTTTTAATCTCACCGAATGGCGAAAGTGATATAATAAATTATTAATCAACATTTTTAAAACTTTCACCAAAAAATAATTTGATATCGTAAATGCCTAGCGATAAAAGTTATTTACATTTTATCAAACACTAGATTCTAATTAACTAAAATTGAATGGGGCAACTCAAGTGAGAGGAGTGGTTTACTTGAGAGTGAGATGAGAAAATTTGAACCATATAATTATACATGAAAGTTGGGATTGAGAGACTTTTTTTTTGTTTGGGGGGGGGGGGGTGTCAAGGTTAGAGTTAATTTATAAGATGAAGATAGCAACTTGGTAGGTGATGACCCTCCAAATAGGGACTTGGTAGGTGATAGCAACTTGGGGGTGCTGTTCGTGATATCTTTATGCTTCATGATTTGATATTTTAAATATGATTTTAGTGTATCGGTTAAGATATTTTGGCAAGAATGTCAAACAGAGTATGACTTAGTTTCATAAATAGAGATGCTATTCTAATGTCAAAGTTTTTATGATTATGAACCTTTCCATTTCAAAGTATGATATTAGAACTATTAAGTTATGAAAAGATGTTAGCTTGAGAAATGAGAGTTTGAAAATCCAGTTTTATGATACTTAGAAGTATGAAATTTAGTATGATTCGTAGCAACTGCAGATACATATTCCTTGCTGAAATTGGCCCCAAGTGGGTAATCCCTTAGGCATGATTTCACAGTCATAGTCAAAGGGAAGTGCTTTGCGTTTCACGATTCACCTCTCCTGGCCTAATCGCTTAAATTATTGGATGGAGACAAGTAAATGATTTTATATGTTACATACTCCTTATATGAATGTGTCTAAATTTTTAGACTTATAAATAATTGGGTTAAATGCGTTTTACTACTAAACTATAGGTCATGTATAGTTTATACCTTGGCTTTTCAAAACTAGGGATGGCAAATAGGGGCAGGATGGTCAACATTTTGCTAAGGGATGCTTTACACTGTTGGAAAAGTTCAAGGTGTTGATATATGTTCTGAAAAATTAGGGTGTAGATTGCACAGGACATGTCCTAAAATTCAAATGGTGACATGTATTTTAATCTAAATAATTTTACATCTTATACGGCCCCTCATGTGAATGTTTGTTTTGGATTTGAAACACAAACAGATTATTAAAATAGAGAATTGAACACTTGACCACTTAGTGATAGTAATAGAGAAGACATCGACCATGTTGTAGCTTTACTAATTGATGATTTGGAAAATGTTAGATATTCATAATTAATTTTTCTAGAAAATAGGTGCCAAACTGACTTGGCATAATAAATAATAATCTTTGAATGAATAAGTGAGTTCTACCATTATATTTAATCCAAGCACCACCATGCATTTTTAGAGAAAATTCTAGTTACTAATTATGATTGATCATTGCTCAATTCATTTTATTGGTTATTATAGTCTTTCACATTCATTAGAATCTTAATGTAATAACTAGTTAATACATTGAATATGAGTAACTAATGGCCAATTGTTTATTCCTATTTATAATATCTAGGTAATATTAATTTTTTTTCTATTTATACCCTTAATATAAATGTCTCAGTTAAGTAATCAATATTTTTACTAAGATAAGTAATCTATATCTATAATACTAATATTTTAGACTCCTATGAGGGAAATTTTTACAAGTGTCACTTTTAGAGCAATTTAGGGCCCATAATTTTAATTTGAAATTTGAATCCTCAATCTATATTCATTGCATTTAATTGATAAATATCAATCACATCAATCATAATTAATTATTAATTATGAGATATCAATTACAAATCATAATCTTACTCCCATTTCACAACCCAGTTTCAAAACCCATTATCAGATACTACAATATCACTTTGCAAATTCTTTTGTTGGTTGACTTTGAAAATTTTTATTCTATATTTTAAATTTATGAAATAGTATTTTTTTTCATTCTAATATATTTCAAATTATTTTTTATGATTATATTATTTAGCTTATTTATCAAAAAATATTTGGCTTAATATATAGTCATAGTTTATTTCAAATGTATTATAGTTCTATATGGAACACATAATTTATATATTATCAATGAATATATAGTTTGAAATTAACTTTTATGATAGTTTTGAATCAATATGTAATTAATATAATGTAACTTATCACAATGATGTCAATCATAAATAATAGATGAATATTTTAAAATTATATATTTTATTTGAAAATATGCCTATCAAGATAAATAAATTAAAATCTTCTGGAATTAATTCAATACCGGTTTAAATAGTTTAGTTTACCATTTGAAATATATTTTTACTTCTAAACATATAAAATATTTACTATGATATATTTATTTTGACTTAAATTCAGAGAATTTTCTTTATTTAAGGCTTGAGTATTTTTTATAAACTCACATATACTCTATTATTATTTAATTTTAATATGAAATTTTCAAGTATAAGTTATTCACTTAATTTAAATGGGATTCGTGAGGCGTTTTAGGTTTTTAATATGATTTAAATATGATATTTTTTATTTTATTATATTCAAATTACATTTAAATATGGTAATTAGCGGTTGAATACTTTAATTTTATATAATTGAATATCTGTGTACAATATCTTTTTACATTAACAATTAATGCATTAAAATTAAGTCCTTGCAATAATATATTGTAAAAACTATTGATATATATATATTTATTAATCATAATCTATGTTAGCTTTGGACAAGTCCATGAAATTAGAGAAGAGATGTCAAATCGATATTATTGAGTCAACCTTAAATTTGTGCTATCATTGACATAGTAGTTATATTAATTTAAAATTATTTTATTAATTAAAATAACAACAAATATTATCATGGTCAACAAATTATAACTAATAATTTAAGACCACAAATTAACACATAAAAATGATCAATCAGTCATTCTCTAATTAATCAATCACTTTCAAATTTAAATTTAAATTTTAAAGAATAACATTAATTACATATCATTTTATTTTTGCATGTCAGATTTAATTAGTACAATATATAATTTATTAAAAATTATTATAATATATAAAATTTGCCACATTATACTATAATGATATTAATAATAAAAATATAATAGTACACACTATACTATTTTACTTTTGATATTTTAGTAAAACTTAATATCATCATGAATGTATTTTCAAAGGATTTAATATAATCTATAATTTATCTATAATATTAATAATTAAGATTCATTACATGAATAGTTTTTTATATGTCATTCATAGAGAAAATTATACCCCATCATTTTCATAAACTTAATATTTAAAGTAAGTTTTGGATTTAATTTATCTTCTAATTATTAATTTTTTTTCCAATCATACCTTCATATCTATCTTCATTAAAATTATTTAATAAAATAGTTCAATCAAAATTGTTTAACAAATAACAAATAATACAAACAAAATGATAATTGAATGTATTATACCATTTAATTTTTTGATATATAATTATAGTATTAAAGATAACAAAGCTATTATAATTAAGTTACCAAAAAAATTTATAATTATAGTATTAATGATAATAAGAAAATCTTAGCACACCTTTATTTTTTAATTATCTTTATTGGATTTAATTTTCATCATGTATGTATTTTTATTTTTAATTTGAATTATGTTGCATTAGTATTGTTTGTTATTATGGATATTTGTGTTTCGAATTTAAAGTATTTTCAAAACTTTTCGCTTTTGAAATTTTTTTAATAAATCTTGAATATTGGTAGGATTCAAATCTCTGTGGAAATGAGAAAAGAGATCCGTGATGAGAGAATGAGGATAAGAGGCAAAATTCTAAATGAGGACGAGGTCAAGAAGGGGAGTTTCTAACTTCAAATGTAGAGCTTTGAAAATTATAAAAAAATATATATCTACCTGTCTCATTATACCATGTTTAATTATTTACAACCTAAACATTTTAACTTATCAATTCAACAATTGTTTCATATTAATTTTTTTGAAAAAAAGACTTTAAAAAATCAATTCCATAATTTACACTTCTTCGATAATGACACTAATTATTTATTAATTATTTTAAAAAATTAAAAAATTATATCACTTTTTATTGAAAATAATTATGCAATTGATATACTACTCCAATAATTGAGATAACATAAATTAGGATTACATGTGATTTTTTTACTAATTATAACATATATTTTAAAATCGATATTTTAATTTATTAAAAGTATGTACAATGAAAGGGGGTAATTGAAATCACATAAATTAAATTTATTAATTATTTTTTATTAATTATGAAATATATTTTTATGTTTTAATAAATCAAATATTTTAACTTATTAAAAAGATGTAAATGACTAAGGATGACAAAAAAAAGGTGAAATAGGTACATGTGGGATGGGATTACCCACAATAGAGATGTGAATAGGGACATATTTTGTCTTTATGGGATGAAGTTCCTGATGTTAAACGGGAGAGATAAATAACACATCTTCATTTTTTCAATTATCTATATTGGATTTGTATTATGTATAGATTTTTTATTTTTTAGTTTGGATTATATCTCATTATTAATATTTGTTATTATAGATATTTATGATTTGAATTTTAAAATATTTTTCTTCTTGGAATTCTTTTAATAAATCTATGAATATGCGAAATGATTCAAATCCCCAGTAGAATGAGGAATGGAATGATGGTGATGATGATGGGGGATGAGAGGTAACATTATAAACGGTGTCGGGGCACAGGATATGTTCTCTATTATGGATATTCATTATCATCTCTATAAACGGCTCATGATATAATAAAATTATCCATTTATTCTCTTTTATTATTCAAAAATTTCAATCTTCAAAATGAGCAAAATTTTTATAAAATAGGCTATTTATTATTATAGGTCATCTATTGAGATTTTTTTCAACCTTATAAATATGATATGATCAAAATAAGATATAAAATAGAATGACATGTTTATTTTTTATCAATTTATTTAATTATTTAACTATTAAATTATTTTTAAAACAAATTTATATACTCAATTTTCTATAAAATATATTTAAATAAATTATTTATTTTCAATAATTGTCAACAAACTATTTTTTTATCATCCCGTACATCACAAGGTTAAATGACTAGTAATAACTATATATAGATAATTTTATCAATTTATATAATTTTTTATATTCATCAAGATATTTTTTATTTTTCTTAATATTGTATTATTATTTGATTTTTAACCGTTATTTTGAACCAGGCAGATATTTTCTATAAAATCTAAAAATTGATCGTTTGCATGGCTAGAAAACGTAATTCAGCGGGACGTGGACCATGTCGCGTTCAAAGTTTAAACATTGAGGGATCCAAGCTTCAACTCGAAGTTATCGAAGATGAACTGAACCAAATTATACGCACATTCTATAGCAATAGCTGTGAGGAAACGGTGTGTTAATGCAGGAGTTGTGAGTTGAGAAATGAAATTATTATGTCTCCGCATGACAAATTCCACAAAGTGAATAGACTATGTCGTTGATGATAACGATGACTGCCCAAACCAACAAACTCAGCCATGCTCATGAAGACTTTTCTACAAAATGGCGTGGAAGTTAAATCTTTTTTAAAGCTAACTGGCATTAGGTTTTATAGATCATAAAACTTTTTTATTTATCCAATTATGTATTATCACAGTTAACGATTAAGTTTTACACTCAATACTTGAAATGTCAATAAATGACATAAATGAGATGATTTAATTGGAAAACAGTTGTATTAGGACATCAAAATTAAGCTCTAACTTTTTTATGATTCTAAGATCTCCCATTGCATATTGTGATGTGGTTAATTATATCGTTGAAAAATAGAAAATGAAAACTGTTTTATGAAACTAGATGTACCCTTAATTAGTTAATTTTTCAAGTTTCTTATTGTAATCAAATGTATTAAAAACAATTTTTTTTTCCAATTTCCTAGCCAATGTTTTTAAATCATTTGTTAATTAACAGTATCCATTTACCTAAAACTTTAAATTTTATATTCTCGTTAATAATTTCAAAGTTCAAGTCACTCATTTATTTATTATCAATAGTCTCCACTTTTGCGAGACTTTGCAAGTTTGATGGGAACTATCTCCGAAATTTCCGTCTCTTTATTTTAAAGTTCAAGTCAATCATTTATTTATTTTAAAGTCTCCGCTTTTGCAAGAATGGTGAACAAATAAAACGTAATATACAAAATAAATATTCAACGATTTTTTATCATGCATTTATTTTTTAATTACTATTATATTTTGTAGATAAATATTACATATTAAAAACTTTGAAATTAATTTAATATTTATGTCTAAGTTGTTATGTTAAATAAATTAATCGAAAATACTTAGAATATATCGTGGTCATATGAAAAAATCAATATTAAAAAATTTGAAATTAAATTAATTATCATTTAATAAAAAATGCACACAATTATAATTTATTACAATAATATATTAAGAAAATTGTAATGAAGTTCTGCATATTATACTTCTATGTCAATGTTTTATTTTAATATTTTATGTAAACAATATACTTTTATTTTTACGAACCTTAAAAAGTTTAGCCGATTTATTACAATTTTTATTTTTTGTGCTATTACAATTTTTTTATTGCAGGTTGTTAAAAATATTTTTTAACAAATAAATATATACTTTTTATTTAAATTTTGGATTATACAGTACTTGATCTTTATATATTGTATATTATATTGGTATTTTGCTCCTTTTTTTGATGGAACCATCACTGGTATCTGAATTCTATTATTAGAAACCAAACTAATCCAGACTGACCTAATTAAGGTTCTTAAAGGAGGTAAGGGTCCCCCCTTAAGTTTTTTTTTTTTTTTCCATTTATAGAGCTTGAATTCAAGATCTCTAATTAGGAGACTAACATACTTATCACCTTGATTTATTGCACATTGATAGTATTTTACTTTAAATATAAAAACTTTTATTTTTATCTTTTATATTAAAAATTATAATATTTTATTTTAATTAATTTAATAATTATGAGTTAAATTAATTTGAAATTTTATGTTGGGATAATAAGCCGCATGGGCCATTATGCTTGTTGTTATTAATATTGTTCAGTAAATCTCTTTTTGATATATAATGATTTGTGTTTCTGTATCTTTTATTTTACGAAAAAGTTCATGATAGTTTATGTGATTTTTATTAAATAATAACTGATTAAATTTAAAACTTTTCATTTTTTTTATTTTTATAAGATCATGATATATTCTAAGTATTTTTAATTAATTCACTTAATATACATAGACATGCAAAATATTAAATTAATTTTAAAATTTTTAATATGTAATGCTTATCTTCAAAATATAATAGTAATTAAAAAACAAACACATAATGAAAAATCCTTAAGTATGTAAGTGAGGCCAAAAGCCCTTAACGAGCGTCTGCTTCTTTCATCCCCAATTATTACTTTAGCAAAAATAATTTACTCTGATCACATCTACTATATCAAAAATCCCATATATGATAGCTTATGATTGGATTGGATGAAAATATAAAATTATTTTACATTGAAAATATATTGATTAAACTTAATCTCTTAATTCATAATTTTGCAAAAATGTTTTTTTTTCATAAATGGAAAACTTTAAAAGCTATTTGCATATTGTCAAAAGTTTAGAGATGCCAATGGATCGAAATTCTGTGTCATGGTTTTCAGTTTTGGTTGTTGTTTTAATCTCACCGAACGGCGAAAGTGATATAATAAATTATTAATCAACATTTTTAAAACTTTCAGCAAAAAATAATTTGATCATAAATGGCTAGCGATAAAAGTGAGTTACATTTTATCAAAGACTAGATTCTAATGAACTAAAATTGAATGGGGCAACTCAAGTGAGGGAGTGGTTTATTTAAGAGTGAGATGAGAAAATCTGAACTATATAGTTATACATGGAAGTTGGGATTGAGAGGCTTTTTGTTTTTGGAGGGGGATGAGGCCTGTCAAGGTTCGAGAGTTAATTTATAAGATGAAGATAGCAACTTGGTAAGTGATGACCCTCCAAATAGGGACTTGGTAGGTGATAGAAAGTTGGGGTTGCTGTTTATGATATCTTTATGCTTTATGATTTGGGATTTTAAATATGATTTTAGTATATCAGTTAAGATATTTTGGTAAGGATGTCAAACAGAGTATGACTTAATTTCATAAATAGAGATGCTATTATAATGTCAAAATTTTTATGATTATGAATCTTTCCATTTCAAAGTACGATATTAGAATTATATTAAGTTATGAAAAGATTTTAGCTTGAGAAATGAGATTTTGGAAATCAGTTTTTATGATACTCAAAAGTATAGAATTCAATATGATTCGTAACAACTAGGATACATGTTCCGGGAGCAAATGGACTACTCCAAGCGAGAGTCACAATTATGCTAAAGTCAACTGGTTCTTAGAGTTATATGAGTCCAAAGCTTTTAGAGTTTCAAGGGTTTTCATATTTAAATGATTTTATATATATTAGAGATCTTGTGATTTCAAGAGTAAAGTATTCATATATGATAGAGTTTTAACTTCGGGCAAAGCTTAACGTAGAGTTTTAGAGAAATCATTGGTTTTTTATGATTTAAAGACTAACGGTAACTATAGAGAAACAAATAGTGAGTTATCGGCTAGGAAAAATGATTGTTAATCTTGGTACCAAGTTGTCCTTATGGGAATCTCAGAACACAAGATGGAATTTAGTTAGGTTTGGATTTGGATCCTTAAGGGATCCTAGAGATTAGAAATTTGTTATGTCATGGTTGACATGCATAGCTAGAGAATGTTATACAATGCATAACTAAAGATCCATGTTTCTCTATTAGAGTACTATTATTTATATTTTCAGAGATTATTGATGCTTTTAAGATAATATTTGAATTAAGAGCCTTATGTATATGAAAAATGATTTCCAGAGATTTTTTTTTATGAATTTATAAATACAAGATATTTTTTCTATATAATTATACATATGAATATCAAATTGTTTATGTTAGTTGCATGTACATTATATATGGTATATTCCTTGGTTGTCCAATATAGGTGATAGGTGAAGGCTAACATTCGTTAACTCACCCTTCTCCTTCCTCTCATAGTTGCATGTAGGTTCAGTTTAGACCAGTTGGTAGATCAGCTTTCCAGTGGTGAGTCTTACTTTCAGGAAGGCTTAGTTTAGAGTATTGTTAGAGTAGAGTGCTTCAGTAGATGTGGGCAAGATTGGGAGCCATGCATTATTTTCAAATTATGTATTAAATTTTAGTATTTTGGAGGTTATGTATATGTTTTCAGTTTACAAATATGGATTTGAAATTGTAGAGTTTGATTAAATTTATGTACAAGCTAGAGATGAATTTATGATTTAGTTCACATGTTAAATTGATTTTCAAGGTATGATTAATATGTTTTTAAAGCTTCATATATCAAGTATTTTAGTTTTATGATTCAGATATCAAGTTTTAAATAAAGATTTAGATGAAGTTATGTTTTCAAAATGAAAAGTATGTTATTTTATGCATAGCAGAGACTTAGGTTTGACGAGACTTACGTGGAATGAGATTCTCATTGCAGTCACGTTCCCTAGTTAGTCGTACAATTACAATTATCAAAGGAAGGGCTCCCTTTTTCACGATTCACCTCTCGGCCTAATTGTTTAAATTATTGGATGGAGACAAGTAAATGATTTTATATTTTACATACCCTTTATATGAATTTGTCTAAATTTTTAGACTTATAAATAATTGGGTTAAATGCGTTTTACTCTAAACTGTAGGTCATGTATAGTTTATACCTTGGTTTTTCAAAACTAAGGGTGGCAAATAATAGGGCAAGGTGGGTCAACATTTTGCTAAGGAATGTTTGCACTGTTGGAAAAGTCCAAGTCACTATAAGAAAAAACACGGGTCCGAGATTTTACGACGAAATTTTTGCAGAAAATGATATTCAAGAAACAAATTTGTTTTTTGGATTTTGCTCATTACGATTTTTCCGTTTAATAATGAATTATTAGCGAAACTGACTAATTTGTGGCGAGTGTACCGACAAATTTCCGTGTAACAAATTTTGAATTATATTATAATGTAGAAATTAATTTTACAGAAGATTTTTGGTAACAAAAATTTAAAAATTTATTAAATTTTTTTATTTCAAAATTAGAATTACTTTCGAAAATATTTTTTAATTAAAAATTATTACGGAAAATCCGTTGATAACTGTTACAGAAATTATTTGGGGAAAAAAATAAAAAATTGCACGTATTTACTTATTACCGCAGATTTTTTGTTGGTAATTCAAAAAATCCGCCGGCAATGCGTTGAGTTATAACACCACTAATATCTTCATCTCTCACTCTTCACACACACACTCTCTCATCTACTCTCTCTCTCTCTCTCTCGGACCAGATCCACAGCCACACCATCGCCACCCCCAGCCCGTTGCCGCCCCCGCCGCGTTGCCGCCCTCGCCGCCCCTCGCGTCGCCATCGGGTTCTGGTCTCTCTCTCTTGCGCCACGCGCGCAGTCTGCCAGCTGCCGGCCATCACGTCGGGCTCCCCCCTCCACGAATCGGCGGCTAGCCGTGCTCCCCTCGTGAACCAGCGGCCAGCCTTGAATCCACCTCTGTGAAGCTCCGCACCGAGCACCAGCAAAGTCCTCCTCCGCCTACGCGAAGGCCCACTCGCGAAGTCCTCCTTCGCCTACATGAAATCCCTGGCCAGCCTCGAATCCACCTGCGCGAACCGCTGGCCACCCGCGAAGTGCCCCCAGCCGTAGCCGTTGCTGCCAGTGCCGCAGCACCGGAGAAGGTAAGGTCTCTGTTTGTTTTTTTTTTTTTGTGCTTGGGTTCTCTGGTTGATGTTTGGTTTAGTTTGGTTATTTCTTATTAATTTTGATTGCAAGCTATTTGGGTTGTTTATTTGTTGATATTTAGTTTGATTTTTTCTTTTTCATCTAGTTTGGAAGAGGCACACACACACACACACATATTTCTTGCTTGTGAATAGTGCATTTGTACTGTTTGATAGATTGCCATAGTGAAAGTTCTCTTCTTTTTTTGTTTTTTTGCAGAGATTAGAAGTTAGAACACTTGAGCAACTACTTAAACTTTCTCTTCTTATTGGTCAAGCCAGTGGTGACCACTCTTCAAGCTTCCACGGTGAGCTCAATGATTTGAAAAAAGAATTCCCATTTTTCATATCATTTCTTGTACAACCATGGACATATTGTTACCTTTATTTGAGGCTATAAAGGTTAAAGAGTAATGGGTAAACCACGACAATGTTAAAAGGCTATTAGTCATAATCTGGTTGGAAAGTGGTGCTAGTCTCTTAATAATTATTATTAAATATTAACTGGGTTAGCAACAATATTTTGAATATGTGCAGAAGTTTCTCTTTCGTATCTTTAATTGCCAATCTGATTCTCTTTCAAACTTTCACTGCGTTTTTTAGTCATTTGGCTGGTGTTAATTGTTGATAATGTGTTGATAACTTGATATGGTAGAAAGCATGTTTTGTTTTACTTTGGGTTCATTGTTAAGCTTTTAGTTGTCCCATTGACCCCCGTTTAATTTCATTTCTCTAATTTGTTCATTCTATGTGCAAAGGAAATGGTGTATGTCTTTGATTACTTTTTGATATATTTAATATGTTGTATATGTTGTGTTGTTGTACTTGATCAGGTTAGATCAATTTGATTTGAAAGTAGTTGGGTGATCTTAGTGCAAATTTTGTTTTATATGGTTGGCTGCTTGAATAGGTTAAAGTATACTGAGCATGAGTTAGCAAAGAAGAGGGCCAAGAAAAGCGATGCTTCAGATCAAGCAGAAAATGAGTTGAAACGTGCTGAAGATGAACTGTATAAAATCCCTGAGCATCTGAAAGTGAGTAACTGCGCTTTATTATGAGATTGCAATATTGCAGTATCCCATTTGTTTTGTTTTGGTTTACTATATGGTTTATTGCATCCAAAGTGAACTATGAAAGATATGAATGTATGTTTTCACAAGAGTCCTCTTAGTAGAAAATGGACAAGTCATGAGGCAGTTTGCATTTTGTTGAGGTTGGTCCCATGCTGGGCTTTATTATTGTTATTCACTTTATTATTGTTATTCACTTTCATCAAATTTGCAAATAATTCCATCTTTTCGGTGATCAAAGAGAAGCCTCAAAGTGGTAGTTCGAATAAGGAATTGTTGGTGTGTATAAGATTTTGGCATAATCCTCTGCTGCCCCTCTCTTTATGTCCTAGTTTTCTTAAATTTTTGTTTTGGCAGGGGTAGTTTTCTTAATTTCAAAATAGTAGATCGATTAATTTCAGCAAAGATATATTATAATCTATTGAAAAGTTTAGGATAATTTTTTTTATTTAATATTCAATTAAATCATTTTATTTGGACAAGAGAGACGGCGTCATTTGCACGAGATGCAAAAGAAGATTGAGGACAAGGAAAATGCCATCAAGATGAAGTTGAAGTATGAGATGGTGTCTTTCTGGGTGAAGATGAAGGCTCCTCAATTACCGCAGAACACGATGATGATGATAATGATGAGGGTGATGGCAATGGCGGTGCTGATGATGATGATGCCTTGTTGACTTCTCCTGATTTGAGTTATTGTTTTTTCTTTCTTAGTTATATGTAAATTTTCATATTTGTGTTCTGTACACTTTTATTATTTTAATTTTGAAGTAAAATTTGTTGTGTTTATTATTTATTGGAATTTTTTTATAATTTTTCGTTATTAAATATATTTATATATTCATAATTAGCTTTAAATAAAAAATAAACTCTTAAATAATCAGGTAACACACAAATTACAAGAATATTTATTTAAAAAAAGAATTAATTATGACGGTTTTTTTGGTAAAATAAATAAATTAAAATAAAAATTAAAATATATAAATTATCGATGAAAAAATCCGTCGGTTAAAAAAAATTAAATTATTTTTTGAAATTCAATCATTATCGACGAAAAATCCATCGGTAATAAAACAAAATCTTAATAATGCTTAACTCCTAATGAATTTGCTTAATATGTCCAACTTATTACCGACGGATTTTTGTTAAAAAATCGTTCAAATAAAGTCTCGATAAAAATTTTCGATGGATTTTTTCTCCGATAATGATTTCCAACTATGTTATTACTGATTGACAAAATCCGTCAAAAAATCCATCGGAAGCTAAATTTTCGTCGTAATCCAAAAAATCCATCGGTAAAATTCGTCCTGTAACATTTTTCTAGTAGTGAGTGTTGTTATATACGTTTTGAAAAGGTAGGGTATACATTGCACAGTACATGTCCTCAAATTCATATGGTGAAATGCATTTTACTCTAAATAATTTTACATCTTACACGCCTCTCATGTGAATGTTTGTTTTGGGTTTGAAACACAAACATATTATTAAAATAGAGATCGAACACTGACCACTTAATGATAGTGATAGAGAACACGACCATGTTGTAACTTTACTAATTGATGATTTGGAAAATGTTAGATATTCAGAATTAATTTTTCTAAAAAATAGGTGCCAACTTATTTGGCATAACAAAAAATAATCTTTGGATGAATAAGTGAGTTTACCATTACATTTAATCCAACTACCACCATAAATTCTAGAGAAAGTTCTGGTTACTAATTCTGATTGATCATTTCTCAATTCATTTTATTGGTTATTATCGTCTTTCACATTCATTATAATCATAATGTAATAACTAGTTAATACATTGAATATGAGTAACTAGTGGCCAATTGTTTATTCCTATTTCAGAATAATTGTCAATTTTTTACTTTTTTCATGTTTTATAATATCTTCCATTTATAATATCTAAATAGTATTAATTTTTTATTTATAACTTTAATATAAATGTCTCAGTTAAATAATCAATGTTTTTATCAAGATAAATAACAATGACTATATATAGATAATTTTATCAAGTTATATAATTTTTTATGTTTATCAAGATTTTTTTTATTTTCCTTAATATTGTATTATTATTTGATTTTTAACCGTTATTCTGAACCGGGCAAATATTTTCTATAAAAATCTAAAAATTGATCGTTTGCATGGCTAGAAAACGTAATTCAGCGGGACGTGGACCATGTCGCGTTCAAAGTTTAAACATTGGGGGATCCAAGCTTCAACTCGAAGTTATCGAAGATGAACTGAACCAAATTATACGCACATTCTATAGCAATAGCTGTGAGGAAACGGTGTGTTAATGCAGGAGTTGTGAATTGAGAAATGAAATTATTATGTCTCTGCATGACAAATTCCACAAAGTGAATAGACTATGTCGTTGATGATAACGATGACTGCCCAAACCAACAAACTCAGCCATGCTCATGAAGACTTTTCTCTGCAAAATGGCGTGGAAGTTAAATCTTTTTTAAAGCTAACTGGCATTAGGTTTTATAGATCATAAAATTTTTTTACATCATCATCCGATTATGTATTATCATATCAGTTAACAATTAAGTTTCACACTCAATACTTAAAATGTCATACAAACGAGATGATTTAATTGGATAACAGTGTCATACATCAAAATTAAGCTCTAATTTTTTTATGATTTGAAGATCTCCCATTGCATATTGTGATGTGGTTAATTATATCGTAGAAAATAGAAAATGAAAACTGTTTTATGAAACTAGATGTACCCTTAATTAGTTAATTTTTCAAGTTTCTTATTGTAATCAAATGTATTAAAAACAATTTTTTTTCCAATTTCCTAGCCAATGTTTTTAAATCATTTGTTAATTAACAATAGTCCCAACTTTTGCGAACTTTGCAAGTTTGATGGGAACTATCTATGAAATTTCCGTCTCTTTATTTCAAAGTTCAAGTCAATCATTTATTTATTTTAAAGTCTCCGCTTTTGCAAGAATGGTGAACAAATAAAACGTAATATACAAAATAAATATTCAACGATTTTTTATCATGCATTTATTTTTTAATTACTATTATATTTTGTAGATAAATATTACATATTAAAAACTTTGAAATTAATTTAATATTTATGTCTAAGTTGTTATGTTAAATAAATTAATTGAAAATACTTAGAATATATCATGGTCATATGAAAAAATTAATATTAAAAAATTTGAAATTAAATTAATTATCATTTAATAAAAAATGCACACAATTATAATTTATTACAATAATATATTAAGAAAATTGTAATGAAGTTCTGCATATTATACTTCTATGTCAATGTTTTATTTTAATATTTTATATAAACAATATACTTTTATTTTTATGAACCTTAAAAAGTTTAGCCGATTTATTACAATTTTTATTTTTGGTGCTATTACAATTTTTTTATTGCAGGTTGTTCAAAATATTTTTCAACAAATAAATATATACTTTTTATTTAAATTTTGGATTATA
The DNA here is from genome assembly GCA_030441495.1 of Dalbergia oliveri. Classification (NCBI taxonomy): domain Eukaryota; kingdom Viridiplantae; phylum Streptophyta; class Magnoliopsida; order Fabales; family Fabaceae; genus Dalbergia; species Dalbergia oliveri. Next base: position 26,928,720 of record JAMLFY010000013.1, read on the forward strand.
CAGTACTTGATCTTTATATATTGTATATTATGTTGGTATTTTGCTCCTTTTTTTCCGATGGAACCATCACTTGTATCTGAATTCTATTATTAGAAACCAAACTAATCCAGACTGACCTAATTAAGGTTCTTAAAGGAGGTAAGGGTCCCCCTTAAGTTTTTTTTTTTTTTCCATTTATAGAGCTTGAATTCAAGATCTCTAATTAGGAGACTAACATACCTATCACCTTGATTTATCGCACATTGATAGTATTTTACTTTAAATACAAAAACTTTTATTTTTATCTTTTATATTAAAAATTATAATATTTTATTTTAATTAATTTAATAATTATGAGTTAAATTAATTTAAAATTTTATGTTGTGATAATAAGCCGCATGGGCCATTATGCTTGTTGTTATTAATATTGTTCAGTAAATCTCTTTTTGATATATAATGATTTGTGTTTCTGTATCTTTTATTTTACGAAAAAGTTCATGATAGTTTATGTGATTTTTATTAAATAATAACTGATTAAATTTAAAACTTTTCATTTTTATTTTTTTTATTTTTATATGATCATGATATATTCTAAGTATTTTTAATTAATTCACTTAGACATGCAAAATATTAAATTAATTTAAAAATTTTTAATATGTAATGCTTATCTTCAAAATATAATAGTAATTAAAAAACAAACACATAATGAAAAATCCTTAAGTATGTAAGTGAGGCCAAAAGCCCTTGACGAGCGGTCTGGGCTACTTCCACCCAATTATTACATTAGCAAAAATAATTTACTCTAATCACATCTACTATCTCAAAAATCCCATATATGATAGCTTATGATTGGATTGGATGAAAATATAAAATTATTTTACATTGAAAATATATTGATTAAACTTAATCTCTTAATTCATAATTTTGCAAAAATGTTTTTTTTTTCATAAATGGAGAACTTTAAAAGCTATTGCATATTGTCAAAAGTTTAGAGATGCCAATGGATCGAAATTCTGTGTCATGGTTTTCAGTTTTGGCTGTTTTTTTAGTCTCACAGAATGGCGAAAGTGATATAATAAATTATTAATCACCATTTTTAAAACTTTCACCAAAAAATAATTTGATCATAAATGGCTAGCGATAAAAGTTATTTACATTTTATCAAACACTAGATTCTAATGAACTAAAATTGAATGGGGCGACTGAAGTGAGGGGAGTGGTTTATTTAAGAGTGAGATGAGAAAATCTGAACCATATAATTATACATGGAAGTTGGGATTGAGAGGTTTTTTATTTTTTGGGGAGGGGGGGTGGGGTGTGTCAAGGTTCGAGAGTTAATTTATAAGACGAAGATAGTAATTTGGTAGGTGATGACCCTCCAAATAGGGACTTGGTCGGTGAAACTTGGGGGTGCTGTTTATGATATCTTTATGTTTTATGACTTGAGATTTTAAATATGATTTTGGTGTACAGTTAAGATATTTTGGCAAGGATATGAAATAGAGTATGACTTAATTTCATAAATAGAGATACTATTATAATGTCAAAGTTTTTATGATTATGAACCTTTCCATTTCAAAGTACGATATTAGAACTATTAAGTTAGGAAAAGATGTTAGCATGAGAAATGAGATTTTGGAAATCTAGTTTTTATGATACTCAAAAGTATGGAATTCATATGATTCGTAACAACTAGATACATATTCTGTGGTTGGAAATCAGAACCAAGCGGGTGATCCCATGGGCACAATTTCACAATCAAGTTATGCTAAAGTCAGCTGGTTGTTAGAGTTATATGAGTCCAGAGCTTTCAAAGTTTCAAGGGTTTTCATATTTAAATGATTATATATATATATATATATATATATTAAGATCTTATGATTTCAAGAGTAAAATATTAATATATAATAGAGTTTTAACTCTAGGGTAGAGCTTAACGTAGAGTTTTAGAGAAATCATTGGTTTTTTTATGATTTAGAGACTAAACGGTAGCTATAGAGAAACAAATAGTTAGTTAACAACCAGGAAAAACAATTGCTAACCTTGATATCAAACCTCCTTAGGGGCAATCTCACAGCAGAAATGGAACCTAGTTAGGTGTTCGATTCGGATCCTTGAGGGACATGATTGACATGCATAGCTAGAGAATGTTATGCAATGCATAACTAAGATCCATGTTTCTCTATTAGAGTCCTGTTATTTATATTGTTAGAGATTATTGATGCTTTTAAGATAATATTTGATTTAAGAGCCATTATGTATATGAAAAATGATTTTTAGTTAGAGTAAGAATTTAGAGATATTTTTCTATGAATTTATAAATAGAGAGATATCTTTTCTATCTAATTATGCATATGAGTATCAAATGTTATGCAATGCATAACTAGAGATCCATGTTTTTCTATTAGAGTACTGTTATTTATATTTTTAGAGATTATTGATGCTTTTAAGATAATATTTGATTTAAGAGCCATTATGTATATGAAAAATGATTTCCAGATGGAGTAAGAATTTAGAGATGTTTTTCTATTAATTTATAAATACATAGATATCTTTTCTATATAATTATGCATATGAATATCAAATGGTTTATGTTTATTGCATGTATATTACATATGGTATATTCCTTGGTTGTCCGATGTGGGTGATGGGTGAGAGCTCACTCATTGAGTTCGTTGACTCACCCCTCTCCCTTCCTCTCATAGTTGCAAGTAGGGTTCAATTTCAGCCCAAGTTTGGTAGATCAAGCTCTTCCTAGTGGTGAGTCTTACTTTGGAGTAAGGCTTAATCTAGAGTATTGTTAGAGTAGAGTGCTCAAGTAGATGTGAGTCAAGATCCAAACCATGTATTATTTTCAAATTATGTATTAAACTCAGTATTTGGACAGCTATGTATATGTTTTCAATTTACAAATATGGATTTGAAACTGGAGAGTTTGATTAAATTTATGTACAAGCTAGAGATGAATTTATGATGCTTCACATGTTAAATTGATTTTAGAGTATGATTAACATGTTTTCAGAGCTTCATATATCAAATATTTTAGTTTTATGATTCTAAATATCAAGTTTTAAATAAAGATTTAGATGAAGTTATGTTTTCAGAATGAAAAGTATGTTCTTTTATGCATATAGCAGAGACTTAGAGGTCACGAGACTTATATGGGGATGAGATTCCTCATGTGCCGTACATTCCCTAGTCGGTCGTGACAATTACAATTATCAAAAGGAAGGGCTCTGTTTTCACGATTCACCTCTCCCGACCCAATCGCTTAAATTATTGGATGGAGACAAGTAAATGATTTTATATTTTACAAACCCTTTATATGAATGTGTCTAAATTTTTAGACTTATAAATAATTAGGTTAAATGTGTTTTACTCCTAAACTGTAAGTCATGTATAGTTTATACCTTGGCTTTTCAAAACTAGGGGTGGCAAATAATAGGGCAAGGAGGGTCAACAATTTGCTAAAGGATATTTTACTGTTGGAAAAGTCCAAGTGTCGTGATATACGTTTTAAAAAGTTAGGTGTAGATTGCACGATACATACCCTAAAATTTAGATGGTGAAATGCATTTTACTCTAAATAATTTTACATCTTACACGGCCCCTCATGTGAATGTTTGTTTTGGGTTTGAAACACAAACATATTATTAAAATAGAGAATTGAACACTTGACCACTTAGTGATAGTGATAGAGAATAGACCGACCATGTTGTAACTTTACTAATTGATGATTTGGAAAATGTCAGATATTCACAATTAATTTTTCTAGAAAATAGGTGCCAAACTAACTTGGCATAATAAAAAATAATCTTTGGATGAATAAGTGAATCCTACCATTACATTTAATCCAACCAACACCATGTATTTTAGAGAAAATTCTAGTTACTAATTCAGATTGATCATTGCTCAATTCATTTTATTGGTTATTATAGTCTTTCACATTCATTAGAATCTTAATGAAATAACTAGTTAATACATTGAATATGAGTAACTAATGGCTAATTGTTTATTCTATCGTTTCAAAATAATTGTCAATTTTTTACTTTTTTCATGTTTTATAATATCTATCCATTTATAATATCTAGGTAGTATTAATTTTTTTCTATTTATACCCTTAACATAAATGTCTCAGTCAAGTAATCAATGTTTTTATCAAGATAAATAATAATGACTATATATAGATAATTTTATCAATTTATATAATTTTTTATATTTATCAAGATATTTTTTTATTTTCCTTAATATTATATTATTATTTATTTTTTACCGTTATTCTGAACCGGGCAAATATTTTCTATAAAAATCTAAAAATTGATCGTTTGCATGGCTAGAAAACGTAATTCAGCGGGACGTGGACCATGTCGCGTTCAAAGTTTAAACATTGGAGGATCCTAGCTTCAACTCGAAGTTATCGAAGATGAACTGAACCAAATTATACGCACATTCTATAGCAATAGCTGTGAGGGAACGGTGTGTTAATGCAGGAGTTGTGAGTTGAGAAATGAAATTATTATGTCTCTGCATGACAAATTCCACAAAGTGAATAGACTATGTCGTTGATGATAACGATGACTGCCCAAACCAACAAACTCAGCCATGCTCATGAAGACTTTTCTCTGCAAAATGGCGTGGAAGTTAAATCTTTTTTAAAGCTAACTGGCATTAGGTTTTATAGATCATAAAACTTTTTTACATGGTTATCCAATTATGTATTATTATATCAGTTAACAATTAAGTTTCACACTCAATACTTGAAATGTCATACAAACAAGATAATTTAATTGAATAACAGTGTGTAATACATCAAAATTAAGCTTAACTTTTTTATGATTCGAAGATCTCCCATTGCATATTGTGATGTGGTTAATTATATCGTTAAAAATAGAAAATGAAAACTGTTTTATGAAACTAGATGTACCCTTAATTAGTTAATTTTTCAAGTTTCTTATTGTAATCAAATGTATTAAAAACAAATTTTTTTCCAATTTCCTAGCCAATGTTTTTAAATCATTTGTTAATTAACAGTATCCATTTACCTAAAACTTTAAATTTTATATTCTCGTTAATAATTTCAAAGTTCAAGTCACTCATTTATTTATTATCAATAGTCCCCACTTTTGCGAGACTTTGCAAGTTTGATAGGAACTATCTATGAAATTTCCTCCTCTTTATTTCAAAGTTCAAGTCAATCATTTATTTATTTTAAAGTCTCCGCTTTTGCAAGAATGGTGAACAAATAAAACGTAATATACAAAATAAATATTCAACGATTTTTTATCATGCATTTATTTTTTAATTACTATTATATTTTGTAGATAAATATTAAATATTAAAAAATTTGAAATTAATTTAATATTTATGTCTAAGTTGTTATGTTAAATAAATTAATTGAAAATACTTAGAATATATCGTGGTCATATGAAAAAATCAATATTAAAAAATTTGAAATTAAATTAATTATCATTTAATAAAAATGCACACAATTATAATTTATTACAATAATATATTAAGAAAATTGCACTGAAGTTCTGCATATTATACTTCTATGTCAATGTTTTATTTTAATATTTTATATAAACAATATACTTTTATTTTTATGAACCTGATGAAAAAGTTCAGCCGATTTATTAAAATTTTTATTTTTTGTGCTATTACAATTTTTTTATTGCAAGTTGTTCAAAATATTTTTCAACAAATAAATATATACTTTTTATTTAAATTTTGGATTATACAGTAGTTGATCTTTATATATTGTATATTATGTTGGTATTTTGCTCCTTTTTTGGCCGATGGAAACATCATTGGTATATGAATTTTATTATTAGAAACTCAACTAATCCAGACTGTCCTAATTAAGGTTCTTAAAGGAGGTAAGGGTCCCCCATTAATTTTTTTTTTTTTCCATTTATAGAGCTTGAATTCAAGATCTCTAATTAAAAGACTAACATACCTATCACCTTGATTTATCGCACGTTGATAGTCTTTTACTTTAAATACAAAAATTTTTATTTTTATCTTTTATATTAAAAATTATAATATTTTATTTTAATTAATTTAATAATTATTAGTTAAATTAATTTAAAATTTTATGTTGTGATAATAAGCCGCATGGGCCATTATGCTTGTTGTTATTAATATTGTTCAGTAAATCTCTTTTTGATATATAATGATTTGTGTTTCTGTATGTTTTATTTTACGAAAAAGTTCATGATAGTTTATGTGATTTTTATTAAATAATAACTGATTAAATTTAAAACTTTTCATTTTTATTTTTTTATTTTTATATGATCATGATATATTCTAAGTATTTTTAATTAATTCACTTAATATACATAGACATGCAAAATATTAAATTAATTTTAAAATTTTTAATATGTAATACTTATCTTCAAAATATAATAGTAATTAAAAAACAAATACATAATGAAAAATCCTTAAGTATATAGGTGAGGCCAAAGGCCCCTAACAAGCGCTGCACTTCCACCTCTAATTGTTACTTTAGCAAAAATAATTTACTCTGATCACATCTACTATCTCAAAAATCCCTCATATGATAGCTTATGATTGGATTGGATGAAAATATAAAATTATTTTACATTAAAAATATATTGATTAAACTTAATCTCTTAATTCATAATTTTGCAAAAATGTTTTTTTTTTCATAAATGGAAAACTTTAAAAGCTATTGCATATTGTCAAAAGTTTAGAGATGCCAATGGATCGAAATTCTGTGTCATGGTTTTCAGTTTTGGTTGTTTTTTTAATCTCACCGAATGGCGAAAGTGATATAATAAATTATTAATCAGCATTTTTAAAACATTCACCAAAAAATAATTTGATCATAAATGGCTAGCAATAAAAGCTATTTACATTTTATCAAACACTAGATTCTAATGAACTAAAATTGAATGGGGCGACTGAAGTGAGGGGAGTGGTTTATTTAAGAGTGAGATGAGAAAATCTGAACCATATAATTATACATGGAAGTTGGGATTGAGAGGCTTTTTTATTTTTTGGGGAGGGGGGTGGGGTGTGTCAAGGTTCGAGAGTTAATTTATAAGACGAAGATAGTAATTTGGTAGGTGATGACCCTCCAAATAGGGACTTGGTAGGTGATAGAAACTTGGGGGTGCTGTTTATGATATCTTTATGCTCTATGACTTGAGATTTTAAATATGATTTTGGTGTATCAGTTAAGATATTTTAGCAAGGATATGAAATAGAGTATGACTTAATTTCATAAATAGAGATATATTATAATGTCAAAGTTTTTATGATTATGAACCTTTCCATTTCAAAGTACGATATTAGAACTATTAAGTTAGAAAAAGATGTTAGCTTGAGAAATGAGATTTTGGAAATCTAGTTTTTATGATACTCAAAAGTATGGAATTTAGATGATTCGTAGCAACTGCCATATACATATTCTTGGCTGGAAATTTGGACTGCCCCAAGTGGGTGATCCCATGGGCACGATTTCACAATCACAGTTATGCTAAAGTCAGTTGGTTGTTAGAGTTATATGAGTCCAGAGCTTTCAAAGTTTCAAGGGTTTTCATATTTAAATGATTATATATATATATATATATATATATATATATATATATATAGAGATCTTGTGATTTCAAGAGTAAAGTATTAATATATGATAGAGTTTTAACTCTAGGGTAGAGCTTAACGCAAAGTTTTAGAGAAATCATTGGTTTTTTATGATTTAGAAACTAGACGATAGCTATAGAGAAACAAATAGTGAGTTAACGGGGAAAGCAATTGGTAACCTTGATATCAAGCTGTCCTTAGGGGCAATCTCACATAGAAGAGATGGAACCTAGTTAGGTGTCTGATTTGGATCCTTGAGGGACATGATTGACATGCATAGCTAGAGAATGTTATGCAATGTATAACTAGAGATCCATGTTTCTCTATTAGAGTACTGTTATTTATATTGTTAGAGATTATTGATGCTTTTAAGACAATATTTGATTTAAGAGCCATTATGTATATGAAAAATGATTTCCAGTAGAGTAAGAATTTAGAGATGTTTTTCTATGAATTTATAAATAGAGATATCTTTTCTATCTAATTATGCATATGAGTATCAAATGGTTTATGTTTATTGCATGTACATTGCATAGGGTATATTCCTTGGTGTTCCGATGTGGGTGATGGGTGAGAGCTTACTCATGAGTTCGTTGACTCACCCATCTCCCTTCCTCTCATAGTTGCAAGTAGGGTTCAGTTTCAGCCCAATTTGGTAGATGCAACTCTTCCTAGTGGTGAGTCTTACTTTGGAGTAAGGCTTAGTTTAGAGTATTGTTAGAGTAGAGTGCTCTAGTAGATGTGCAGCAAGATCCAAGCCATGCATTATTTTCAAATTATGTATTAAACTCAATATTTGGACAGTTATGTATATGTTTTTAGTTTACAAATATGGATTTGAAACTGGAGAGTTTGTTTAAATTTATGAACAAGCTAGAGATTAATTTATGATTCAGTTCACATATTAAATTGATTTTTAGAGTATGATTAACATGTTTTCAAAGCTTCATATATCAAAATTTTAGTTTATGATTCTAGATATCAAGTTTTAAATAAAGATTTAGATGAAGTTATGTTTTTAGAATGAAAAGTATGTTATTTTATGCATATAGTAGAGACTTAGAGGTCATAAGACTTATGTGGGAATGAGATTCCACGTGCCGGTCACATTCCCTAGTTAGGTCGTGACAATTACAATTATCAAAGGGATGGGCTCTGCTTTTCACGATTCACTCTCCAACCCAATCGCTTAAATTATTGGATGGAGACAAGTAAATGATTTTATATTTTACATACCCTTTATATGAATGTGTCTAAATTTTTAGACTTATAAATAATTGGGTTAAATGTATTTTATTCCTAAACTGTAGGTCATCTATAGTTTATATCTTGGCTTTTCAAAACTAGGGTTGGTAAATAATAGGGCAAGGTGGGTCAACAATTCGCTAAGGGATATTTTGCATTGTTGGAAAAGTCCAAATGTCATGATATACATTTTGAATAGCTAGGGTGTAGATTGCACAGTAGACGTGCTAAAATTCAGATGGTGAAATGCATTTTACTCTAAATAATTTTACATCTTACACGCCCCCTCATGTGAATGTTTGTTTTGGGTTTGAAACACAAATATATTATTAAAATAGAGAATCGAACACTTGACCACTTAGTGATAGTGATAGAGAAGACACCGACCATGTTGTAACTTTACTAATTGATGATTTGGAAAATGTTAGATATTCAGAATTAACTTTTCTAAAAAATAGGTGCCAAACTGACTTGGCATAATAAAAAATAATCTTTGGATGAATAAGTGAGTCATACTATTACATTTAATCCAATCAACACCATGTATTTTAGAGAAAATTCTGGTTACTAATTCTGATTGATCATTTCTCAATTCATTTTACTGGTTATTTTTGTCTTTTATATTCATTAGAATCTTAATGTAATAACTAGTTAATACATTGAATATGAGTAACTAGTGGCCAATTGTTTATTCTGTCTGTTTTAGAATAATTGTCAATTTACTTTTTTCATATTTTATAATATGTCTATTTATAATATCTAGGTAGTATTAATTTTTTTCTATTTATACCCTTAATATAAATGTCTCAGTTAAGTAATCTATGTTTTTACCAAGAGATGTAATAATGAATATATAGATAATTTTATCAATTTATATAATTTTTAATATTTATCAAAATATTTTTTTATTTTCCTTAATATTGTATTATTATTTATTTTTAACCGTTACTCTGAACCGGGCAAATATTTTCTGTAAAAATCTAAAAGTTGATCGTTTGCATGGCTAGAAAACGTAATTCAGCGGGACGTGGACCATGTCGCGTTCAAAGTTTAAACATTGGGGATCCAAGCTTCAACTCGAAGTTATCGAAGATGAACTGAACCAAATTATACGCACATTCTATAGCAATAGCTGTGAGGAAACGGTGTGTTAATGCAGGAGTTGTGAGTTGAGAAATGAAATTATTATGTCTCTGCATGACAAATTCCACAAAGTGAATAGACTATGTCGTTGATGATAACGATGACTGCCCAAACCAACAAACTCAGCCATGCTCATGAAGACTTTTCTCTACAAAATGGCGTGGAAGTTAAATCTTTTTTAAAGCTAACTGGCATTAGGTTTTATAGATCATAAAACTTTTTTACATTGTCATCTAATTATATATTATTATATCAGTTAACAATTAAGTTTCACACTCAATACTTGAAATGTCATACAAACGAGATGATTTAATTGAATAACAATGTATCAGGACATCAAAATTAAGCTCTAACTTTTTTATGATTCGAAGATCTCCCATTGCATATTGTGATGTGGTTAATTATATCGTTGAAAAATAGAAAATGAAAACTGTTTTATGTAACTAGATGTACCCTTAATTAGTTAATTTTTCAAGTTTCTTATTGTAATCAAATGTATTAAAAACAATTTTTTTTTCCAGTTTCCTAGCCAATGTTTTTAAATCATTTGTTAATTAACAGTATCCATTTACCTAAAACTTTAAATTTTATATTCTCGTTAATAATTTCAAAGTTCAAGTCACTCATTTATTTATTATCAATAGTCTCCACTTTTGCGAGACTTTGCAAGTTTGATAGGAACTATCTCTGAAATTTCCGTCTCTTTATTTTAAAGTTCAAGTCAATCATTTATTTATTTTAAAGTCTCCGCTTTTGCAAGAATGGTGAACAAATAAAACGTAATATACAAAATAAATATTCAACGATTTTTTATCATGCATTTATTTTTTAATTACTATTATATTTTGTAGATAAATATTACATATTAAAAACTTTGAAATTAATTTAATATTTATGTCTAAGTTGTTATGTTAAATAAATTAATTGAAAATACTTAGAATATATCGTGGTCATATGAAAAAATCAATATTAAAAAATTTGAAATTAAATTAATTATCATTTACTAAAAAATGCACACAATTATAATTTATTACAATAATATATTAAGAAAATTGTAATGAAGTTCTGCATATTATACTTCTATGTCAATGTTTTATTTTAATATTTTATATAAACAATATACTTTTATTTTTATGAACCTTAAAAAGTTTAGCCGATTTATTACAATTTTTATTTTTTGTGCTATTACAATTTTTTTATTGCAGGTTGTTCAAAATATTTTTTAACAAATAAATATATACTTTTTATTTAAATTTTGGATTATACAGTAGTTGATCTTTATATATTGTATATTATGTTGGTATTTTGCTCCTTTTTTTTGCCGATGGAGCCATCACTAGTATCTGAATTCTATTAGTAGAAACCAAACTAATCCAGACTGACCTAATTAAGGTTCTTAAAGGAGGTAAGGGTCCCCCCTTAAGTTTTTTTTTTTTTTTCCATTTATAGAGCTTGAATTGAGGATCTCTAATTAGGAGACTAACATACCTATCACCTTGATTTATCGCACATTGATAGTATTTTACTTTAAATACAAAAAGTTTTATTTTTATCTTTTATATTAAAAATTATAATATTTTATTTTAATTAATTTAATAATTATTAGTTAAATTAATTTAAAATTTTATATTGTGATAATAAGCCGCATGGACCATTATGCTTGTTGTTATTAATATTGTTCAGTAAATCTCTTTTTGATATATAATGATTTGTGTTTCTGTATCTTTTATTTTACGAAAAAGTTCATGATAATTTATGTGATTTTTATTAAATAATAACTGATTAAATTTAAAACTTTTCATTTTTATTTTTTTATTTTTATATGATCATGATATATTTCTAAGTATTTTTAATTAATTCACTTAGACATGCAAAATATTAAATTAATTTTAAAATTTTTAATATGTAATACTTATCTTCAAAATATAATAGTAATTAAAAAACAAACACATAATGAAAAATCCTTAAGTATGTAGGTGAGGCCAAAGGCCCCTGATGAGCAACCTACCTTCCACCACTAATTGTTATTATAGTAAAAATAATTTACTCTGATCACATCTACTATCTCAAAAATCTCATATATGATAGCTTATGATTGGATTGGATGAAACTATAAAATTATTTTACATTGAAAATATATTGATTAAACTTAATCTCTTAATTCATAATTTTGTAAAAATGTTTTTTTTTTCATAAATGGAAAACTTTAAAAGCCATTTGCATATTGCCAAAAGTTTGGAGATGCCAATGGATCGAAATTCTGTGTCATGGTTTTCAGTTTTGGTTTTTTTTTAATCTCACCGAATGGCGAAAGTGATATAATACTTTATTAATCAACATTTTTAAAACTTTCACCAAAAAATAATTTGATCATAAATGGCTAGCGATAAAAGTTATTTACATTTTATCAAACACTAGATTCTATTGAACTAAAATTGAATGGGGCGACTCAAGTGGGGGAAGTGGTTTATTTAAAAGTGAGATGAGAAAATTTAAACTATATAATTATACATGGAAGTTGGAATTGAGAGGCTTTTTTTTTTTTGGGAGGGGAGGGGGATGTCAAGGTTCAAGAGTTAATTTATAAGATGAAGATAGCAACTTGGTAGTTGATGACCCTCCAACTAGGGACTTGGCAGGTGATAGAAACTTGGGGGTGCTGTTTATGATATCTTTATGCTTTATGACTTGAGATTTTAAATATGATTTTAATGTATCAGTTAAGATATTTTGGCAAGGATGTCAAAGAGTATGACTTAATTTTATAAATAGAGATGTTATTATAATGTCAAATTTTTTATGATTATAAACTCTTCCATTTCAAAGCACGATGTTAGAACTTAAGTTATGAAAAGAGTTTTTCCAATTCAGAGTTAATCCATTACGCAACGCGTAAACCATGCATGAGAAGTCCAAATTGGTTTTGCATCCTTATCCGCAGATCCTTCACAGAAGGTGAATCAATGAAAGCACATAAGAGTGTAACCATTGAAGCCTTTTCCTTGTTTCTAACCTTTTCAAAGCTAAAAGTTGTTAAAATATGCTAAGTTGGATTCCAAGGAGCAAAAGAGATCAATTATATGGTAGGTATATATTATCTAATGGCTTTAACAGTTCACATGTGTGTGTATTAATATTATAAATTACGCAATTTTATAAATGTTAAATAATAAAAAGAATTACAATTAACTCATTATATTTAAACATATTCATCGTAAAATTAATTACACTCAAAAATAAAATAAATAAATATATCCTAAATCAAAATGATAAAATTCATTTTTATTATTATAAATATATCTAAATATAAAATATTATAAATTACATTCATGCTGAATAAAATGTTGCAAAAGATCGTATCTAACCAATTAATTACTACAAAAAAAATACTAATAACGACACAGTTGGAAAGTTTTGGAGATTATTTTGGTGGGAGGCACCGAGGCGGTGATTCCGGTGACAGTGGACTCAACTGCGTCACTCACTTACTTCATGTTTTTTATGTTGCTCTGAAATTCACTAGTCACACACCTTCATCACTCATTATGCCTACGTTTCGGCTTTGAGAGCAAATTTTACCAAATGTTATTTCTATGACTTTTGCACGTTGAGGGTCACTTTTACGTTGTTTTACCAAATGGCATTGCTAATGACTTTTCTTAGGGCTGCTTATTCAGAATAGCTTTTTCTCACATGCCACACCTATGCGTACTAATTTCTGTCTTAGTAGTTAGCACCGCATAATTGCTCAACGTAAAATGGACGCATTGTTGAAAATGCAAGCCTCTCCAAGCCTATATATAGCAAGGCACGTTGGTGCTTTCTCTTCACAAGCAACACACCATAAACAATAACTCACCATTAATTCTCCAAACCTCCAACGACAATGATGACCACCCGTGTTGTTCTCTGCCTTAGCTTTGCATTCCTCTTCTATGGTATGTATATTTTGATTTCAGACCAGTTTTTCCATCCTTTGATTATACATGTCCTCTTATTTAATTTCCTCCTTTAACTATTTTTCTTTATCATATTTTTCTTTGGCTTGTATGTGTCTTGTATCAGCCTGTTTCGATATCCAAAATTTTCCAATTAAGTTGGAAAAAAGTGGGTTGAAAAAAGTGAAATGGTTTAGATTGAATTTTTGCTTCTGGGATAAGTGTTTCACTTTGAAAAGAATTAATTAAAGTGAAAGCTAAATATTTAGCTTTCACTTTTTCCTTTCACGTTAATTCTTTTAAACTCGTTTTTCTAACATCTTTATCAAATATAAATAAATTCTTTCAAAATCAGTTATTTTAAAATCAATTCTTTCAACATCAATTATTTTAAAAATAATTGTATCAAAATATAAATCAAATGAACCTATATCAGTTAGCTCGCACATTCATTATGTAAGAATCTATACAGCCTAATTTTATTAGTGGCTATATGTCCTAATTAATCTGTGTCAAATAATTTATGTGAAATACCAGAGTTAGATTTTTTTCTTATCAGAATTGAAATATTTACTAAAAAAAACTAGTATGTTTGTTACTTTGTTAACAGTTATATAGACAAGTAATTTATATCATCTCACTTCATTTAACGACCACTTTTATTGTTTGCCAAAATATTTTTATTATGCTTATGATTTATATGAACATTGTTTTATTAACACTTTGCAGCGGTATAAAATATATATTTTGAATTATAATATACAAATTGATTCAAAATAAACCTATGTAAAATTAATATAATACTAATATATTCATGTATACATATGTGTGTGGGACGTGTGTTTAATATTTTTAATCAAAATTAACTCTGATGTGTCATTGTAAAATTTTCATTATTAAGAGAAATTTTTACGTGTTTTTAGAACAAGATAAAATATTTGCTCTAACCTATTTAGTGATCTATTGCATTAAAAATATAGGGAAGGTGAGATAATAATGGCCTGCAAAACTTATATATAAATTAATAAATAAATCAAAGCGAGTGCTATTTCTTGCTACCAAAACACCTAAATATTTCTCTATTATTAATCAATTATACCTTAATTTTTAAGGTATTACTATCAAGCTCAAATACACTTAGGGTATTTGGTTGAGAGGTAAAAGTGAGAATAAAAATTATATGAATTAGTTTCATATGTAAAATAATATATAAAGCTCATTTATGTAATATTTACCCCTAATTTTACCCTCAAACCAAACACACCATTAGTAAAATATATCAATGTATCTTCAAACGAAATGTCAAACCAAAAAAAACAAAACACAACCACACAAACCATGTATTTAAATTAAATCTTTATTTTATCAACTTATGGATTAAACTCTTGATTTTGTTGTTCAATGTGTAGTGGCACATGGAGCAACGATTACGATCACAAACAAATGCACAGACACAATATGGCCAGCAACATTAACCGGTGACCAGAAACCTCAACTATCATCAACCGGTTTCGAGTTGGCACCCCAAGCATCCAACTCCTTGAACGTCCCGTCCCCATGGTCCGGTAGGTTCTGGGGCAGGACAAGGTGCTCCAATGATAACGGAAGGTTCTCTTGTGCCACCGGCGACTGTGGCTCCGGCCAAGTCGAATGCAACGGCGCCTCCGGAGCCACGCCGGCGACTCTGGTGGAGTTCACCATAGCAGCTGACGGTGGACAAGACTTCTACGATGTTAGCAACGTGGATGGGTTTAACGTGCGCGTCTCTGTGGCCCCACAAGGTGGGAGTGGTACTTGCAAGACCTCAAGTTGCCCTAATGACATCAATAAAGAGTGCCTCGATGATCTGAAAGTGACGGGCTCTGATGGGAGCGTTATTGGTTGCAAGAGTGCTTGTGTGGCTTTTGGCCAGCCTCAATATTGTTGCACCGGAGCATATAGCACACCAGAAACATGCCATGCTACAAGCTACTCTGAGTTCTTTAAGCAGCGGTGCCCTGATGCTTATAGCTATGCTTACGATGACAACAGAAGCACTTTCACTTGCAGTGGAAGCCCTAACTATGCTATCACGTTCTGTCCTTGATGATGAATTTAGTCCTTAGGGACATTAGTTGTTTGTTTGTGACTTAGTTTTTCACTTGATGAGAAAAAAAGCGCATACAAATATATATACATATATGTAGTGTGAGCAAGAATAAGTGCATATCTAGATGCACATCTAGTCTGAGAGAGATGCATGATGATGAATAAACAATCACCTGCCTTGGTGATTGTAATAGTGATTACTTGTCATCCATTAGTGTAAGTTTTTCATACTACCTTTTAATTTCTTTAATTTTAATTTGGGTGTTTGTTTATGATCCCTGACCTCTACTCTTTTTTTTTTTTTGTTACGAGTGAGAAAGGAATGCTCAAAATCAAGTTTTATTATTTTAACGCCTTAAAAATGGGTGTCCATTGGACACCCATTTTATCATTGTTGAATGTAATGGCAGTCCTCATTTATCTCATTTAGCCATCATATTTAACGATGATAAAATGAATATTTCAATGGACACCCACTTTTAGGTGTTAAAATAGCAAAACTCATTTAATTATTTCCAATCAACTAGAATTTCAATAACCACTATTTATTATATATATATATATATATATATATATATATATATAGATACGAGAAATGTTTATCCTCCTAATAAATTCTCTTAAGCATCCTCCTAGTTACTAGATGAAGAAATAATTGTTTATTTTTTAAAATTTAAAGACATTGATTGTATCTATATTTTTATCTAGTTTGACAATTAGGAAAATATGTAGAAAATTTTATAGGAGGCTATATCATTTCTCCATAGTATACCCACACCCTCCATACACATCACAGATACAGAAGACAATTCTACTCCTACACACCAAAAATTCAGCCAGGGATCAGAAGACATACTCCACACACTCCCCATAAAACAACCCCACAACAAGCTATCTATAAATGTTCCACAAATGCAACTCATCTCCCAACATAACACTAATAATTGACACATATTTCAAGAAGCTTCAGCCTACTGATAAAATACTACTTCTTTTCTTTAATAAACATCCATGTTCACTTATGTACACATATTAAGAAAATAATTAAATGAATTTAAAATTAGATAAGTTTAAGTTTATTTTATAATACTATGTACCCTTATCACCTATTTCAACACTCTTTCTCATATTTAATCTATCCACTAACTCTATCTCTCTCATTAGAGTATCAAGGAAAAAAAATCAATGTTGTCTAGAATTCCTAAAAGGACAAATAATAGTAGAAAAATAAAATTTTGTAAATAGACATTTATTAGAGAACAAAAATAGTACATATATACTACAAACATTATATATTATTTCAGCAAAAAAAAAAAAATAACAGTAACACTCTACTTACCTTACTTAATTGGATTTCCCTGCTTCTTCCATGTAGAAGATGTAATCTTTTTACCTTTTCTAGCCTTTCAATCTTTTGCCATTGCCCAAATAACATCAGTTTTTATTAGGCGACGTTGCCTTATAACAATATCCCCAATTCCCATGATCCCATGATCCCCAATCCACAATTGAATTAACACCCCATCATGTTTAGCCACTAGCACTTCATCATGCTCAAGAGAAATACCCACATTCACATGATCGAGAGTATCTGCCCTTTTTTCTTTTATTTGACTCCTCTACAATAAAAAAAAGTTAATTATTTTAGAGGTGCTTTTTTTTTGTCAAAATTTTAGAAGTGATTAACCTTCTCTTTTTTGTTTTTCAATTTACAGATTTCATCATAGTAGAAGAGTCAAGTCCATTTGTTTTTTAAAAATCATTATACAAACATCTTGAATAGGTTTCTCTTTTTTTTCTCCTGAGCTTCAACGAGCTACTAGCTTACAATTTTCCAGAACTCACAGATTTTGGGCTTCAGAGACTTCTTTCATCAATCAGCCCAAACCAGGAAATTATGCTTGGCCCAGACACACGCATATCAGCCTCAAATACAGTGGGCCCATGTTAGATGCCAGCATAGGGGTTTTTTTAAAAAATATTGATTGAACAAAAGCCAAACTAAATTCTTGTAGGACCAAAATTGAAATTCATTATATTTTCGAGGATAAAAAATATATTTAAAATAAAACTGTATCATATAATACTATTCCGTTTAAATTGTATTGGATTAAGTTTGAAAATCAAATTAAGTCCAAAATCTGATAGAATTCAAGCATATTTTTAATAAACAAGAGCCAATCTAATTTGAACTTTTGTAATTTTGATTAAGTTGAATTGAATTTGATTAGTCTTCTCAGCACTATTGATAATCTAACGGACCTGAGCTGGACTTGGACCTTGCCGCTTTCAGTGTTTGAATAATATTGGAGTGATCCTTCAACTTGACGTTATCGGCAAGAAGAACTGAACCAAACGCATCTTCTAGCTACGAATTAATCAATAGCGTCAAATTCAAAGTATATATTACGAAGTTTGCAACCGTAGGAAGTGGGAACGCTGTGTTAAATGTTAATGCCAGCAGACTCCAATCATGGCGAGAAATGCGGAAATAATTAAGTCATGAATCCTTAAAAGTTGTGGCTGAGTCCACAAGTAGACAACGTTGATGATGATGATGATGCCTGCAGAAACCTACTAATGGAATAATAGGGAGGAGAGTTTAATCTCTTTGAGCACTCATTCATACTCATGAAGACTTTTCTCTACTCACTTGCATGGACGAATCCAAAAAAAAGTACAAAGGAGGGACCAAAAACAATTTGCATTATGTATTGCACTATAATTGAACTATAATTGAGATAAGAATACCAAGTGAAAAATTATTTGCATATCTCTTGCTAAGGGTTTTTTTTTTATCTAATTATATATGTACACATATTTTATATTTTATATATCATATATAGATATAAAATAAAAATTGCAAGCTTCTAGGCCATGGCCCCTGGTATCCCCTTCGATCTATCTCTGATCACTTGGCTGTATAAATCATCTCCCTTAAAAACTTAAATTGAAGAGTAGACCCATATAAATAATTTTTTATTTAATCTTCTTGTATAATGTGTTAACATTGTGCTATTGTGTTAAATATTTTTGGACAGTTACAGTCAAATCAAATAGTTTTTGGAGTTTAACTTTTACATATTCAATTCATATTGTAAAATAATTTTACATTGTCAACTATAAAAATTTAAGAAGTGACATATTAGGATTAGTAATTATTAATTATAATAAGTTAATTATTTATGACTCAATAGGGGTTAGTTTAAGGGAAGTAGGTATCCATAAGGTTAGGGGTTCGAAATATGGGAAGGGAGCTATTGTTCATCACTTCAGGTTTTAGAGGATTTAGATTTCCCCACACTTAACCTTTATAATAATAATAATAATAAGTAATTATTTAGTATAATTTGATACTTGCTTTAAATTTTATTAATTAACAATGTAAAATTATTTTATTTTATATTATCTGTATATGAAAAAAAATTATATTTTTTAGGTAATATACTATAATCCTGTTCCACATTACCGTATTTTATACTTGTTTAATTTGGGCCGTAAGTATCCTACTTAATATCCATATTTTGGGTCCAGATATCGGAATTAAACAAAGTTTTGTTACACTGAATAATCAACAACTAGAAAATATCTTTTAGTGCATCTTTCTTAAAATTATATTTGTATTTATGTTTTCAAATTCTTTCTTTAAATATGTTGTGACTTGATTAATTATGATAAATATTTATTAGTGTTTGATTGGAGTACGGTCCTTCGTATAGTTGGCCAATCCGACCAGGTAAGATTAATTAGAGTGTAAATTTTGGATTTGAATGAATCTCATTTTAAACAGTAAAATGAGAAATTTCACTTTTAAATCAATAGAATGAAAAATTGTCCACTTCTAATTTTATTGATTTTCCCTCTATTTTACTTTTTAAAATGAGATCCTCATATTTTATAGTATCCAAATATGTAGGTTTCGGATATAATTGGTTTATGGGGAAATTTTTTATTTTACAAATACATGCATAATAGTAAAAACCATGGGATCTGTCCGTTGTTATATTTTAATTAAGGACCGCTTGAAAGGAAGTTGGGAAGATTAAATTAGTCCTCGAGGGATATTGATCACACGTCTGCAATGGTTTTCAAATCATTTTAAAATGATTCTTTTCAAAGATGAGATGGCAGTTCAAATTAAATAAGTGCTTAAGGACGCCTATTTTAGCTATTGAAAAATATGAGCAAACGACAGTTTAATATCTCTTGTGCATTGAAATACGTTAAAAATTAATTTAATAATTTACTTAAGATTTAATTAGAATAAATTGTTAGTGTAAAAAAAATTATACAGTTATCTAATCATGTAATGATGCACCAGCAAATATAATTACTTTCCACCTCCAATACTTGAAAAATCATATGAAAGGAAAAATTTGATTGAATGATAGTGTAAAATTTTTTTACGCTATCATCAAAATTAAATGAATTCTTTACTTAGTTGTTTTTGTAAACATATTAAATTTTAGTGAGGTAAAAATATATTTTTGTACTATTTATGCTCTAAACTCAAAAGAACTTTTCTATGAAGTAAATAAACCAGAGATATAAAATCATTTTTGGATCTTGCTAGAATTGATTTTTTTTTTTTTGGTTAGTAGTGTAGCTCCTTCAACTTCAACAATTATTTTTTAAGTTTAATTTTGATTTACTGTCAATGAATAATATTTTTATACTATCATTCAATTACATTCTAGCACATCAATAAATATGATCAATTCTCTTCAACTATTACTTCAAAAATCATGCAAATGAAAGAATTTAATTAATTAAATGACAATATAAAATTCTTATTTTTTCCCTTTAGACTGTTGAAATTATAAATGACCAAAATTGTTTATGATCACTTGAGTTATCCCTTTTAACCGTTTGAGACAATTGCTTATTAAATAACATTATTGTATCTAAACATTATTGTCATGTGTGATATGCCATCTTTAATTATCATGTCATATATTTTGTGAACTCACCATTTAAATTAATAGTGAAAGATTATGCATGATAATATTATATGAAAATTTGATATAAGAATTGAAGATTCCTTCCGTTGCACTAAACTCATTCTTGGGCTCCAAGTAAAAAGTTCCCATTTGGTCTGCATTTTTATGTCTTGTTTTCATTTTTCATATTTTCTATTTTCAAGATTTCAAGATGGAAACAATGAAAATTAGAAATGAAAACATAAAATAGAATTTTATTTCTTTCACTATTTTTATGATTTTCTTTACAAATTTTAAAAACAGAAAATACAGTAAATAAAAACATAAATCAAGCATACCCCAATAATTTGGCTTGTATTGGCTTCTTTGTTTAGAGCAATAAAAGAAATAAAATTGGATTAAATTATAAAAGAAAAGTTGCAAACCCATGGAAAAAATGCAGGGTATTATTATACATCATGAAAGCCAGGAGTATTTCCATCCCAAATCAACATCAGCAGCTATTTGTAGAGGAATCATGGTAGATAAGGTCATTGAAATTTTAATTAAAACAACTGTACAATTACCAACGCTCCACACGTCTTTGAAGATTATAATAACGAAGAAATTTTCTTCCTGAAAAACAGTATTGAAAACAAAAAAATCATCGCCAAAGACACAAGTCTAAGACAATTCCACAATAGCTAGCGGTCCATAGCAGCCATTGGACTCACTCAAACCATGCCTTAGTGCCACATAATTGCTCCACGTACGGCACATGAATTGTTGAAGATTCAAGCCTCCAAGCCTATAAATAGCACGGACATGTTGGTGCTCATACTCCACAAGCAACATAGCAAAAGCAATAACTTACCATTATTCTTAATTCACTAAACCTTGCAACAATGACGATCCCCCGTGTTGCTCTCTGCCTTAGCTTTGCATTCCTCTTATATGGTATATTTTCAAGTTTCAATCCACATTTTCCATTCTATATGATCTCATCTTCTTTTATACATTTCCTTATTATATTATTTTCTTTATCACGATTTTCTTTGGCTTATTGTGTCTTGTATATTAGTCATCACATATTGATCATTATGCAAGAATATTTGCATAAGAGATTATCAAATAATTTTATTATGAAAATATATAGTAGTTAGATTTTTTTTTATCAAAATTTATTTTCTAAAATATTAAAGTATATTTGTTAACACTTAGACGATAGATAAGTAATTTATCATTTAATAATCACTTTTGTTTTTCTATAAAAGTTTTTGAATATCTTTATGAGTACCATTGCTTAACAAGTAAACAAACTCTTCTAAGTTACATAGAAAAAAAATCATCATAGGTTCATGGATATATACATATTTTGTCACCATATTTGTAGTAGTGCAAAACATATCTTTTGAATCACAAGACAACTTGATTAAAAACCTATTATATCAAATATCAATACAATACTAATGTATACATATGTGTGTGTATGTGTTTCTAATGACAAATTATATTAAAGTGATTGACTTTGATATGTGTGATTATATGTAAAAATTGTTATATTGCTAACTAATTATGTGTAATTTCTTAGATAGTAATTACTTATAGAAACCAAACACTTTAATTAAAATATCAATATACCATTAATTGATAGAACAAAAATGAGTACACAAACTATGCATTAAAATTAAATCGTCTATAACATCATGGATGAACATACATATATCCTAATAGCTCTTGATTTTGTTCTCATATGCAGTGGCACAAGGAGCCCAGGTTAGTTTCACAAACAAGTGCACATACACCGTATGGCCAGGAACCCTTGGGAATCCTCAACTATCATCAACTGGTTTCGAGTTGGCACCCGGAGCATCCAACTCTTTGGACCTCCCATCCCCATGGTCTGGCAGGTTTTGGGGCAGAACAGGTTGTTCCAACAATAATGGAAAGTTCTCCTGCGCCACTGCTGACTGTGGCTCCGGCCAGATTCCATGCAATGGCGCGGGAGCGACACCAGCATCTCTAGTGGAAATCACTGTCGCATCCAATGGTGGACAAGACTTCTACGATGTTAGCAATGTGGATGGGTTCAACTTGCCCATTTCAGTGACCCCACAGGGTGGAAGTGGTACTTGCAAGACCTCAAGTTGCCCTGCTAACATCAATGCTAATTGCCCTGCAGAGTTGCAAGTGAAAGGCTCTGATGGAAGCGTTATTGCTTGCAAGAGTGCATGTGTGGCTTTTGGCACCCCTGAATATTGTTGCACCGGAGATCACGACAAGCCAGAAACATGCCCTGCAACAGACTACTCTAAGTTCTTCAAGCAACAGTGCCCTGATGCTTACAGCTATGCTTATGATGACAACAAAAGCACTTTCACTTGCAATGGAGGCCCTAGCTATGCTATCACTTTCTGTCCTTGATGAATTTAGTCCTTGCTAGCTATAGAGGACGGAAATTAATTGTGGGTGAAAAATAAGTGCTCATACATCAACACATATATAGCAGGAGCAAGATGCAATGGTGAATAAATAATCACTTGACTTGGTGATTACTTGTAATAGTTATTCGTCATCCAATAAAGTTTTAATTTATACTACTACTTTTTGCTGTGATTCGGGATGAGGTGTTTGTTTATGGTCCCTAATTACTCTCTCATTTTCTAAGTATGTGCATTCTTCAAATGGCTGACGTATCCTAGAATAAGGTGCAGCTTATGAGAAAAATGATACTTGTACCCGTATATTTTTTTTGTATCAATTGAATATCATATATTTTGTCCGAATCTCACCCTTTAAATTGACGCTAAGAGATCATGCATGATAATATGTCATACACATCAAAATTTGACATAAAAATTCATTTTCCTTGCATTAGAGTCGTCATTCTCATGCTCTAATAAAAAAGTTTAATAATTTGACTTGTATTGGCTTCTTTATTTAAAGAAAAAATAAATAAAATAAATATAAAATATTTTCCCTTAAAAATAACTTACCACATTGAAAATAAATTGTAATTACAAACAAAATTTATTTTCAAATTTGACATCTCAAGTAAAAGAGATTGTTTATTAACTTACCTGCAATGCTTCTTGATGTGTCTCGACTTATCACAATGATAATAATTAAATTCTTTTCTTATCTTGGACTTACCCCTTGACTTGTTACGGCTCTTTGACCTCAGGATTATGAGGTTTTCTACTTCTGGTTTCTCCCAGTGACTCTACAACAAGTGCTTCTAACTGGGTGAAGGCACTAATCAAACCCGCTCTTCTTTTGGCATCTTGATTCAACATGTTTTCTTTAACCATGGATAACGTCAACTTCCCATTTGAAGCTGAGTTAATAAATGTCACAACAGGACTTCCCAATTGTCAACAAAGAACTCAACAACAACATTGCTTGCAACTCATTAGACAATGTAATCTCATTAGTTGTTAGCTGATTGACAATCTCCTGGAAGCTATTCAAATGCTTTGGCATTGAATCACCTTCTTTATATTTCATATTTACCACTTCCAAATCAAATATGCCTTATTTTGCACATTTTTCCTCTCATATAAATCCGTCAATTTCTCCACATACTCTGAGCATTAGTTTCTTTATCAACGTGTGGATACACACTAAGATCCAACCACTGCCTAATCAAAGCAACATTTTTTCTATTCATTCTGTTCCATTTGGCTTCACTTATCAAGGCTTATATTTATCTCTCAATTGGATCATACAAATCCTTACTATATAACATGTCTTCCATTAAGGTCTTCCAAACTGAATAATTTTTGGAATTCAACTTGATCATATTTGGCCCCTGATGTTCATCCATTTAATACAGATAAAAAATAATCAAAGCTCTGGATACCACTTTGTTGGGAAATCTTAGGAATGAATCTTTATCAAACGAAAGCAATAAATATTTTCCTCACCTATAGTTAAATAGGTAGTACAAAAAATATACTCTAGGCAGTATAATAATTGGTAGAAAAATAAAATAAGAGACACAAATTTTAACGTGGAAAAACCCCAAATAGGGACAAAAAATCCATTGGACCTAGTCTAGTAAAAACTTTCACTATGATCAATGGGAATACAATCAGTCTTCCTAAGTAGCATAGGAAACCTCAACAATCAATAGAATACTCACCCAATGGACAGAATACAATTATATAACTCCACAATATCAGGATCACAAAACAACTATAAGAAGAATAAAATTAACAAGCTATATCAAAGTATCAAGCTCAACATCAGAAACAACATACTAAATTTTCATGATAAACAGAGCACATTTACCTATCTAATGATAAACCCACTGCACTGCCCTTTTCTTCCTCTCCGCGGTGCTATCCTTCGTCTCTCACAGTTCTCGTTTTTTCATCATACAAAACGCACTGTAGCATTTTTTTTTTCCTTTCTTATTTCTAATTTTTTTTGTTTTCCGTTCTTTTTTTTTCTTCTTATTAGTTGTTGGCCCAATGAGGAGGAAACCCACCAACACTGAAGTCCACGCCATGGATCACGGCAAATTAAAGGAGCATAGACAATTCCTACACGGCGGTCAGCCATGCGACTATCGCTAGCTAGCTAGCTCATGAGTCATTAAGGCCTAACATGACTGAATTGCTCCATGGGCAGTCCCACATGCAATGTATGTATCCTAGAATAAGTTGCAGCTTATGAGAAAATGATACTTGTACCCGTATGTATATATATATATATATATATATATATATATATGTATCAATTGAATATCATATATTTTGTCCAAATCTCACCCTTTAAATTGAATATCATATATGTCATACACATAAAAATTTCATTTCCTTGCATTAGAGTCATTCTCATGCTCTAAGCAAAAAGTTTAATAATTTTACTTGTATTGGCTTCTTTATTTAAAGGAAAAATAAATAAAATAAATATAAAATATTTTCCCTTAAAAATAACTGATCACATGGAAAATAAATTGTAATTACAGAGAAATTTTATTTTCAAATTTAAGGGACATCTCAAGTAAGAGAGATTGTTTATTAATTATGAGAGCTTAGGTCAAGTTTTAAAATTATTACTTCAAGAAAAATTTTACTAAATTAACATTTTCTATGTGGCATAATAATGACTAAGAATAAAAAAAAATCTTTGTAAATTGAATCGTAATTTTATTGGGATGAATTATACTTTATACAAAAATTGGAATTAAATTAGGCCCCTTGAAATTTTGAAAATGAGTTTATTGGCATCATCTATATATTATTGTTTAACCACGAGGTCAAATACAGTTGTAGTTGCCTAAGTCCCTTAAGTATCTAATGAGAGGTTTAATTTTTAACCATATAAATGGAGAGAGTCTCGAGGCTATAAGCAAATTCATGTTCGTAAGCTCTACACCTCAAGAGGAATAATCATTGTTTCCTATAGTGGATATCCTATGTTTACTTTCTTTGGAGTTTGTCCGTAGTGTATTCCATTATTAATATACTTCTAAAAATTAGAAATAGTTTTTTATATTATTAAATTTCAAATAATGTTATAAAGTGGGTTTAAATTATATAAAAGAAAAATTTAAAACCTTTGGGAAAAAGTGGAGAGTATTATACATCATGAAAGCCAGGAGTATTATACATCATGAAATATATATAAATTTCAATCCCAAATCAACATCAGAAGCTATTTGTAGAGGAATCATAATAAAAAAGGTACTTATCGGGAAAAAAAAAAAATAATGATAGATAAGGTCATTGAAATTTTCATCAGAACAGACTTTGGCCTATACAATTACCAACACTACACGTCTTTGAAGATTAACACGAAGAATTTTTCTTCCAGAAACACACTGTTGAAAACATAAAAAAAAAATATCACCCAATATATATATATATATATACTATACACACACAAAGTTTAGGATTTTCTTTCCTATCCATGGTATCGATATCATTTTATATCTAATAGGTATGATTTAATCATCGATTGGATATATATCTTTATAACTTTGGGCTAATGTGAGATGTGACTCATTTCTACTGATAAATAATTAGAAAGCATCAAGGTACAAATGTAGCAATGCCCTTAGCTTGAAATTTATAGAAACAAAAATATTATTTCAATATTTAAGATTGTGTTTAAGTGAATACCCATTCTATTATTATTGAATGTAATCCATTTATCATATTCAATAAAAATAGAGTAAATGTCTAAGTGAGACATTCTCGAGTATTGGAATGATATAAATCTTATAGAAATAGTGGACAAATCCCCGCACAAGTTTAGGACAATTCCACAATAGCGGTCAGTAACAGCCGTTGATTCAACAGCACAGCTCCACGTAACACACGTGAATTGTTGAAGATTCAAGCCTCAAAACCTATATATAGCAAGGAATGTTGGTGCTCAGACTTCACCAGCAGCATAGCAAAAACAATATATAAACTCGCCATTAATTATTCACCAAACCTTGAAAGTTGCAACAATGATGAGGACCACCCGTGTTGTTCTCTGCCTTAGCTTCGCATTCCTCCTATATGGTATATTTTCATGTTTCAAATCACATCTACCCTTTTATTTCTTTTTTTTTTTAATTTATTTTCCTTATCACGATTGATTATGTACGAGCACACATATCCTAATAGCTCTTGATGTTAATTGTTCTTGTTCTTGTATGCAGTGGCACAAGGAGCCCGAGTTAGTTTCACAAACAAGTGCTCATACACAGTGTGGCCAGGAACCCTTGGGAACCCTCAACTATCATCAACTGGTTTCGTGTTGGCACCGGGAGCATCCAACTCCTTAAACCTCCCGTCCCCATGGTCGGGTAGGTTCTGGGGCAGGACAAGCTGCTCCAACAACAATGGAAGGTTTTCCTGCGCCACCGCTGACTGTGGCTCCGGCCAAATAGCATGCAACGGCAAAGGTGGAGCCACACCGGCATCTCTGGTGGAAATCACCGTCGCGTCCAATGGTGGACAAGACTTCTACGATGTTAGCAACGTTGATGGATTCAACGTGCCCATGTCAGTGACCCCACAGGGTGGGAGAGGTACTTGTAAGACCTCAAGTTGCCCCGCTAACATCAATGCTAAGTGCCCTTCGCAGTTGCAAGTAAAAGGCTCTAATGGCAATGTTATTGCTTGCAAGAGTGCTTGTGTGGCTTTTGGCCAGCCTCAGTATTGTTGCACCGGAGATCACAACAAGCCAGAAACATGCCCTCCGACAGACTACTCCAAGTTCTTTAAGCAACAGTGCCCTGATGCTTATAGCTACGCTTATGATGACAACAAAAGCACTTTCACTTGCTCAGGAAGCCCAAACTATGCAATCACGTTCTGTCCTTGAATTTAGTCCTTGCTTGCTATTGAAGGGACATTAAATATTGTTGTGACTTAATTTTTCACCTGGTGATGAAAAATATATAATTGTTCATACGATGTAGTATGAGCAAGATGCATCATGAATAAATGATCACGTGACTTGGTGATTGTAACAGTGATTTGTCATCCAATAAAGTTTATTTTATACTACTTCTTTTTCTGTAATTTGCTGGGGTGCTTGTTTTTGGTCCCTAATTACTCTTCATTATCTGAGCATTATATTATAAATGGCTGACATATATTTTTTGGTTTTTGTTTTGGTACCCTTACCATTTTGAATCTAAGAGTTATGATTTAATCATAAGTATGTAAAATATTAATTAATTTAATTAGTGGGATATATGATAAACTTTTTAACCATAAATTATCTAAAAGATAGGAACAATGAATTTATAAGATACCAAAAAATCTCCATATTTTTTATATCATTTGAATATTTTAGAATATAAAGGGCAATTTTACTTAGTATGAAATGAATTTCATGATTTTAATTAGTGCGATAAGTGTAAATAGTGGACAATTTCTTCTTCTTATTATATCTCTCTTTCGTCTTTTTCTCATGTGCTTTTGTTTCATATCCTACCAAATTAATCATGCCCCTTGTTTTCAATAATCATGTTTTTAATTAATCTTAAGGTAATTAATAATAACATATGTCAAATCTAGCTATTCAAAATTCAAATTAATTAATGGTGCTAGAGGAGAAGCCACTGGATGACTGACTACCTTCTTTAATTTGTG
The DNA here is from genome assembly GCA_030441495.1 of Dalbergia oliveri. NCBI lineage: Eukaryota > Viridiplantae > Streptophyta > Magnoliopsida > Fabales > Fabaceae > Dalbergia > Dalbergia oliveri. The sequence goes on from JAMLFY010000013.1 coordinate 26,957,742, forward strand.
GTGCTTCTGATGTCTTTTGTTGTATTGCTTCTTATCAGAAAGAAGATCCTCTCAAGTTCATTATTAACATGAGATGATCAGGTTTTCATCTTGATCCTTGATTGTGTTGAAAAAAAAAATTGATGATGTAACAAAAAGTTATAACCAGTGGTGAATCAAGTCCCACACAAGCACTCTTGCAAACACTCTTATTTGACAAATAAGACATGTGATTTGAAGTTTGACAATAAGCTTGCTAAGATTTTTGAAATGAACTAATTTTTTTTATATGAGAAGTTATCAAATAAAAAGGTTATTGTTAAGGGCATCTCCAATGGATTGATCCCATTTTAAACGCCACTACATACTAGATTAGTATTAACTAGAAATAATACCTGTGCGTTGCACGGATTTATTAATATTTTATGATAATTATTTTCAATAAAAATACTTTTAAAAGAAGCTATGGTAGTAATTAAAATTATATAAAATAAAAAATTATTGATTATTTTGTTTGATTATATTCTTCATAATAGAGTCGTTTGAATGTGATCATTAGGAGAGAAAATTTTCTTTATTTTGAAAAATATATTTACATATATATTTGTTTCCATGCTTCCGAAAAAGTTGAATAAAAAATAATAATATTTTTGCTTAGGTTCAGGATTCGTTGTGCAATAGTTTTTTATTTTAATTAAAAATATTAAAAGAGAGCGAGAATGTAACCTAAAGAATGATGAGCTCTATTATATATATTTTCAAAATATTCTTAACATTTATTTAGAATGATGGAGATGTGCTCGTCATATCTTTGAAACACCTTATCCAATTCTTAAAATCACAAAAAATACTTCTGTATGACCTATCAAATTGAGGTAATAATTAAGACTTTAATGTAAAGTATTATGTTAAATTAATTTTCTTTAGAATATAGGTCATTTTTTATTTAAATTTGACCACTAAATAAATTAAAAGCAAAAGATGTATATTTTTAATTTAAAAATAAAATCAAATTACTTTTTTTAATTCTAAAATTAAATTATAAAAATTATGATGTCATAACCTGATGGATTAATATATAGTTATTTTAATTTTAATCTAGTTAACTTTTAAAAGGATAACACAGATATTACTAAATTGAGAATCTATAATTTTTTATTAGAAATTCTGACAATAATAACAAAAGTAAATTTGATTTAAGTGGAAAAATATTGCAAATAATTTTTAAATTATTACCATCATATTATAGCAAAATAAAATGCTATTCAATATATACAATACACGTAATATAGATAAGATATGTAGTAAAGTTACAATCAACTGAAAATCAATTTGAATTTAACAAACTACAAATTTTGTAATCTATAACCATAAAACACATAAATTAATTATCCTATTTTGTTTTATCAACTGTTCCAAAATTTTATTTACCATATATAATTTATTTAACTAAAACCCAATAAAATACAAAAGCAAGTGGTGGCAAAAGAGAAGAAACTATATTTTGTGTGTGATTAAGAGAAAAGAATGGCTGTGAGCTTTTTCTTCAATAATTATGGTGAAACATTTGAGAACATTGTAGAAACTAATAGTCTAGATTTCACCTGCATATGCATATATTAACACATAAGGCATAGTTTTATTTTTTTTGTGATAGAAAATAAAAAGGAAAGCTGATACTTGAGTTTGGGCAATAATCTACTTCCATTCTGAAGATGAACATCTTGTTTTTTTCGGTAAACGTTGAATCTTGGATTCTCTCTAAAATTAGGTTTTGCAATGACAAAAATATAAAATTAGCTGCAAATACTAAAAAGAGGAAATTTCATGATCATTTTATAGAACTTCAATTCATTTTATTTTATTTGATTGATTGACTGTCATAGGACACAACTATGATATCAAATGGTATCTTTAGACAAAATAGGGTAGAAGTCATTCTACAATTTTTTTAATAAAAACTAAATATAAAATCCAATTTTTTCAATGATATTTAGGAATCGAGGGTAAGTTTTATTAACTAATTTATTTATTTGTTAAACTCACTTTAGTAAAAGTAAGTGATGTATGAATACAAACTTTGCACATGTTTGGAGGGGAGAGACCACAACCATATGGAGATTTGTTGCAAGTCATGATAAGACAAGATTCCTAACCTTCCTTCTTCAGTAACATAATTTGGGTTAGTGTTAATATCAGAGAAACATTCTCTTATTCCTAAATGGCTCAAAATGGTCTCAATTAATAAAATTGTATTTGCATCGCTTACAATCTTAAAATCACACCTATAAAAATTATTGAAACATACTTAACAAATAATAAATAATAAGAGAGACACACACACACACACACTAAAGCATAAGCCGTTTTAATGAAGGGACTTTGGGGTGTATAGGGAACCCTTTGTAGAACTTTCACAATTTCTTCAATGGTTTTTCCCATTAGAATGAAGCTCCTTCATCATCGTGTCCTGTAAAACTAAAGCCAATAACAAAAGCCTCATTTATTTCTGTCATGAACATAATGCAAATAATAGAGACACAAATATAATCATGAGAATAACAGAGCATATGACAATGCAAAAACCACAAGGACAAATTTAGAGCAAAAACAAAAGCTACCATGAGAGTATTCCAAGGCATGGTGGGAAGGTGCAGAACAAATAGATGAAACTAAATTCACCAATATGTTACAAATATAATTGATATGAAACTGCGAATAGGCTAATAATGACTTATTAGTAAATTGTAACTGGTATGTCCACACACATTTCCAAACCTTGAGTAGTGTGTAATAAGTAATTCATCCTATAAAATTAGTGGTATGAAGCGTATTTAAAACCAAATTGAATGACTATAGATTATCAATAATAAACATCCACTTGCTAGTTTTTTTTTCTATGTTTTTATTCCTCTGTTTGTAATAAATGTGTACTACGGAAACATAGAAATAAAATAAAATAACAGGAAAAAAATTATCAAAAACATCAGATTTTATGGTATCAAAAGTTGTAGGTTCCACTTTAAAAAAGAAAGAAACCGAAGTGAAAATTTGGAGTAGATGAAACAATTTGATAGATACACATTTATTAATGTAATTTTTTGTAACTTGGAAAATATGTATCTTGCAAATTTTTGTATCTATTGTTAGATATTATTGATGGAGTGTGTAAAAAATACTATATGTTTATATTTAATTTTTTTTAGTGTAGAAAAAATACAATATGCTTATATTTATTTTTTTTGTGTAGAAAAAATACTATATATTTTTACTTTTATATCATAAAATATAGTATAAGTAATAAATGCAATCTGCGGTTATATGTATTGAATATTTCCTAAATGTTGATATTGATTACTAATTAATATTGGATCACGATCGTAGATGATATTGAGTATTGATATTTTTATATATAATAGATGATATTTAAAATTATGCAATATACAAAAGCTAATATGTATTTTTACTCTGTTTATGGACTGCATTTAATGCTAAACACAGTGAATTTTATATATATATATAGAGGGCCATGCATCATAAAAAGTAAAATGTTTCATAAGTAAGATTTTTCTCTCCAATGAAAATGACCAATTTTGATCTTAATTTTGATCACACATGATAACTAAAATAAAATAACAAAAAACCAAAAAGCTACTACACATGTCAAAGATTCATTGGATGAGAATAAATAGGTTTGGTCCAACTTAGTGGGACTTGACCCACTTGTAGATTGGAATCTTGAACCTATATTCGGATGGAAATCTCTCTCAAATAATGTTATCTTTTCTATTTCCCAATCACACATGAAAAATAGGTATTGTATATGTGATAAATTATAAATTTCTAAATATGCTATAATTCTTATATTTTCATATGATAATAAATAATTTGAGGACAAGGAAAGAAATACTATTTGAAAATACAAGATTTCCATTTTAAGGTCAATGTTATTGCTCCAATGGTAGGAAGGAAATGGGACCGACACAAGATGGGATTTGGGACTCCAAATCCCCATTGGAGATGCTCTAAAATCCACGCCATGGATCACGGCAAATTAAAGGAGCATAGACAATTCCTACACGGCGGTCCAAGGCAGCAGCCATGGGACTAGCTAGCTCATGAGTCATCATGGCCTAACATCATTGAATTGCTCCACGTGCCACGTGTATTTGGATATGTATATCTTTGAAGATTCAAGCCTCCCAGCCTATATATAGTATGTACTTCTGCAAACCAAGAAGTCACCAACAATGACGACTGCAAGAGATGTTGCTCTTTGCCTTGGCTTTGCATACCTCTTCTATGGTACGTACGTATATACCGATTCAGCCCCATTTTTTGTACCACTTCTTTTTGTTCCTTTCTTTGCTTATTCTTTACAACATACTCATGTATATTTATATGAATTATGATCAGATTACAAATATAACTTTAAGTAAAATTACACCACTTATAACTTTGAATATATATATCATTTTTTATGTCAAGGAGTTAGTGAAAAATTATTAGATGCTCTAAGAATAGGACAAAATATTTACTCTATCTCTTATTTATTGTTTAACATTTCAGTTATTATCACTTACTAGGAATTTGACTTTTACTAACATTTAATAAATGTTACGAAATCATAAAAAAATGTTGTTATTTCTTTTACTAACATTTTTACAAATGTTATATTTACTCTTGCTAAAGAGTTTTAGTAACATTTTTCTATATTTTTATTAACATTTTAAAAGTCTTACAATAGATGCATTTTGTAACATTTTTCAAATGTTGCAAAAACACATATATATCACAACACTTTTAAAATGTTACTAATTTCCTCTTTTACAACATTTGAAAAATGTTACAATAGATGCATTTTTTAATATTTTTCAAATGTTGTAAAAACACATATATCACAACACTTTTAAAATGTTACTAACTTCCTATTTTGCAACATTTAAAAAATGTTAACTCTTACTTCTTTTTACAATATTTTAAAAATGTTACTAGTTTTAGCTCACAATGTGCTATAGTTCTCTCATGAGTTATAACTAGCAGAGTTCAACTTTCAACAAGATATTATACCAAAGAAAAACTATCACAAAGAAGTTTCAACTTGCAACTTAAAGCACAAAACTTTCAACTTTCAGTATAAGTACTTTTGTTCATAGTTGACCATTCCAATTTCCACCTACACCAAGGCAAACAATAGACCTGGAACCCAATCACTTTACATAGATTTGACTTCACTATACAATCTAGCTTGACAAAGACATCAACCAACAACTTGTGAGTCTTGAATCGAACAACGGGAGGGTGCAAAAAGTTGTGTGGTCCATTCAAATCAAGCCTTCGATTCGCTCCATTCTTGTAATGTAGGGGTTGCAACTCAAATATTTTCATGTCAAACACATTGGCTGAAACTTGTACCTAAGACTCAAAATTAGTATTCTAATAGAAAAGTTTAGCTCCAATAACCAATATAAAGCATTATAAGGCAGGAAACAGAATTTGATATTTTTTAAGGTTAAACCAAACCCATATCAGAGACACATAAGCAAGTTAACTCGTTTCATGCATACTTATTTTTTACAGTAATAATATCTTACATTCCTAATTATTTCTGTTAGACCCTATGAAAGTTACTGATAGCTTAAGGTTCTGCAAAATGACATAAAACTTCCTATATTGACAACTCACTACTTGTTGAACAAAGTCAAAATCTAAAATAAAAGTTAATTAAGGGCTAATAGGGTTGGACCTTTTTAGTCTTTGCATATGTGACTCACTCATATCAGTAACCTTTTTCTTATGCTTTGCTCTTTTTTTGTGTTGGTCATGTTTCTTTCCCTAATGTTAACTCAACAAAGTTAAAGACTTGCAACCACAACAAAAAATTCTGTAATAAAGATAAAAAGACCAAACTTAGCAACCTCATGTTGAGTAGCAACTGAAGAACGTGCATTGATAGCTTCTCCTTTATTCATATTTGGAATTGATATGGTGGACGGATCAGAATCACTACACGGGAAGCATGTTTGAGCTGATTCAAAACCATAAAACCACTTAACATTTCTGCTTTGATTACTTTCACTTGTTCTTGTAGTTTTGCTTCCATTTCCTCTTGCATTTTTTGTTGTATACTTTGTATCTCCTGGAGCATTCTCCTTAACTTCTTCAATAAGCTTTTGTGTTTGTAGTTGAGATCTAGTCCCCTATAAATCCGAAGGTACAAGTCCTCTTCCATATGTGCGTACATGGCCATGGCAATCTTTTCCAAAGACTTGGAAAAATATATCATCTTGGCCTGTGCTTTGTTCCAATGCTTCCTGGATGAAAGCTATTGCCTCCTCAAGCTTTGACTAAAAATAAGAGGAGAATTTTATTTTCTAATAAAACATATAACAATGCAAAAATTAGACATAGTTATAGAGATGCTCATACCACAACTCTACTTGTTTCCTCACTCATTGACTTTCCATTCTTGGGCTTATGAGTTATCAAGAACATTCCACCCGAGAGGGTTCCTTCTGTTAGGATTCTTCATTGCCTATTCAAACAAACACATAAGAAAAGTAAACCAACTATACCAATGCAAAAAGATAAGTCAACAAATAAGTTTTACCTCCTCTTCAAAATCTCGCAAAAGTCTTTGATCCTGTGGTATGCATGCATGTAATCTTTGCTCTATCATATTGTTCTTCCTACTTCGTTCCTTTAAAAAGTATTCAAAGTTCAAATACGAAATGACAAAAATTGTAAAAGTCAAAAGGATCTTTGAAACTAAACTAAACTAACCCTAAGCTCTAAAGGTGTCTTTCTCTTAAGCAGGTACCACCACCACCAGGCGCTGAATTTTGCCATGGTTTCGATTTAGATTACTCAAATTAATTGCAACTGATATATAATGTTGCCAATAATAACAATTATAATAATTCCTGATGCTTCAAGCCAAAAAAAAAAAAAGAGATCGTACCTGAGATAGAAGAAGGCAAATCCAAAATCAGTTCTCTAATTAGATCCAAGCGACTCGGAATCGAATGTCAAAATCCAGAAGAAGATCAAAAGTTCCATGGCAAATCCAGTTAGAAATAAAAATTGAAATCGTTCATGATATATTCTGGATGGAGGTTCCTATGCGAAACATTGAAGGGAAGAGAGGTTCGTAGCGGGGAAGAGGAGTTTCCGATGTGGGAGTGGAAGAGGAGGTTCGTGGCGGAGGCGAAGGGAAGAGGAGGTTCGTGGGAGGCGGAAGGGAAGCGAGATCGCAAATTGTCCTTCTTCTTCGCACTTCTTCAAAAGTTCGCGTTGTTGGGTGTGAGAGGGAACGAGAGTGAGAGGGGAGAGTGGATGGAGAGTGAATGGGCCGCTTTGCTTGCTCGGGTTTTACATTTGGCAACACTTTGAAATGGGCCACTTTGCTTGTTCGGGTTTTAGTGTATATGGGCCTTTGCATTCAGGTTTTTGGTAACACTTTTATAAAATTGTTGTAATAAAATATCACTTAGTAACACTTTGAATAGTGTTAGCAACAAAGTGTTAGTAAAGGCCCAATTTGTAGTAGTGTATATTAAAAATATAAGAAAAATGAGAAAAAATAATTACCCACAAAGTTATTATGTCAAATGATAAATGAAATAGAAAGCTTTTGGAGCACCTAATGAATGATCATACAACTATAATAAATGTTTTTTGTTGGTTTGTTGGAGTTGAGAGCATGGTCTTGGTTTTTGCTTGATCTTTGGTTTTGTTCGGTGTCCATCTTTGACCCCAAGCGTTGAATGTTAGGGTGTAGTCAATTTCTCAAGTTTTACTCAACTTGAGCTATTTGGTGTCACCCCTTTTGTATGTTGTTCACTATCGGGGGTTGAGCTATGTACATGTGAGGTGTCTATTCTGATCCTAAAGCTGGTTTTTTTGGTTTTGTCCCTCTGGTCTTATTTCAATTTTTGGTGTGATGCTTTTGATTTTACGTTCGTTTTTCTTCGTTTAACACTTGATATACTTATGCTTCTCTCTCTCTCACTCTCTCTCTCCCTTGAGAGTCAAATGGTTTTTGCTTATCGAAAAAAAACGCATAGAAAAACATTAGACGGGTGCATGTATGGACTTTGTGGTGTAAAACTTATCTTGATCAAAATTTCACTCACAATTTTTCTTTGTATAATCACAAATTTGTCTGTCATACTATCAACAACCTTTTGTAACATGAAATTGTTTGTTATTAATATAAAAATTTTAAAATTTAATCTTTTAACTCAAAAATTATCATTTCAGTTAACATCAGTAATAGTTACATTGAAAACATAACTACTTCACCATATCTAACCGGTTTAATTAGGTAGTTTGATTTGATAGTTAAATTGAGGTTATGTAACATATAGCTCATCATCAATTATTTATTTTTCTTTTGTGATCTTCATTTTTGTATATATGCAGTTGCACAAGGAGCTAAAGTTACTTTCACAAACAAGTGTCTATACACAGTATGGCCAGGAATTCTAACCAATAATAAAATGCCTCAACTATCAACAACCGGTTTTGAATTAGCATCCACAGCATCCAACTCCTTGAACCTCCCATCTCCATGGTCTGGTAGGTTTTGGGCCAGAACAGGATGCTCTAACAAAAACAAAAATTTCTCCTGCCACCGCGACTGTGGCTCTGAGTTGCATATGGCAAGGGGAAACTCCACCGGCAACTTTGGTGGAAATCGTTGTAGCATCCAATGCTGGACAAGACTTCTACGATGTTAGCACCGTGGACGGGTTTAATGTGCCCATGTCAGTGACTCCACAAGGTGGAAGTGGTCCTTGCAAGCCCTCAAGTTGCCTTAACAACATCAACATCATGTGTCCTCAGGAGTTGCAAGTCAAAGGCTTTAATGGGAGCGTGATTGCTTGCAAGAGTGCTTGCTTGGCTTTTAATCAACCTCAATATTGTTGCACGGGGGAATATAGTTCACAATGCCCACCAAACAAGTACTCTCAGTTTTTTAAGCAAGCGTGTCCTAATGCTTCTAACTTTCCTGATGATAATACCACACCTAGCACCTTTACCTGCTCTAATAGCCCTAACTATGTTATCACATTCTGTCCTTGAAGTCATTTTTGTTGCTAGGAGTGGAATTGAATTAACTTTTGCTATGTCCTCATTACTCTGGAAAAACATATAAGTGCTTATACGTATATTTAGTGTGAACCAAGAAAAATAAATAATCACGTGTTTGGTGATTGCAAATTTGCAATGGATGATTCTTTTTTCATTTAATTTACACTATTAAACATTTTTAATGTATTCATATAGAGTTTAATTTTAATGTATTAATGATGATAGTGCAAACACTTTTACCTATAAACATTTTCAAAGTATTATTCAATCAACATCTTCATTTAAATGACTTTTTAAATAGTAGATGAAAGAGTCAATTATCATGATTACATGACAATATATATAATTGAATAATAATATAAAATCTTTTTATATTGCTAATATATGAAAATTAAATTCATTTATGTAAAAAATATTAGTCCCTCAATTTTAAATTAACTTCAAAGAACAAAAAATACACACACAGAGAGATTAAGAAACACTAAAAAACATTAGTAATGATATAAAATTATATAAATGGATTGAATTGCCCTTATTTTTTCTAAATAAAACATAATTAATATTCTCTTGAAATAATAAGTAAGCACTAAAGGTAATATTGAAAAAATAATTAATATTCTCTTTAAATGATATACTCCATCAATTCCTTATTAATAGTCATATTGAAAAATTGAGATAATTTAGTATATTAGAAAGTTGATGTATGTGATCATAATTTGTAGTCAAATACTTTAACTTTCTAATATACTAAATTGTCAAGTTTGAAGGTAACTATTAATAAGGAGTGAAAGGAATAAGTCTCAATTAACCTAAAATTTAAAAAAACCCAATAAATAGACAATTAACCCGAAACGGAGGGAATATATTTAATATTGAATGTTGATGCACTAACACCAAGTCTCTCCTTACAATTACTCCCTCCATTTGCAATTAAATGTCTCTTCTGAGTTTTGCATAAAAATTAAGGTAATAATTATTTCATTAATTTTGTTATAAAAATAATATTCACTTACTAGTGCTCCTAAAAGCCATTGTAAGTAAGCACTAAAGGTAGTGTTGAAAAAACATAATTAATACTCTCTGAAATGATATAAGTGGTAGTTAACATAAAATATCCTTAAAAAAAAAAAACTGGGTAAGTAGACAATTAACCTGAAAGAAAGGAAATATATTTAATATTAATGTTGATGCACTAACATGTCTCTCCTTACAATTACTTCCTCCATTTTAAAATAAATATCTCATTTGAGTTTTGCATAAAAATTTAAGGTAATAATTATTTCATTGATTTTTTAAAAACAGTAATAATAAAAAAATAAAAGGGTTATTACTTATCATGTCTAAAGACAATGGTTAAGAAAAAAAAGTTTAAAAAATTTTGAGTGAGCTTCGTGCATTGGAAACTTAAAATTTTATCTTTCTAATGCAAGATTTTCCATTCTTGATTATAAACCTAACATAAAACTATCATTTTACTTTTTCTCTCTAGTTAAGTGACATCCACTCAGTCTCTCTCTTATTCTCTCTTAAATGAAAAAGTGAGGATTACTTTCATATTTAATAATAAAATAGATGTTCTAATGGATCCATCTTTAGACGTTGAAATAATATTTTAAAAAAAAAATGGAATGGGAGTATATGGAATTAGGACGTACACAATGTCTTTCATCTTGTGTGCCGTAAGAGAAGAATCAGTGTGGAAACACCATAATCTAATCATATTGCATGTTGCAGGATGAAGTTATGACTCAAACAAGAAGACAATAGTTTCAGATAATTAAAGGGATTGGTTGAAAGCAATAAATTATTATCCAGTAAATCTTGATCAGATAGTGATACTATCTCCCTTTTAACGCGTATGAAATGCAATGCATTAAATTAATATGCAGTTTATAGCAATTAGTTTGATTCTAGCCAGCTAGTGCTAGGAATCTTTCATTTATGCACTTGAAATTAAGAGGTTTCTAAAAATGATGAAATAATTAACGTAACAAAAATATAATGTTGATATTCGCACCAAAGAAAGAAAGGAGTGTTGATTAGTGTGACTTTTATACTATGCAAATCACACATTGATTTTTTCATTTACTTCAATTTGTTTCATTTACTTCAATATATTACATCTTGTATGTTTGTCTTTAGCATTGTATTACTCATCACTTACGTATATGTAGCAGATTCAGTAAGAATGGCCCCCATAAAAATTGCCTTCAATAATCATCACATGTATGGTGCCATCGACAGGTTCAATTGGATCGCTCCAAAATTCTCATCACCAATGTGGTTCTACTTGTCATGTGACATGTAGAATTTTTTAATTATTCAACTGCGGATAATTCAGTTAGAATTTATTATTATATTTTTATTTTATCACAAATTATATTTTCATTGGTGTGAACTGGGAAGTGAATTCGTACAAGTTTGTCGCAATGCTTTTGTATTGAAAAGCGTTGATTTTTAATTAAATACTGATTAATTTACCATGTCACTTTCGAAGACATTGAGAAAAATTTAAAATGAAAACCATGACATGGAATTTTGATCCATTGGCATCTTTGTAAATGTGCTGAAAATTAATAAACTCTTTGATTTCAGTTCACATGTCTCTATAAATTAAATTTTGACGTTTGACAAAATGTAATGGCATTTAAAGATTTTCATTTACAAACGAATATTTTGTTAGTGAAACTTTTAAATATTGATTGATTAATTTACCGTATCACTTTCGGTGAGATTGAAAATGGAAAATGCAAACCATGTCACGGAATTTTGATGCATTGCTATCTCCGTAAGAGCTGGAAATGAATAGCATTTTAAGGACTTCTAAAGTTTTCCATTTAAAAAAATATATTTCGTTGGTGAAACCCATAACGCCGGATTAATTTATTATATTCAGTGAGATGAAGAATAAACGGAAAATTAATTCCATTAGGAAGTTTTAATCCGTTGGCAGAGTTGTGGACTGGTCGTCCTCAAAAGGTAGAAGTAAACCAATCTAGCATCCATTTATTCGTGGGTTTGGTGAGATTGAATTATTAATCCGACCCTTGGAAAATATAAAAAATATTTTGACATTTTATAAAGTAAAATTATAAATAAAATTTAAGAGATCTTTTATAAATGTTTTAAAATAATATCTTTTAAAGAATGATATGATTTTGGGTTGGCCATTTGAAATATGGCCTAAACCTGAACAAAAAATTTATCAAATGAAATTTCATAACTTGAACTTGTTCAACAAACTTTTAAGGGTTAAATGCATTTTACCCCCTTAATTTTAGGCCATATGTAATTTACCTTTTCAAAAGTTGCATCGCGATCTGAATTTTTTAAATGTGCAAAACATCTCCCATAATTTTGGCAACTAATAAAGATAAGATTATGTGCATTTAACCCTTTAACTTCTAAATTTGTAAATCCTGACGGATGAATACTATGTACAATTAACCCCTTGATTTTTTTTATTGTGTATAACCCAACACCTTAATTTTTTGGGATTTTTTTGTATAATTTGAAAAGTTCATGTCGATGCAACTTTTGAAAAGTAAAGGGTTTTTTGCACATTTTGAAAAGTTAAGAGTTGCGATACAACTCTTAAAAAGTCAAGGGGTAAATTGCACATGGTCTAAAATTCACAGGGTAAAATGCATTTAACCCAACTTTTAATCAAGACAAATTATTGAAATGCATTGGTTCATAATAAGTAGGATTTGGCTCCTCTAAAAAGAGGATGTTAGTAAAATGTACAAGTGAAGAATTTTTCACTCTTGAATCAATAATAAGAGTATCTTTAAAGTTAATCCTAGTTTGAATCCCAATTTTGGTTTTACTATGAAATTGATATTCATTTTTATCCCGACTTTTCACTTGTAGTCATTTCAGTCTTGAAGCTTTTAAAATGAGTTAAATTAATAACATTGCAAAATGTGAGTAAATTTAGTCCCTTATTCCATTTTTATTTAACATTTTATCACTTAAAATGATTATTTGTAATGTTAAGTGATATCTTATCATATCATGTGTTATATGAGGTAGAATAAAGTTTAAAATAACTTATTTTGATATCTAAAATTACATAAAATGAGTTATTTTATGACTTATAATGAATACTTAAATGACTCATTTTGTATAATTTTAAACACCAAAATAGTCATTTTAAACTTTATTTTATTTTAAATGACATATGATATGTCAATATATCATTTAAGATTACCTATCATCATTTAATTGATAGAATTTTAAGTATAAGAGTGAATTGAGGGACTAATATGACTTACATTTTGCAATGTCGAAGACTAATTTGACTCATTTTAAAAGTAGAGACTAAATAAAATGAAAAAGTTTGGTTAATTAAACCATGAATAAAATGTGAGGATTTAGGGTTTAGGAGCATTAACTCTTTACTATGTGTCATATCACTTATTGATAGGTTATAAGAACATCTTCAATGAAGATGAGGAGAGTCACAATCCTGGGTGGGTCTTAGTAAATGGGACAACTCAAAATTTAGATGTGCATTGGAGTGTTTTAATTTGTAGAATTGAGACTAGTCCTATTAAGTTGGGACTAAAAACACTTCTTTTTTCTTGTGCAATTACTTGATGCACTTGTACTTAACAATAAAAACATAAAAAAAAATTAGATATAAGGTCAAAATTGATCTTGATTTGAGAGAAGAGTCTCAATTTTGGAAGAATTGCACTAATTGGGATGTAAAGAATCCAAATCTTGAAAAGAACCCACTAATCAAATGGGACTTCCCAATTAATTTTTTATATCTATTGGAGTGAGTGACACTAATTGAGATTAATCCCACTAAATAAAGATCAAAATCTTTTTTCTATTGTTTAATCACATTATACGAATGTATATTCATAGTCCTATTTATATAAGAACTATTGAATGGTCCAAAACATATAAGGATCATCACCATCTAATTCCTCACCCGATATGAGTATATATTCATAGTTATATTTATAGAGCATGTTTAAAGTTGGATTTAATTTTGATATGTTGACAATATGTAAACGTTTAATTATATATTGTTATGTCAGGCATAATAATATTAATCCCACTAAACAAGGATCAAAATTTTTTTCTTTTGTAATCACATTATATGAATGTATATTCATAATCCTATTTATATAAGGACTATTGAATGGTCCAAAACATATAAGGATCATCACCATCTAATTCCTCACCCGATATGAATATATATTCATAGTTATATTTATAGAGCACGTTTAAAGTTAGATTTAATTTTGATGTGTTGATAATATATAAACATTTAATTATATATTATTATGTTAGGTATAATAATATAATTTATTCTTATGCTCACTATTTTAAAAATGATATAAATAAAAATATTCAATTAAATAATCTGATAAAACAGCTTTTTACTGTAAATATTAACATATTAAAATTAAACTCTTAAAACTTATGAACTTTTTCCCGTTGCTTTCTCCAATGAATTTAGACATGTTACTATTTGTCATTATGAATATTGGAATGCACGTAGCATCAAAAAAAAGCATTCGAATGCACGTGAAAAACCTCGTACTCCATAATCTGATAAAAAAAAAAATTCACTTGCACAATTGCTTAGTTAATTCAAGAAGAAATGTTATATACACCTTATTTTTAAGATAAGTTACTCTGTGTTTTTCTACCAACTTTTAAATATTGTAAATCTTAGTATTTATTAACATTACAATGATAATATCTTGATGTATCCAAATTAAATTTATATATATATATATATATATATATATATATTAAATTCAAATAGATCAAACCTCACTTTCCTAATAGACTTGAATCAGTTAGCGCTAAGAAAGGAGTGATGTTATTTGTAGATAATATTTCCCTAACCTTTCTCTTTAGATAAATAAAGATAAATGGTCAATTTTACTATTTGAAACCCAATATTTTTCAATACCCAAATATCATATTCATAAAATATATAAATCTTACCACTTATTTTTTTTTTAATTTATTCTCTTTTATTACTCCTTTCAATTTAATGAATTTACATGTTGTTTATATCTTAAAGGAAATTACATTAACCTAAGACTGAGTTTAGGAAATGCAACTCACATATTTGCTAATCAAATTTTAGGATTTATATTACAACTTCACTTCTTATTCAGAGAGCACTACTAAGACTTAACATAATGACATTTTTGTGATATTAATTGTTTTAATTAATAAAATTATAAAAAATGCATATATCCACTCTGTTAAGTTTAATATTTTTATAATTTTATTAATTAAAAAATTTAATATCACAAAAATGTTATTCTTTAACTTATTATCAGTGTGAATGAAAGTGAAACTGGACATACATACTTAAAATTTGACAAAGAGGGATGGTTAGTGTCATGGACAAAGAGAGGTGTGAGTTATATTTCTATATAAAATCTCAGAATAGTTAGTAATAATACTTGTACCTTAAATGGTCCCATAATTTCCACTCCCAAAGTGATCAGGTCTGAACACAGAACACTAACACTCACCACACAGCACTACCAGCCTACCATATATATATATATATATATATATATATATATATATATATATATATATATATACGAAGTTATGAACATAGTCAAAGGCACGTTCCAAGAAAGGTTCCCCCATATATGTCTATTATATATATATATATATATATATATATATATATATAGAGAGAGAGAGAGAGAGAGAGAGAGAGAGAACTTCACCTCATATAACTATATATATAAAGTGACAGAGAGAGAGATAGAAAGGATATTGAGATTTGAGAATGGATTTGAGTGAGTTGAGAAGAGCGGTAGAGGAGGTGGAGCTGGTGGATGCACATGCTCACAGCATAGTTTCCCTTGACTCCAACTTTGCTTTCATCCATGCCTTCTCTGAAGCCTATGGGGATGCTCTTTCTTTCTCACCACACTCCCTATCCTTCAAGGTATATATAGATACATGATTATATATTTAACTTCTTTTCCTCTTCTTTTTTCTTCCCATTTGTTTATTCTAACATTGTTAGAACTGTATTTTTTTTTCTATTGGTTTTGGACATGCTAATTTTTGTTTCTTAAATTTCTAAAAGTTAATGGCCTTTGGCAACTGACCATGGGGTGATACTTGATAGTGTATTTTTTCGTGATACCCTTATGAGTTATGGCCTATATTCATTTGGATTCTGTGTTAGGTTGAGCATGTGAAATGAAACTCGGTAGGTGTCAATATGTGAACTTTATCAGCCACTTGGCACTCACATGTAATTGTGGACCGCCTTATCGTACAAAACTTCTGTAAAATGGATTGGCCTAAAGGGGTATTTTTAGTAACATTTCTCAAGGATTTGTAGTTTTCACATTTTGGGAATTTGACAGTATTGCATTTGGTTGACCATTTTTTATACTTGCTTCTTTAAGAGGATTAAGATCTGCAGTCCCAACATTAACCAAAGAAAATATTCAAATTAGTGTGCCTGAGCTATGCATTTCATGAGTGATAAACTGGAACTAGAGTAGAAGAAAGAAAAATTTCCTTTTTCTATTGATCAATAGATCAGATTCTTGAATATTGTCTGTCAAATTGATTCATTATATGCTTAAAATGTGTAAGCAATTGGAAGTGCCTTCAGTAAGAATGCAAAATCTTGGGGTTCTTCAACAGTTATATTGAGTTAAGGCCCCATTTGCTTGAATCGGAGATTGTTAATTAATTTGATGCAGATTTTAGGATATGAAAATTTGTTTCCTGGTCCAACCTCGTGTTGCAATATTTGCTGAAATGTTATAATCTTTTTCTTTGTTTTTTTTCCCTAAGAATTTTTGAGATTTTCCTGCCTGGAATATTGTTTTGACAGCCTATTATGTAATGTCAGAGAAGTTTAAGAGATATTGCTGAACTCTATGGATCAGAGTCATCTTTGCAAGCCATTGAAGAGCACCGTAGAGTCTCTGGAATACAATCCATCAGTTCAACATGCTTCAAAGCTGCAAGAATCTCTACCATACTCATTGATGATGGGCTAAAATTGGATAAAAAACATGATATTGAATGGCATAGGAGTTTTACACCTCATGTTGGTAGAATCTTAAGAATTGAACGGGTGGCCGAGGAAATCCTTGATGAAGTGAGATACCTGTAGATATTCACTTCTAATCTGCATTTCCATGATTGTTAGGAATATTTTATTACTTCAGGTCCTTTAGTGTTCTCTTTGTTAGTTTATTTTACTTGTATTTGTTACCTTGTGCCATCCACATACTTTGCTCTTTTTCTTGGTTTATGTTTTCCTCTACTGGCTGAAATTTCATTGAAGTAATTCATGGAAAAAAAAAATCCTTTGCTGTATGTATTTGATGTTATATGTTAATTCCACATAATTATTTATGCAGGTAAACAGAACAACATATTAAAAAAATGTTCTCATGAGAATTTTAAAGAAAAGAAAATGTAATTTTTGATACAAGGGAGACAAAATTGTTATAGTTTTCATGGACTATTCTAAACCACATGTGTTGCTTATGGATTTCTATTGTTTGTGCATTCTTTCCTGAGTAATAAAGTCATGGTTTCATGTTAATTTTGCCTGGTGTAGCTAGTAAGCAAGAAGCAATAGTGCCATTGTATATTTTTCTGACTCCTGCTTTGTTGTACTCTTGTATCTGCACTTGTATTCATATTCTGCCTCTAAGCAATTCATGAACATTCTTATGTTCTGTTATCTTATGTTTGTATCTGATGCTCCTTGAAGGATTTGCCAGATGGGTCTTCTTGGACATTGGATTCGTTTAATAAAGCATTGGTCTCAAAGTTTAAATCATATCCTTTATATGTTTATCTCTCTACACACACACACACGTATAGATTTTTAAAGATATTCAATGTTTTTGCTGGGATCCTTAGCATTACTGTTACAGTTGCTGGTGAGATCTTCGGAAAGCATAGCTGCATACCGTACTGGCCTGGAAATCAATGTAAATGTGACTAAAACGGATGCTGAGGAGGGTCTCAAACAGGTGTTAGCTGGTCAGTACTCAGTAGAGTATGCAGATTCGTTAGAATAGGATCGGTTTCAACGTATTCTCACTCATAATATTCTATACTTTCAGCTGGGAAGCCTGTCCGCATAGCAAACAAAAATCTTATTGACTATATCTTCTTGCAAAGTTTAGAAGTTGCTCAATCCTATGACTTGCCAATGCAGATACACACAGGGTAATGGATAGGTTTTAATTGTATGATACTTTTAAATATTGGTACCCAAATATTTTTCGGGAATTTAAGCTAAAAACCCTTCAAAAAATCATAACTGAGTATATTTGAATTTTCTGCTTGAGTATACCTCTATCTTTCTTTGTTTTCCATTATACTAAATTTTCCTTGCTGTGACTAGTTTTGGGGATAAAGATTTGGATATGCGACTGTCCAATCCTCTTCATCTCCGTGCAGTTCTTGAGGACAAGAGATATTCAAAGTCTTGGATTGTTCTTTTACATGCGTCGTACCCATTCTCAAGGGAAGCATCATATCTAGCTTCTGTTTATTCCCAGGCAAACATTTTATAACTTAGTGACTTCTATTAGTAAATGTGAACATGGATTCGAGGTTCACCAGCAGATAACACAATCTTCTCCTGTAGGTTTACCTCGATTTTGGGTTGGCAATTCCAAAGCTTAGTGTACATGGGATGGTATCTTCGGTGAAAGAGCTATTAGAGCTAGCTCCAATAAATAAGGTGATAATTTGCAGATAAACACACCTTGCATTAAGATGTATAAATAATAATTTCATGTGCTATGTGGAACACAAATTATAAGTTTACATTTCTAAATCCAAAACAAGGGTAAAAGTTATCACATTTTTATTAAAATTTCAAATAACGGATGTCTTGTAACAACATCTTGTTTCTTTCTTTCAATATAACTTTCCCCTCCTCATCTTTCTTTCTTTACCTACCTCACCCTTTGATCTATATGTATGTACACTGAGATTGAAAATTTAATGTAAATTTAGTTATTCATATGATGTCAGCTCTCCCACCTCCATCCTCCCACCTCCATCCCAATTGATATGTATCACTCTCCATTGTAGCAAGTCTCAAAATGCATGTCTAATTTTGAAAGTCAAAAAGTAAACTTTTACATTTCTCCAATTTCCTTGCCTTTTCGTGTAGTTCAAAATGTTATAGGTTCATTGATTGACATATTTGATGTAATATACAAAAATATTAAAATACAGTTTTTTTGAAGAATGTGTTATCTTTCATAATAAATAAGAATGTTCACTTTAACTTCATGAGCATTCAAATGCAATATGTTGAGTGGGAGAGAAGTATAACTTTTGGATATGACATTCGATGTCTCACAAGAATGAGCTTGGCATTGCAGGTGATGTTCAGTACCGATGGATACGCATTTCCAGAAACCTTCTACTTAGGTTGGTTAGCATCCGCTATGATGCCTAAATTTTGAAGGCTTTATTGTGGTTGTTTCAGTTTCTCATGCTCCTCTTCTCTTGTGCATCACCTCCATGAAGTGTATCTTGCTCCTATTGTCATGAAATAAATCTTGTTTCCTTTTCTGCTATGATATTTTTAAGTACATAACTTCTTGGAGTTCTGAATAATGACTTTTGCTTTCATAGGTGCAAAGAGGTCTCGTGAAGTTGTTTTCTCTGTTCTACGTGATGCATGCGTTGATGGTGATCTCTCTGTTCCTGAGGCTGTGGAAGCTGCTAAAGACATCTTTGCACAAAATGCAATCAACTTTTATAAGATTAGTTCAGCTAACACTGCAGCTAGTTCACATAATAATTTGCCCCCTAAGTTGAATATTAATGGCTTAGAGACTGATGTGTCACTTGTTCGTATCATGTGGGTTGATGGTTCAGGACAGCACAGATGCCGTGTGAGCTTCCATCAAGCACATTTCAGTTATTTTGTTATTCATGTCCTGTGTAGCGTCAACCTTTCATTTGATAACCGTCTCAGGAAAATTTAGAAAACTATTTACTTCTTTGTCAAGAAATTTTGACTGCCAGAACACTTCTTGTAGGGTTCTCACCCTCAATCATGCTATATATTGTAAATTGCACTGTTCATGATGAAGCAACCTAAGAAAAATCTTTGCTATCATTTTGCATCATTGCGTAACATGTTAGTTATGATTTTTTTTTGCTATTCTTTTTCTTGACATGCTCTCAAATTTTATTTCAGGCTGTTCCTAGAAAGCGTTTCAACGATGTTGTTGCTAAGAATGGGGTTGGTTTAGCATGTTGTTCTATGGGTATGGCTTCTTATGTTGATGGACCTGCTGATGGGTCAGGTCTAAGCGCAGTTGGTGAAATAAGAGTAATACCTGATTTGTCTACTAAATGCACAATTCCATGGTACTTCAAATTTTTCTTGAGGCAATTTTGTGATCTTCTATTATTCCAACTTGTTGTGTAAGTGATGCAACTCTCTTCCGTGGCAGGAACAAGCAAGAGGAAATTGTTTTAGCTGATATGCAAATTAAACCTGGTACAGCATGGGAATATTGCCCAAGAGAGGCATTAAGACGAGTTTCCAAAATTTTGAAAGATGAATTTAACTTGGTATGTTGTACAGATTGTCTTATTTGTAAACTTAAGTACCATGGTGTTTAACTTTAGATGTGCTTCCAGGTAATGAATGCAGGATTTGAGAATGAGTTTTATCTCTTAAAGAGCATAACAAGGTATGAAATACAATATTATCTTCAAATGTCAACAATGTATATTACCATGGATTAAAATGTGAAAGAAAAATTCAGGGAAGGGATTGAAGAATGGTTACCATTTGACTCTACTCCTTACTGCTCCTCATCTGCATTTGATGCTGCTTCCCCCATACTTCGTGAAATTGCTGCTGCTATTTTTTCCTTGGGCATTTCTGTAGAGCAGGTAGGAAGGAGATTTTAACGTGATCAATTGTAAATGAAAGATATGATAATACCTTTGTTTGATTTTCATCCGATATCAATTTTGTCTCTTGAAAATTTCTTTCGCATAACATTACCACATAAGGTTCAAAATTGCTTGAAACTTAAATCTTTTTACAGCCCTTAGCAGCAGTAATGATGATTACCAGGACATTGATAAAACAGATTATGCATAAAACTGAATGTAAGCATTTAGAAGCCTATGAAATATTGATAATTTAGGCTATTATGCTTGACCAAGCCACTAAAAGGACAATACTCATTAGAATGTTTTAAAAATTGCTTAAGATTAGCCTTTGCTGGCCATTTTATAGGATGATATTCAAAAGCTTCAGTTCTAGAATTTGTCTCGTGTGTGGTCCATTTGTTTAACTCTTTTCTTTTTTTATGGCATTGTAGTTACATGCAGAAGCTGGAAAAGGTCAATTTGAGCTGGCTTTGGCATATACCACTTGTACTAAAGCTGCTGACAACTTAACCTACACTCGTGAAGCTGTCAGGGCAATTGCCAGAAAGCATGGCTTGCTGGCAACTTTTACGCCAAAGTAAGTAGCAAGGTTCATTCTAATGTTTTAGTATAAGTTAGCGTCTGTTTTATTCAGATTTTGAACGAAAGAAAATCCATTTTGCACCTCATGTGTGTTTTGAAGACTATGCTAACATGTCGGTCACTATCTGGACATAATTTGTGTTATGGTGTCGTAAATGCATTCTGGCCCCCAATTGCAGAAGCAATATGCTTGTTTCTTTTATTAGGGAAAAAAATGGATTGGTTATGCATGCAGAAATGCCATCATGATTTGACATTATACCATTAGTTTAACAATATTTGAACAAGTAAGTCACCATAACCTTTAAAAATGCTGCAAATTACACTTCAAAATGATTGTAATTGCTACCAACAAAAAAGAAATTCTACTTTTTGTACCTAAACAAACTTCAATTTAAAGTAGTTTATTTTTCAATCAATTAAGCTACAATCATCCTTCTATCATAAGTTTATTCAAAACCAGTTCTTTTACTATTTAATCCAAACTGACATAAGCTATTTATCTATGGTAAAAAAGTACACATGTTGTTGGCTGTATTGAATTGAAAATTAGCATAACAGATCCAACTCAGAATGTCATGGATGGAGTCTTGTTTATGAAACTTAGTTTCTGCCAATGAACACTCTTTGGTTGCTTTGGTGCAGTGCTTTCTTAAATCTCAGAAGTGAACATTTGGAAAGTGTGTAACAAAGTGTTCTCTTGCATATTGAAGGTATACATTAGATGATCTGGGTTCTGGCTCCCATGTGCACCTTAGCTTGTGGCAGAATGGCAAAAATGTATTTATGGCATCGGATGAATCATCTAAGCACGGAATATCAACATTGGGAAAGGAATTTATGGCTGGAGTTCTGCATCATCTTCCTTCAATTTTGGCATTTATAGCACCACTTCCTAACAGGTTGCTCTTCCATTATCTTAGATTATTTTGACCAAAAACTGATTTTATGGTATGATATTATAGCACTACTTTTTGTATCTTTAACAAGCATGATAGTAAAACAGATATGTAATGTTTACAAATTTGTTATTCTAAAGGACTTAATTAACCACTTGTGATATTGTGCTGCTATTTTTTCTTACATTGCTCTCAAGTCTCAATTTCTTTGCAGTTATGATCGGTTACAACCAAACACATGGAGTGGTGCATACCTGTGCTGGGGAAATGAGAATAGGGAGGCGCCATTGCGAGCCGCGTCTCCACCTGGAACTCCGGATGGTTTGGTGAGCAACTTTGAGATTAAATCATTCGATGGTTCTGCAAATCCATACTTAGGCTTGGCTGCGATAGTCGCCGCTGGCATTGATGGTCTTCGCGACATCTTTCGCTTCCTGAACCTGTCGGTAAGATCATGTAACCTTGGTTATGTAGTGTGTAACAGCATGCATCATAAATAGTACTTGTTTGTATCTACAAAGAGCTTATATGATTTACAAATAATTAGCCATTTTATGTTAGTTCATATGAAACCATGGAAGAAGTTTAATGTGTGTCATTCTTATCAATTAAATAATAAACTCATTTCATGTACAATACAGATACAATCCCAAATCCTGAAAACCTTCAGAGATTGCCAAAATCACTTTCTGAATCTTTGGACGCTCTTCATAAGGATGATTTCCTTAAGGAGTTCATTGGTGAAAAGTTGCTGGTTGCCATAAAAGCAATTCGAAAGGTATGTGTAGGGCTTATTCCTTGCAATATAAAATTCTTCATGGACTGGCATATCATGTGGATAGTTTCTAGGTGGTTTTTCTGCTAGGGGTGATGCTTCAACTAGTGTCGGTTGTCTTAGCCAGTTTCTGGTTTTAAAAATTGGAAGATTAAGTGAAATGTTGGCATGCCAATTGTTTTTCCAAAAAACTTATATGCTTTTCAGAGTGGCAATGCATTTTATCTGTCCTTAATTTTGTTTGCTTTTATCAAACCACCAAAAGCTTAATCATGCTTTGTGTTGCTCAGTTTAAAGGTTTTCAACTAAAGTTGCAGGATTATAGCATAAAGTGTTTGATTGAGAAACATTATAATAATACACTGAACCATGTAGTAATGTTGTTAAGATACCTTTTGCATGCACTCTTGGTGCCAGTGAATGGTAAGACCATATATTCATAATCATAATGTTCTGTTGACAAGAAGCCAGAATCACTATATTCACTAGGGATGAAAATGTCAGATATCACTGTTATTTGATCTTCACAAATAAATAAATAATTATGGAACATGAGGTTTGAGTTACACTGAATAATGTATCTGGATCATTTATTAGTGATTTGTTTAATGTGACCTTTTCTCTTGTCCAAGCTTCTAATTTTGATGCTTAATGTGACTTGCACAGGGTGAAATTGACCATTACTCAAAGAACAAGGATGCTTACAAGCAACTTATACACCGCTACTGAGCTACTTGTCTTCTTGTCCAATGTATGCAAGATTGGTCACAGCATAGTTTTTTAGATTCTGATGAATTATGCACAATGAATGAACATTCATCCTTGTTTGCAATGACACTTCAGAGGTTTATACTCAAGGGTAAAGATGTGAACTAATCTATCCAATGTATCTTCCAATAAGACATGGACTAATCTATCCAATGTCCTGTCCCTTATGGCTCAAGTTCAACCACTATAAGAATAAAATAAATTGGAAGCTTAATAGTTTTCCATTATTTTACTATTATTATTCTTATTTATCTATGTAGAATTTGCTTTAGTTGAAAGTCTAAAATCATTCATGATGCCTACTCTTAAAGGGGAAATCATCTTCAATACTGCATTTGCATCATCTTCAATATTGCATCCAATTATATTAGGACAATTGAGTTGAGGATTAAGGGCAGCACACATTCTTGTTGCTCATAAGATTGATGAAACTATTTTTCTGGCCATGCTTACATAAGTTTCCTTAACTAGTCAAAGCATTGACCACAAATCATCTTCGGAGTTACAAATTAACTTGATTTTGGTCCTAACATTTATAGTTGATGAAGGTAATTGTGACATTCATATTAATGAGAAACCATTGGCGATTGAGATGGATGCCACTTGTAGTAATGACTATTCCCTACTGCATAAATCAGTCATAAAATAATAAATGCAATATTTTGTTGATTAACCGTATTGTGTATTAAATCATTATTGTAATTTTTTGGATTGGTTTATGATGCCGAATTAGTGCAATCCTCTTTGAGAGTGCGGTTTGTATAAAGTATGGTTTTGCAAATGATATCTAAATCATGTGTTATTGATTTAATCTCAGTATTTTTACGTGACATGCGGACAAATACACATAAAAGAAAAAAAATATACTCATTCACTATTTCATTTTTTGACTCAACGATTCCTTCTTGCTGAATTGGGCCTATGATGATTTTGATTGGTACCTTATCCCTTTATTGACGAACTGAATTGGGCTTAATTTTTTGTTGACATAACCCTGCTAGTTGAGCCTATCCACTTTAACCAAAAAAGCCCAATCCACATTTACATATGCTTTGCACTTCCAGTATTCTCTTGAGATGTTTGATTTTGTCTTTAAGGTCTCATCTTCATAGATTAAGGGAAGCTATACCCGTCCAAATTTTCAAAACTCCAGATAATTAATTTAAGCTCAAACATCGTTAAAACATCATATGACAGCTGAAAATTATTTTTTCTTCAAATGTTTATATTGGATTATGATTTTCTAATGCGAGAAAGTGAAGGGCATTCATCTTTAGATAATTTAGTTGGGTCTATAAAAAGTGTATTTTATATAATTTTTTTTTCTCTTTCATTAGAGTATTCAAGGAAGATATTTGGAAACCATGCTTCGAAATACGGATAAGTCTTGGATGAACAAATGCACCGATTTTTGGCTCGATGCTAATCCTTAACATATATATGTTTTGAATAAGACAATGAGTTAATCCAATTTTTGTATTTTATGGTAGACATTTTCAAGGGAATCTTTTGTAACGACGTCATAATATTTTTGGTAGATAGCAAGACAAAAAAAAAACAACGAAATAAAAAATACACAAGGCTAGCTCTTCTTATCAATAGTCATCAAGGCAAAAAGAGCAGGAGAAGAACCCTCACATTCATGGAAATTCTCACTCGAAACAGCTCCCAGGTGCACCAAATAGTCAGCACATTTATTAGTATCCCTTAAAATCAAAACAAAGCGAACACACCATTGACGAGTGATCAGCGAATCTCAAAAATTAGATCTCTTTCAATGTGATTATTATGCAGTTTATAAAAAGTCACATAAGAGAAAGTTTCAAGGCTATCAGTCTCACAAATGACATTCCTGTAACCTTTGTACCATGCATATCTAAGATCCCATTAGATAGCAAGTAGCTTCGTATGAATGACTCATATAGTTTCGCTGTACCTTAAAAAATGCCACACAGTCTCTTCTTGTATTTCTAATGATTCACCATAACCAGCCGCCTCGGACACCCAAGAACACTACCATCAACATTAACTTTAATAAAGTCATCGCTAGGACCATTTATCCATTACCTATGTACCTTGCCAATAACAATTTCGCTTAGGTGCATTGTACATCATGAGCGAGCAGATGGACATTTCTATCTATCAGAGTGGTAGGCCAAGTTTTAACCCCAAACACATCATTATTGTGGCCTCTTCATATCCACCAATAACCTGCAAGAACAAGTATAAACCTCTTCCCAATCCCAAAAGTCTTAATCCAATGACTATCCTGTAGCTCATCAAACAATGGTTCTTTCAATAAGTCCAAAGAATCCCAAACTTTTTTGGCTTTTGGGCAATCTCTGAGATAGTGTATACAGGTTTCATATTCCCTCCCACATCGTTTACATAGGGAGGAATCAACAAGTCCTCTTATGAAACGGAAAAGATTGGTAGGAAGAGCATTATGTAAAAATAACCAAAACATCACCTGTATTTTTTCGGGCAAACCAAACGCCATAGTCAAGACCAATTCTGAGTGGTGTCCCAATTGCAGAACTTGTTCAATAAGCTAATAATAACCAAAAGCTGCAGAATAGGCATAGGAAGAAGATTTTGTCCAGAACCATCCACGTCTTTCCTCCCCACTCAATTGCTATGGTAAAGCTGCAATTTTATTCCTTAATTCCTTTGAAAGATCAGTAGATAATGTATGCCAAAGTCAAGTGTCATTGTTCCAAACATTATGAATAAAAAGTGAAGTGTTAGAAATATGAACATAAGGGACTCTAGTGCACAAATGTCCCAAGTGAGACCAAGAATCATATCAAAAGGAGGTGTTATCATGACCAGGATCCAAGCAAAGTCATCTCTAAGTACATTAACTGCCTTTATAATGTTATTAACCACCCAAGAAGGGGCCACACGAAAGTTATTTTAAGACAAATAAATTTAAAAATACTTATGTTGAATCACCTGAGGCCTTAGTTTGTCATCATCATGAATTAAAATCCAAACAAGTTTACCCAGTAAAGCCAGATTGCTTTGATAAGCTTCCCAAATACCCAATCCACTAAACCTTTTCTCCTTACTTTCTATCCTTCTACACAACCGACCAGTTTTCTTTATTTATTTGTTTTTATTTTCAGATTTTCTGTTTCCTGCAACCTTTCTTAACAATTATCTAATAAGGGACCCAAAAAAAAAATTGACGTCCGTGAGTAATTATTATCCGCCTTTGAAATTAAAAAGACATCAAGTTGAAAACATAAATAGAAATTAAACAAAGATTATTTATAATTATTCAAAGAAATAGGCATATCTAAAAGTGAGTACATGCGGTGAAAGTGAGTCTTAACCCTTCACTATTAAAATACTTATTAGATAACAAAACTTTGCTCAATTGATAGGATCTAATAATGTTAACAAAAACGTTACGTATAAGGTTTGAAGTAAATTGATGTAATTATTATTATAAGTTATTGTTAGAATTTAGGATTTAATGTTTTTGTCTTACTCAGATTTGATGTTAACATATTATTATTAATAAGTCGATATCACCATGTTATTAGATATATTTAACTACTGCAAAAATTATTTAAAAATCGCACAAAAATCATTATATAATTAATTGATAATATATAAACTTCTGTGCTAGTATTTTTTCAAAGTGATATGATAGAACTAATAGATTTGTTAAATCTACAATGACAATAATAATAATAATAATAATAAAATTTTACCGACAGTTCGAGTAT
The DNA here is from genome assembly GCA_030441495.1 of Dalbergia oliveri. Taxonomy (NCBI): domain Eukaryota; kingdom Viridiplantae; phylum Streptophyta; class Magnoliopsida; order Fabales; family Fabaceae; genus Dalbergia; species Dalbergia oliveri. The sequence goes on from JAMLFY010000013.1 coordinate 26,985,506, forward strand.
TATATAATAATTAGTCATCATAAGATGATGAAAGTGGAACTGAGGTTTCACAAAGTTGTGGCCCAAATTAAGATATCTGTGAATATGATGAGATATTGGCAAAGTTAAAATTGGCCACTTCCATTTGTCTTCCTCAATCCCTACCATACATGCCCACCCACCAAATTCAATGTCATTCTGTCACATATTGTACCATATTTCCACGTGCTTCAAAACTCAAACTTCGCTCAACAACAAATAGAAACTCAGCCAAAGGAGATACAATTAGGAATAGAAGAAAATAAATAATTTTACTGATGACTATCCTAAAGCTAGCTATTTCTTAAAGAATTAAGATTAAAAACATTGACAAAAATTTAAATTAACTTTTTAATATTAAATACACCGCTTTTTATTGAATATTTTTGTTTATAATTTCATACTAATATCATTAAGTACTTATTAAGTATCAAAACTGAAAAAAAAATTTTGGTAAAGTGGAAATGGAAATACGAGTAGAGTAGAATAAATTATGTCATGTTCATGATTAAATGTTTTGTAAGTTTAATGATATAAGACTAAATAAAAAAAATGATATCAGGGAAGAGAAATGTATAACATGATCTTTTCTTCATATTTAGGGAGTTTGAGCGGCAAGAAAGTGATAATGTGATCCTCTTTTGTCATTTCATGAGACATGATTATGTTTTCCGTATCTATAAACTTAACACCAATTATCTAATCAGTGATCACCTACAGCATTAACTTTGGGCAATCTTCGTAATTCTTTGGGGATTTAAAATTTTTGTTTCTCCTTTACGTCTCTAATTTTGTCATCTTCATTAAATATAGACAATTTACTCCAAGAACACATCAATGTGTTAATTAATAACAACTTCATTCTTATTGGGAGTTTATTTTACTATGTTCTGTTGCCAATACAAATTAGGATGACAATACTTTATTTTTGGTGGAAATGATGACAATACTTACGAAAACGAAATTGCAACAGAAAAAATAAAAATTTGAATAATATTTGAAGGATACGAAAAATGGGACGTCGATAATTTAGCCCAAAATAAGGCCCAAAAGCATATGCTTATTGATATGTGTGCATGAAAATTGTTATAATACAATTGTCAAATCCATATATCAAAAGCTAATAAAAAAAATCTATATATCAAAAGCCAGTAATTTATTTTTTTGAGGCTGATATCTTACTGATACGTTTTCAAAAGAGTAACTAGCAGGGTTCTTAATCTTAAAGATTAATTCGTGATATACGCTGGTTCATATATCTCTCTTGTTTCCTGACTTTACAATTAGATACAGATGACTACCGCTTAGGACATTGGCTTCCATAATGTTGGTGTGAGAGTGATTCTTTTCATGTGGCTACTCTTATTACGGATGGAGATGGGATAGTCACCATATATGTGCTATCCTCCTTGAGACATTAGTTTTTTGATGACTCGTGAAAAGTTGTGATTATCACCCACGTTATGTGTAAAGTAAATCATTGTATGGATTTATCGGCTAAGAAAGGTGGTGCTGAGTTGGTGGACTCAGTTTTGAATGACCCTCCCCATGAGTGTATGGACTATATGAGAACTCTATTGGACGTAGATTCATGTGAGTTTAGTCCTCTGCTTTTGTTTGTTTCCTTTCTTGTAACCAAAAAATTTTTGATGAACCAAAAGTGTTGAATAGTAATCATTAAAACCCAGCTGGAAGGTCTTAAATTATTATTTTTTTCATCATTACATTTTTATTCCAAAGAAGAATAAAATAATTTCATTCATTTTTCTCAAAAAATATTATCCATTTTTAATTATGCTTTGTGTGGAAAGAAAATGTAAATTGCTTACTTCCGAAAGTTTCTAGCGGTTATACATATACAAAAACTTCAAGGCCATACTTTCATGCTATTATATATTATAGTAGATTATCCCAAAACATATAAAAATAGTTTCCTATCTTTCGTATAATTGTTGAATACTTCAATATTACCAAGTCACTTTCTAGTACCCACCGTGGATGGAGGAGAACAAACTGGAAGTCCATTTTTTTCGTACAAGGATTTAATCTCGGAAATATATTTTAAAAAACAGAAACTACTTATTCAAAGTTCAAAGTAATAAACTAAGACAAAATTTTGAATTCAATGAAATGTAAATGTCAAGTGAAATAAAATATTATAATAGATCGAAAGGATCCAATAGATTGTGTGGTTTCAAGGTGCATTTGGAGTATATAATATCTGTAATTTTTTATTTTTTTGGTTTACGTCATGGCATGACATGCTGTGTGTGTATATGTACAGTAGGAGTATTTGAAAATCAATTTCCTTCAGAGACGTAAGTTCATGACTAAACTCCTTTCTGCCAGATATTTTTTGAGCTCAAATAAAATACTGCTTAACATGAGTGAGTATTAGCTCCGAGGCGTCAAGAAATAACCAAACAGCAAAATTAGGCATGGACAAAATTTTATTAGTTCAATTATATGAATCTTTGAAAATTGTAACCTGTGAGCACCACCTGACATGTGATATATATATATATATATATATATATATATATATATATATATATATATATGTGTGAAATAACTTTTTCCTTGACCAAAATAATATTTGTAATGTTTCGAGATTAATTCTACTATTTAATTATGAAATTTTTCAATCAATTGTCTTTAGAGAAGAAAAAACCATAACATTTACCCAATTTAAATAGGGCAGCAAAATAATAATTAGAAAAATTATTTACCAACATTTAGTAGATTCAAATAGCTTGACACTTACTTTTCTTAATCAAGCTCCCAAGTTCAAGTCTTGCAGATGAAAAGAACTAAGCTCTAATAAGAGCTTTGCCCTTATATATGTAACATCCCCTGACTTTACGAATTGACGACCTTTCCACAAATCAACACCTGTTTTCAGTATGTTTTGTCCTTACTCACACACTTCCTGAGAAAATTTTCTAGGAGGTCACCCATCCCAAAATTGCTCCAAGTCAAGTACGTTTAACCGTTGAGTTCTTTCGTGATAGGCTAGCGAAAAGAAAAATGCATCTTATTAGCATAGGTAATACCAATCAATTCATATAAGTCATTCTTAACTTATAGTCTCATACCTAAACAGTCTCAAAATCCTTCTTATTCCTGTGTGTAATCGGTTCATTCATGTACCCTTCCGCTTGAAGGCCTTGCCAGAAGCTCCTCCTTATCCGTGCCTTCTTGCATCGACGATCACTCCTTGCCTCGTCACCGATGTTACATGTCCTCCATTTTCCGCTTGGTTCGTCCCCAAACCACACGTACTAGGGAGGTGAGGCTCTAATACTATTTGTAACATCCCTTGCTACTTTATGGATTGACGACTTCCCACAAATTAACATGGGTCTTTTCAGTGTGCTATGTCCTCGCTCACACGCTTCTGAGAAACTTCCAGGAGGTCACCTATCCCAAAATTGCTTCAAATCAAGCACGCTTAACCGTAGAGTTCTTTCATGATGGGCTCCTGAAAAGAAAGATGTATCTTGTTGGCATAGGTAGTACTAATCAATTCATATAAGTCATCTTTAACTGTCTAGTCTTATACCTACACACTCTAGATCTCTCTCTTTCTGGTGTGTAATCAGTTCATTCATGTACCCTTCGCTTGGAGGCTTTGCCAGGAGCCACTCTTGCCGTGCCTTCTTGCCTGACGATCACTCCTTACTTCGCTACCGGACGTTACAATATATAGTACATAGATTGACCCAAATTAGTGAGAGTTAAATGAATTTTGGATACTAATAGTAGTAATTTACAACAACAACATATACTAGCAATTTCATATAACATTCCATAGTCTTCTAGATCTGTTGAAATTTTAAGTGTGAGAGGTGAAGTTTTACACTAGTTAAATATGAACTAAGTAAATAGTATATAAGATAAAGATTTCACCAGTTAAATATGAACTAAGTGAATAGTATATAAAATAAAGATCTCATAAACTTATTGTCTTATGGTATACTTGTGAGTGAGTTTGGTAAAAAGAGAGGGAATAAGAGGAGTTTATAGGGCAAAATTTTGACATCTTGCACTGCAAATCTTTTTCTTTCTCTCCAAAAAGTCAAACTCACATATATTCCTTGAAGGTGTTAGGTCAAGATGTAGAGGTTGGTTTATGCTTGGGTTGTGGTCCTAACACTTGTTAGAGCATTGGTAATCAATTTGTGTCTGGTTTCATTGGTAGTATACTTGGAAGGGCTTTTGATGTGAGAGAGGAGTGCACTATATTTGGCCTCACACTTGAAGGGAAGAGAAATATTAAAATTTCAATTGTGAGAGGTAAAGTTTTAAATTGATTGAGCATTGGATTAAGTGAATATTATATATATAAGATGAAATGATCTATAAATTCATTATCTTCAGGTTTCTAGTCAAGATATGAAGACGTTTGAATAATTTAAGGTGAGATTCTGGCATTTTCTATCCTATAAAAACTATCTCAATACTTTTTTTGTTTTAAAAGATAAAAAAAGAAAGAAAGGTAGAAGTTTGAGACTACGCTGCAAGAAAACAAATATCACAATTTTATCAACTTGAATATATAATGATATATGACAAAACTCTATAGCGTCGTTTGGTCCATATAGCCAACTCCCACTTAGTGAAATAAGGTTTAGTTGTTATTGTTATATGGACTTGAATCTCTTTTCTGATTTCTGTTATGAATTCTGTCAATTTACTATTGATTAGGATATCAAACTCGTCATACAAAAGCATGCAGCAACCTTTATGAAAGTGCTGGGAACTCATAATAATGCATGGTTGTTTTGCTAAAATACATTATCTTCATGCTTAATTGCCTTTCATTATGATATGATCATTTCAACAAGTATATAAAATATATACTAAGCTGTTAAGTTATAGTCACGCTAAGTTTGGTAGGCCCCATGAGCCATTAGATAAAAACCATAGACAAGTAAAATAACGTAAAGGCATAGAAAAGGACACACAATGAGTGAAGGGAAGAAGAGGATGAAGAAGAATATAATAATGGACAGCTGACATTACCCACTTTTCATTTAGTAATAATAAGTTTGTCGTAGAAAGTGGATTCCGTGTAGTTATGAACTCATTTGTTTATTTATTCATGGTCACGTAAAATGCACAAAAGACCTAGCACTAGTTTTCTACCAAGGAAACAACTGCAAACACCGTTTTTTGTATAATTATATTAAAGATTTATCTTAAAGGGAGGAAAAAGGCTTTGAAAGTGTAATTATTCTGTTATGAAAAATGCTATATATATAACAAAAGTTATTTGCCAAAATTATTATGAAAAATTGATAAGACTACGAAGAATAATTATTATTGGATTGAGCGCTTACTACTTACAAGGCTAAAATTATAGTTGTTAGTAAGCGTACAATACTTTTTACTTAAGTCTATTATCAAGCACTATGGTTCGATCTAACTCCGATCCTATTATAAAAATCTTGATAACAAACTTCTAGCGCCGTTTAATATTTATTAGAAAAATGCTAAAGAGTTCAAAACTTCGTCAAAATTTTGCTGCAAAAATAATATGGCATGGTAATTAACTATTTAATAAATAAGCAATTCATACTACTTTATTTTATCAAACTATTACCATGGTTTTCATAAAAAAAATTGTTTGTACTTTTTTGACAGGATAACATTACTTAATTAGCATTATGTTACACCTACTTGGTCCTCAATTTCTTCAAAAGTTGTTTGCCAAGTTGTGTGGTCTGCATTTGGAATTTTCCGAGTCAAGTATTTTGTTCTCTCTACGTGTGATCATTAATTTGTTTTCAGGAATCTGGTTCTCACTAAAGTTTCATGCTTGAAGATTTGCCTATTATAAACCCACCTGCTGCATTATTCTCCGCACCTTTACATATTGGCCTTTTTCATTTCTTTTCCGCATAAGCCAAAGTTCCTATCGGTGCTATTACATATTCTATTTTGGTGTTTGGGAAGTCATTGAATTTGATTAAACTCAAGAAACGTGATGATCTTATAAGAAGAAGAAGAAGGATGTGTATGTTTTTCACATGATTAGTGCAGAGATATTAAATTAAATTATTATATATGGATTAATATGCGCAAACAAGTTTAATTTTGATGTGATATGTGTTAGGGCAGGCGAGCCTAGCTAGTAGGGAAAGGTAAAATTAATGGGTTAAGTGAGAGCATCACACTATTAGGTTGAATTGTCACATCTTGATTCAAAATCTCAAGACAATGAATCATGGATCCTCCCATATTATATATTACTCATTTAGTCTATTTTCAACCAATATGATGTCACGATCTAGAGAACGTACCGGAGGTGAAAATTTGGATTGCCAAAAGCATCTGATAACGTGATTGTTTAATATGCATAAATAAATCGAATATATTTAAAATATCTCAAGTTTAACTAAATTTCATAATTACTGAAAATGTTTCCAATCATAAATCCTGAACATAAAACTGCGTAAAATCCATATTCTGAAAGGCAAACATAATTAAATAAAAATTGAAATTCTGAAAATAGTGAAAATAATATAATGCATGTCCGAAATCCTGCACAATTATTGAGCACTACTAACTGACATAACCAATAGTAAGCTCCACTCCAAAGCGAAGCTTACCAAAGAAGCTGTAGCACTAATGGGGAGGATCCTGATGCAACTGAATTTGTAGCTGTACCTGTAAGGAGAGGAAAAAAAAGAGGGGTGAAACCATCAAAACTGGTGAGTGAACCTCCACTCACATCCTATATGGGACAATAATAAAAATACATAACATATACATATAACTAATGTAAAATATTTTTATATATAATTACATATAATTGTATTGAAAACAATAATTTAAATGAATCCATGGCAATAACTAGTAGAAATAGGAGATGTTCTGTACATAGATATAACTAAAACTCTGAAAAGCCAATGGCTAATCTGATGGGCACCTAACTAGGTTCGATAAATAAACACCACACTAGGTTCTTTTTGTGGGTAAGGTAGTCTTCTAGTGGACTACTTGGCACCAAGGTTAACAATCAATTCTGTAGTCATTAACTCGTTGTTTTGTTTCTCACTAATTAATATAAAATAACTTGTACATAAACCAAATAAATCTAAAAGCTTCAAATTCATATAATTCTAACAATTTGACTAGCATAATTGAGGTTTTGAAATCATACCCAAGAGATCACGGCTTGTAGAGAGTGTGATTTTAAAAGCCTACAAGTACGTAATCTGGCAATTTTTATGAATCATACTTTGTTCAACACTTTCAATAAATCATAGTTGATATTCTAAAATCTTAATAGGAAATCCATAGTCTGAAAATATAATAATCAATATTACTACTATATATAAACATTAAACTGAGGTCTCATAATTTCATAAACTGGAAAAAAGATATTTCATAACATGCAAGATATTAAATATGGTCCCATGAACTTTCTAAAATAAGATTTTCATGATAACTGTGAAAAATAATAATTTTTCTAAAAATTGGCATAATCCATGAAAGCAAATATTTGACATAAGTCATTCTAGAATTTTATGAACAATTTATATAATACTGAAAAAATACTAATAATGACCAAAAGTATAGTTATGAGCTTAAACTCACTCACAGTTAGTAGTCAGGAGTGTGCTTCCACTAATAATTTGACTCTTAAGAGTTGGAATGACATGATAGTAGAAAAGATCAATTAGAGGAAGTTGAGAGAAGCCTTGTTTTTCTCTCTAGGGAAAATTCTTCGACGGTTAGGATTCTTAAGAAAATATTTAGGAGTATTATGATCTGCCTAAAATATACTATGAGACAACAAAAATTTGGGACAGAATCATCAGCGTCCCGTGTACATGCCGATGAACAAAGAGCTTGGTTATCTATATATATAGCCAAAGATAACGCTAACATTTCTCGTTTCACCTAATAAAATAATAGAACTAATAGTAGTGCTTTGTTTCATCTAACACACACCCATATATTAATTAATAATACTTCAACTAACACATATATATTAACTAATAACACTTCGCCTATCACAGATACATATATTAATAATGATAAGTAATATTAGTGTTATTACACCGAATAATAATAATAAATAAATAAATAAATAAATAATATTAATGGTATTTACACCTAATAATAATGATAATAACTTATATACCATTAGATTTCATATTTGGAATATCACATATAAGAAGACTTCACTTCTTACACTCCAACAAAATATATATATATATTGTGCAGAGACTTGTGGTACATGTATATGTGTCAGAATCAAGGGTCCAATATCAAGTGCCTTGCTTCGAAAGTGATGTGCTTATTTGTCACTCATCACAATAATTTAAAATAAATTTATAATTCTATAAAAAAAATTAAGGAAATATTTCACTTTATCTATGAATAATAAGTCATATGTACTTTAGAAATTAAATTTTAAAAATGTGTAATTTGATCTCCTAATTTTTTTAAACATATAAATTGACCATTCCATTAATTTCTATTAATTATTAACAAAATATCATAAATTTAAAAAAAATTCAGGGAGCTAAATTAATAAATAATTTTAAATTGAGCGAATCTAAATTGAGAGAATTGTCAAATCAAGAATACTTATTTTTTAAAAAAAATTAATAAAGCTATTCAAAAGAACTATTACTTTTAAAACTATAATTGTACGATGATAGGTGAATTTTATGATGGATTTTTTATCTTTGGGTCTATTATGGATCCTATATTATTAGTTATTGGATTAAATCATTTAACAAAAATAATAATTATCTAATGACTAATAATAAGAGATTTATAATAAATTGAAAAATTTGAAATCCACCTCATAATTTATCCAAATGATAAATTAAAGTTTGAAACGATGACTTTTTTCTTTACCTGGAGTTGAAAAAGAAAAGCAACTTGCAGTACAAAAGGCCATCTAACAGTGTAAAAGGTTAGTATTCTAAATGAAAAAAAAAAATTCTGATTGATCTGAGCCCAACCATTATTCAATAAAAAGAATAACAACAAATAAAGGTTTAGTGTAGTTTCCAGATTTAATTTTATTTATAATTGATAGTATAAATTTCTATATTATTATGTATGTGTTAATACATAAAAATTAAGGAATTATTGTAACGCTTAAATAATTTTTTAAAATTAAATACTTCTAATGATAAAATTATATATATATAAATTCACCTAGCATTATTAAATCAAATCTAGATCCTTTTAAAATTTCAATTTTATGAAAGACTTGTAAATAGTTTAGTTTTGATTTGTTATTCACCTAAATTCATAGTTATGGTGAAATGAAAGTTGGATGGTATAGGAATGGCATTATGGCATCAATTAATTAAAACTAAAGAAAGGGGAGTTCCTATATGTACCCACAGCACGGAAATAAGAGGAACAATTGTAGTTGATGTTACCAAAATAGATTGCAACTTTTTTCCCTTTGCATGCATCTGTCAATTTTTATGTCTTAAATATTGATTAATATCTAGGGGACAAAAAAGTTTACAGCGAAGAACCTTTTCTCCAAGGTGCATTCTAGCGTGCATCATCTATATTTAAGGAATAGTGAAGTATACATGTGGATGTCAAGGATTGGAGTAGGAGAAGTGGTGGGACCCACACACTTAAAATTTTGGTGCATTTATGGTTTCATTCCACTATATTTTTAAGTTCATCATTATATCACTATATTTATGTACTGTATAATACTAATATACACATTCGATTTTAATCGTCCTTATTATTCTTTTCACCCATTCTAAAATCTAAAGCCCAATTCTACAGTTCCTTCAAGAACAATACCATCCCCAATCTGCCAAGAACAGCACCGTCCCCAACCCTTTTCACAACGCACGCAGATTTTGTTTTGTAGTTTGCAAATTTGGTCTGATTAAACAAGTTATTTTAATTTGTTTACATTTATTTAAAATCATAATTTAAGGTTAAAATTTATATCAAATGTAATTTAACATAACTAATTTATTAATTAATGTTCAAACAAATTAAAACAATAGTAGTTTTGAAGCATGTACAGTGCCCAAACCCCGTCTTTATGATTCATATGGTATGGACCAATACAAATCCCGTCGGTTATAAAAGCGGTGCGTCTAATGCTATGGCAGCATGGCCCCATTAATTTTAGTTCTATTTTATTGTTTTAAATTTAAATTTATATCTTGACAAAAAATAAATAAATTTATATTTATGCATTACAAAAGGAGATTAACTGTGACGCATTAACAATGTATAAAACTTTTATACTAATATCAAATCATATATTTATTTTTATAAGATTTTAATTTTGAAAGAATAGTAGTTGAGTCAAATATTTTTACTGATATAATATGCATGATTAGATATTTATATAAAATTATTTTATATTAACATCTGTGGATGTAAATTACATTCTAGACAAAAAAAAAAAAACATGAATGTGATCTTCATAGATTTCCTATGCTTGATATACAAACGATGCATAGATGGGGTTTATAAACTATAGAACAAAATTCCCCTAAAAAAACCTACTGGACAAAATTTATGAATCCTTATCATATATTTTTAAAAAAAATTGAATTGATCTAGAATGTGAACAAAAATGTTACATATATTCATTTACTTACTAGCCTTATTCCAATGTTATCTAAGTAATTTTTAATTCTAATATATATATTATTTGATAAGTGTGATGTCTAATGCTATTATTATTTTATAAAATTATATGTCAATATAGAATTAAATGAAGCACTTTTTTTATATTAACCAATATATAGTTTGTTTAAGTATGTTCTTATTAAATAAGGTTTTAATTTCAAATTTCCTAAGTGATAAAAATTAGTGTTAGAATAACTTTATTTCAATAATAGCGCATGATTGAGTTTGAGTGAGATTAATTTGGATCTAACAAATTTTGACTATTGGTGATTAAAACTTAAAAAAGGTTTATGTTATTAATATATTCATATTAAATTTTTATTTTTATTTTTTTAAGCATAACTATAATGACGTAGGTGTGGTGACAATAAAGGAAATTTTTATATGCATATATAGTATCATATCAATCAGGGGAAGGTAGAGGTAGGTTTGGAAGATTAGTTCGAAGATGGAATCAAAATTTAGAGACCAAATCCTAAGGTCTTTGAATATAGTTAGGGGCGCTCTTTGTCTGAACATGCCTGTTTAGGAATCGTATTATACCTTAATTATTATTATTGCACACATAACGGCCACCTTAATTATATCATCTTACTGCATTCTGACTCAATATTGTCTTTTCAACCGCCACGCTCTATACTATGATAATATCTCATTATGATATCATTTCCCTTTTGTTGTTTCTTAGGATATTTCACACATTTTGAGGTTTGAAGGTCAAATTAGTGTGATTAATTAATTTTAATATATATTTATTTAACTTTATATATATATATATATATGGCTTTTATAATAATTATTATGAGATTCAAACTTTTGTAATAATATATCAAAATTAAATTTTAAATTAATTTGGTGTATATAAAGTAATATATGTAGAACTTTATTCCAAGTAATAACTCATTTAAGATGCAAACCTTCTTCTTAATCTAAAGTATTAATTTTCTTATTGGTGAATTGAGTTAATTAAATTTGAATTATAGATTTAGTTTTGATGCATGCTGAATGCAAAAGGTATATAGACATTTAATCATGTATCATCGTACTGATCAAAGTGTTTGACTCAATCATCATCCTAAAAGAAGTGTTTTTAATTCAAGTGTAATTCTATTTTAGGTAAATGGTAATAGAGTTTATTTTTTATATAATGACAATGTAATATATTTCGTTTATATGACTTTTCAAATAGTAAATATGAGATTTAATCACTTTTTATTTATAAGATAACATATTATCAAATTACAATATAAAAAATTCATAGCGACTAGAAATTAAGGCACTATTAATAATGTGCAGTGGAAATTTTGATGTTGTAGATGGAAAAAATGATGCTTGGAGTTGACAAAAAGGAGGGGTTGTCCAGTTGTGGGGCTAAAGAAAGCAGACAAAGGAGGGAGGGCTGAGTTAGCTAGCTAGATCCGATCACAGCATAGCATAGCACAACGCACTGTTAGTTTCCACCATATCATTATTCTCATCATCCCATCCCAAAGACACAGAGGAAACTGACTCATCCAAAACCATAAAACTTTGGGGAAAGAGAGAGAGACTCACTCACTGCATAAACAAAACCCTTTAGAGAGTTGAGAGATATATATAAAAGTCTTTTGTTTGTTTTGTTCCACCTTTGTTGTGTGACTTTCTTCTCATTCCTTTCTCTCTCACTTTCAAGGTACCTCTCTCTCTTTCTCTATCTCTCTTTGCATCTGTATTACTGTTTCCTATTAAATTGCAGCTATGGATGTTTGCTGTATATGTACATGGTCATATCCTCATATTGAGTAATGTGCAATCACTAATTCTTATATATACATGTGTGTATGAATGTATATATGTATGTATGTATTTACATGTATACCTGTCTGAGAACAGGTTGCAATCTGGCTTTCAGGAAAAACAAAAATATATTTTTTGATATTTGTTCAAAGATTTTGGTCTTGTGGAATCAAAGCCATGGAATTAATAATATAATCGTTTCTGAGCTGATTTTTTTTTTTTTATATATTTTGCTTATCAATTGTTGGTTGTTTTATTATTATTTTTATTAATATTGCTATTTAAGTTCATTCATAGGGTTTGAAATTGTGTGTGTGTGTGTGTGAGTATGGATTTTTGCAGGGGCTATTTTTGTTGAAACTATGAGTTTGGGAGTTTTGGCACTGTAAATATTTGAACAGTACATATTGCTGAACTTTGTAATTATTTTTGAAGCTTTTTTTTGGTTTTTCAATCCTGGTGGAAGAGAGTTAGATTTTGACCAATTTTTTTCTGTGGCTGTCTTCTCTGCATTTCTTTAGGATTCCTCAACCAATTGTTGTGTTCTGTATGCTGTATTGCTTTGTTTGGTTTTGTGAGGGAATGAACGGAATTCTTTCACAATGAGGAAGAATGTTATAGCTTGTTCAATTTCAAGATTTTCTGCAGTATACAAGTTTAGTTTTCGAACAACAATCTGTCCTCCCATTATGTGTTTGATTATATTACCCTTTTTCCTCTTGGTTTGGTTAGCTTTTGTTATATTTCGGCAACTCTCTTTTTCTTTTCAGCTTCTATTTCTTGTAGTTGCTATGTATGTTAAATTGCCTAACGGTTTCAAAATTAGACGTGACAGTAAGTTGTGGTCTGCCAAATTCAGCAAAGGAAATAGTGATATAGCAATCAGTGATCTTTTAGAATTAAATTTGCTTCATAGTACTCTATCAAGCTCTCTTAGGTTCTTGACAATCTTTGGTTATCCCCCCCTTTTTGATGGCTTGAACTGTTGATCTCTTGCAGCTTGTGTGACTATGATAAATTTCTAATTCATTTTATTTTTCTGACATCTCTTTTCTTGTCAAAATACAGAGTTCCAAGGGTCAATCTCTTGGTTAGAATTCCTGTATGCAACCCATCTTCTCCTGTAGCTGTTGAGAATTCGGGATACTTATAATTCGGTAATTCAGGATACTTATAAATTCAATAAGGAAATTATTCCTTTTGGGTCATTATGCATGTCTGGCCCTGTGGCCATAGTTGATAATTTGGATGGAGCACTTTCTTGTGCAGAGAGAACAAAATCTCTTGATGCCATTTCTGAAATAGACCGTGTTGTAACCTCATTGACAGACGGCGGCGAAGCTGGTCATTCGTCCGAGATTGTTGGCTTTAGAGTTGGGGAACTCTTGCTTCCTAATGGAGAATTATATTCCGGGTCCCTTCTTGGCAACGTTCCAGAGGGTCATGGTAAGTATGTATGGTCAGATGGTTGTGTATATGAGGGTGAGTGGAGAAGGGGGATGAGGAATGGCAATGGAAAATTAAAATGCCCTTCTGGAGCAGTTTATGAGGGTGAGTTCTCTGGTGGCTATATCCATGGTACAGGAGCATACATTGGCTCTGATAATCTTACTTATAAAGGTCGGTGGCGATTGAATCTTAAACATGGGCTTGGTTATCAAGTTTATCCTAATGGAGATATCTTTGAAGGCTCATGGATCCAAGGAACACCGGAGGGACCAGGGAAGTATACCTGGGCCAATGGAAATGTATATTTGGGGAATATGAAAGGTGGGAGCATGTCAGGAAAAGGAACTCTCACATGGATAAATGGAGACTCATTTGAAGGAAGCTGGTTGAATGGCATGATGCACGGGCTTGGTGTATATACTTGGAGTGATGGAGGGTGCTATGTTGGAACTTGGACAAGGGGTCTGAAAGATGGCAAAGGAACCTTTTATCCGAAAGGTAGCTGTCTTCCATCTGCACAAGAAGTTTATCTCAATGCCTTGAGGAAACGAGGGCTATTGCCAGATTTGAGAAAGCAGAACCAGGTGAACATTCATCATGCTGCTTCTGTTGATATGGGAAATGTCAAGGTTGGTGAGAACCAGAGATCTAGTCGCGTTTCGTCTGATAAGCTTGCCAAAGGAAGCCTGTTAAATCTGGAACAATCTCGCAGCAAGAATATTTCTCTTGAAAGGCGATGGAGTCTTGAGGTATCTATTGAGAAGGTGATTGGGCATGATTCAACAGATTCTATACTAGAAAGTGGAGATAAAGAGGTTAATGAAAAGATCCCAATTTTGGAGCGTGAGTATATGCAAGGTGTATTAATAAGTGAGGTAGTTTTGAATAATAGTTTTTCATCATTGTCTAGAAGGGCAAAACGGCTTCAAAAGAAACTTGCCAAAGAGATCAAAAGGCCTGGTGAAGCAATCATTAAAGGCCACAGGAGTTATGATCTGATGCTCAGTTTGCAGCTTGGAATAAGGTAGAAAGCACTACCTTGACCATTGTTCACACTCAAAATGCTTTAGTCCTTATCATTTGTAAACATGCTATATTTTGGAGTATCCATAGTTGCTATGCTTTTGTATGGTTTTCCCTAAGTAATGTAATTGTGAAATGGGCTTCAATATGGCTAGGTATACTGTAGGGAAGATTACTCCCATACATAGACGGGAAGTTCGAGCATCAGATTTTGGTCCCAGAGCAAGTTTTTGGATGAATTTTCCTAAAGAAGGGTCTCAACTGACACCTCCACATCAATCTGAGGATTTTAAATGGAAAGATTACTGTCCAATGGTGTTCAGGTTAGTAGTTGGTATGCTTTTAGTATTATTTATTTCTTTGTATCATCTACACACTATACATGCATATATACTAATTGTAATATTTGTATGCTGCTCTAGCTCCAGAGGTAAGTTGTTTTTGGCATACTGTATATCTATAAAAGAAATGTTTATAATATCCATATCTTCATTACCTGCTTCAATAAATCACTCATTTGCACCTTGCTACTCACTGTGGATTGGTTGATTGCATCAGACTATATGACTAGTTCTATTTTCATCCAAATTTCAGTTTTTTCCTCTTAATGGAACTGAATTTTAGTCTACCATAGTATTCCTATAATTCTCCATAATCTTCTGTTATAAGGGTAAAAATAAATCTTAACCAACTTTTAGTATTTCTATAATTCTCCATTGCTTTCTGTTACTGAGGAAAATAAAAACCGATGTGCACATAAAGAATTTTATGTTTCTGATTTTATATATCCATGTCAAATTACAATACCTAATTGACTTGAATACAATTGTAGAATAATAATTTGACATGGATTTGGTTGAAACTTCTTATATGCGTCTTAAATCTGTTGCAGAAATTTGAGAGAATTGTTCAAGATTGATGCTGCTGACTATATGATGTCCATTTGTGGAAATGATGCTTTGAGGGAATTATCTTCTCCAGGGAAAAGTGGTAGTGTCTTTTTCCTGTCTCAAGATGATCGTTTCATGATCAAGACGCTGCGAAGATCTGAAGTAAAGGTATGTTTTACTATTTTTGGATCTTGTTCATTAGCATTTGCTGCAGTAGATACATAATTATTACTGCCTTGGAGACTTGTTTTCTTCTGGTTCCCTTAATTTATTGTTCAAAATACATGATTCAGTTTGAACCCAAAGAAAGTCTCTGGTTGACATCAATGGGATCCCACTTCTAATAGCAATTTATATTTTCATAGTGCCTGTTTGTTTTGGCATTGTCATCAATTGCTGCGTGTTGCATTTGCAGACAGTTCTCGTGTATATATCTGTTTGGAGTTCCAATTTCTGATATGCAGAGAAAATTGACAGCTTTGTTGCATTCTTTATTTTTGGTCCCTGTTTCCATATTGAATTCTTCTTTTTGCTGGTTTTCTAGGATATTTTATGCTTCTTCAAATTCTACTCATTTTTCTATCCAGTAAAACTACCTTTTCAATGCAAGAAAATTAAAAAGAGTTGAGCTCTCACCCAACATTATGACTGAATAAACTTGAGGAACATATGCTTAGTAATAATATCTTAGTTATTACTTGTTCTTTTTCACTACTCAGAAAAAAATACTGATTGCAGTGATCAAAATTTGTAGGTTCTTCTAAGAATGCTTCCAAACTATCATCACCATGTGAAGTCATATGATAATACTCTCATCACAAAGTTTTTTGGTTTGCATCGGATTATACCTTCAAGCGGTCAAAAGGTATGTGCATTTTCCTGTGCTTGAGTTGTTTTCTGGAGCAGTTACCAATTACTGGTGTCTGCTGGCATGACTTACATCTTTATACTTGCAATCTGAAATACCAGAACTATGCAAATTTACAACATCAGATATTTTATAATTGTACCTGTCATGACACACTTACATCTTTCATGCAATGCTCTACATTTCCTTTCATTAGGAGGCTAATATTTATAAACAATTTTCTATCTTGCAGTTTCGTTTTGTTGTAATGGGAAATATGTTCTGCACAGAATTAAGGATCCATAGGAGATTTGATTTAAAAGGTTCATCCCTTGGACGCTCTTCAGACAAGATAGAAATTGATGAGAACACAACTCTGAAAGATTTGGATCTGGATTACTGCTTTTATTTGGAACCTTCTTGGCGCGAGTCTTTACTAGAGTAAGGGGTAGTTGCAAATAATGTTATTTCATCCTGCATTTGCCTTTTCATTTCTTGATGTGATAAAAAGAACAATTTTTTTCTCCTTCGACAAAGTAAACAAGCTAAGAGCAGATGGAAACAAATGTGTATATTTTTAAATTTGTACAATTTTACATAAGTTTATGAAGCATTTTGTCTCTCATAATGCAGGAGAACCCTTGGCACACATTTTGATACTAAAATAAATATGTATAACTTTTTAAGAAAATTTTTTTCCCCACTTTTGGCACCATGTATTGTTGCTTATGTAAATAGCAACTTTTAGTTTGTTTGAATGCCAAAATACCCAAATCTTCATTATGTATAGTCCTCCATGATGCATACTCATACTCAACTTCTGCAGGCAGATTGAGATTGACAGCAAGTTCTTGGAAGAACAGCACATAATGGATTACAGCCTCCTACTAGGTGTTCATTATCGAGCTCCCCAGCATCGGCGTCCCCTCACATCATACAACCAAAGCATAAGTGCAGATGGATTAGCAAGTCTTGCAGAGGAAGGTGGGTATGAGATGTGATCTAGCTACTCATGATTTGTAACTGACCTTTTCTTGATTAATGTTTATTTCTTGCATTTGTGTGTGCACGCATGTATATATACATATGCCTTTAATTAAAAGTTGGCATGCATCAGAAGTATGAAACTAATTACCTGGAATGGAGAGATCGTGTCATGCCCCCAGATATTGGTGTGAGCAGGAAATGATATAAATGCTACTTATTTTGGCATTATTAGGCATTGAGGATGATGAGATGCACACCTCTAATTTTGCTATTGTCTATCTTTCCCTTTTGTTATCAACAACCTTTGTAATGATTGAAGTAAACATAAGATATGTATGGCACTGTGGCTTATCTACTAGACATTATGCTTTGAAGTTCCATCTACGACTTATATACTATTCTCGCTTTTTCTACTAGAACTTTAATCAATAATCATGGAACTGATAAATTTCCAAACTTTCGAAATGATCAACTGACAGACCCTCTGGAGGATGAAGTATCCAGCTATCCACAAGGCCTTGTTCTGGTCCCTAGGGGAGCTGATGACAATAGTGTTGTTGTAGGATCACACATCAGAGGTAGCCGGTTGAGAGCTTCAGCTGCTGGTGATGAGGAGGTTGATCTGCTTCTGCCTGGCACCGCAAGGTATGTATTCTTCATGATTCTAATGGTCTTGTCTTAACTTTATTTGTCTTTCTTAATTCCCTTCATTCAACCCCAATTTTGTGGGGGGAAAGAGGGGAAACTATTCCCCATGAGTTCCCTTTCCTTCTTATCTATTATTAAACTCCTAAATAAGGGAAGAAGTACCTTTTCCTATTATTCTCCTTCCTTTCCCCCATTATCTGTCATCAGAACACACTATTAATTATACATGATTCCACCTATGTCAAAATAGGTGCCTCAAACGTAAGTCCAAGACGCATTTCTCTTTCATTTAGGAGTGTAATGATTAAAATAATTTGTTCCTTTACATCATTGGATGATTGCTGCGATATTGTGAACTGATGATTTTTCCTTTTTTATGACTTCGTTAAGTAGACTACAAATCCAGCTGGGTGTAAACATGCCAGCCAGGGCAGAGCAGATTCCAGGAAAGGAGGAAATGCAAACTTTCCATGAGGCTTACGATGTGGTACTTTATCTGGGTATCATTGACATATTACAAGAGTACAACATGTCCAAGAAGATTGAACATGCCTATAAATCTCTTCAGTTTGATTCAATATCTATCTCGGCTGTGGACCCTACATTCTACTCACGTCGCTTCTTGGACTTCATTCAGAAAGTGTTCCCCGCAACTGAAACACCAGGTTAATGCTTGGGGGCCAAATTCAACCAGTTTGTTTATTCCAAAAGTGTGAACACTGTCACCTTTAGTGCATTGTCTATAGTTTCTATACAGTCGGTGACCATTAGGCACGTCGGTGATAGTGATAGTGAGAAGAGGTTTCATCTGATATTGTACTCAAATACATACCCAAATCAATTGCTTTGAAGTTTGAATCATTCAATGGATAATATAGGTTATTCCATCCCTCAATGAGGCTACAAAGTACAAAGGTTTATTCCTTGAGCAAATCTGATTTCTGCGTTCTTGCTTCGGTAAATGACCCGTCTCACAATTCATCAAAATCTGGCAGCTTTGTTGATACCTCAATTTCATTGTAAGGTATATTCTATACATGTACGTTATTCGTTTCGAACTGCTAACAGTAAAAGTTGTACACTGCATGAAAGGTGATCCGATCAAGGCATGAACTGTACTCTTACATCCAATCCAAAAAATTTCCGACCACATCAGGCGATTTGAGAATCTAATTTTGTGGTATATTACATGGTCAATGCCCGAGCACAAATACTAAATGCCACATGACTTAATACAGTAACAGATCTTAATATGAAAATTGGAAGGGGTAAAAAGGAAAAAGATGAACAGTGCAAGGGTAGTTTGGAGTATAGCTTATTAAACCCGGACTCCAATATCAACATTGGTTGGTCCTCATCGAATATGGGCATCCAGCAACTATTGTTGAACACTTCAAACGATTGTCACCATACTGCCTGCAAGGGCTGAGCTACTGTCCCATATTAGGGGGCGGTGGAGGCGGTCGGACACCCTGGCTCTGCATTTGCTGGGATGGAAAGCCTTGTGGAGGAGGCGGCATTGATGGAGGCCTAGCACCCATGTTGAAACCTGCTGTTGTGCCGCTGCCAACTGGGGTGGGGGCGGGATAGACGGCATTCCACCAGGAGGTGCAGGCCTAGGACCATTCGCCATAGGAGGTGGGGGAGGCAATGATCCTGGCATTGGAGGTGGAGGGGCTCTAGGAGGATTTCCAATAGGTGCACCAGGAGGTAGCCCTTGTGGAGGAGGAGGTGGTGGTGGTGGAGCTTGGGGTGGCGGGGCATCGGCCTTGGTGGAACACCAGGTGCTGCCGTGCCATTGGCTGCAGAAGGGGGCTGTGGTTTGTTAGCCTCTGGTGGCTTGGATTTGAAATACAATTGCAGCTGCATACAAGCATCAATTCCATCGTCAGTGAAAGATCGCAGATATTAAATATCAGTAATGCACACCTACATGAACAAAAAGAACAGAGGAAATATAGCAAGAAAGAAGCTCTACGGATCAACACATAATGATTCATTGGCTTGTAGTCTACAACTAATCATCATGTATGGGTTTTACTTTTACTGCATTTTTTCTGTTTTTAAGTAAAAGGCTCTAATTAATTCAATGCTCTCACAGATCAAATTTGTTTTCCTTCTGAGAGAATCCTTGTTGTTTACACTTTTAAGAAGCAGATATCAACTTAATCCCAATCTCACACTAAACATGTGCTTGCATAGATCAACTTTTCCATAAACATGAGTAAGTATACTTACTGTGAACATCTTTGAATCTGGGTCCCAGTGCGAGAAAAACTTTGGAGTGGACTTGTCAATCTCTGTGCTAGGGACCTGAAAATATAGATTAATCAACACAAAATGAAAATTTCCACAACTCGAAACAAATGGACTCAGGGCCCAATAACAAACTGGAAAAACAGAAGACTAGAAGGATAGACAAAAGCAATCCTTTACCTTGAAAGCAATTATTTCATATGGTTCAGCTGCAAACAAAAGATACTGATATCTTTTATCAAATGGTTGCACCCTCTGTGTAAGTAAAAATGTAATCAGAGAGAAATATTAGATTATGGCTTCATTAAGAAACAAAATTGTGCAACTTGGACTTCATATATCCTAACAGAGAGAGAGAGAGAGAGAAGCCAATAAAAACACAGTCCCACCTGCTCATAAGAAGACATAAATCGGTGCCTTGGCTTTGTGAGGTCTTCAATCTCAGGATATTCAATCTGTATTAATGGAAATTAGAAAAAAAAAATCATATTATCATAATTATTAAGAATGTAGATAGGGAAACTGAGCAGGTAAATAAAATAATGCAAATGAAGACCTGGAAAAGTAGAGATCTTTGCTTTGTATCTGGATCAAATTGCTTAGTCACCCGGTACCCAGGCCGACCAATCTTGACTGCCAACAGAAAAACCAATCATGCATTAAGTTCTTTAGTTATAAAATAAACCATTTTTCAAAAATCAACCAAAAAGTAATATTGACTATATCTTATATTTCATCTTTTACAAAACCAGTCCCTTAATTCAAGTCCTTGACCACAACATATCAGCATAAAAGAGAAGTATCTCATCTATTATATATCATCAAAATCACATAATTATCTAGAGCAACATTTCTTCCTCCTCTTTTATCTTGTCCAAATGATTCCAAATATATATCATGTTGAAAAGCTCTAGTTAAGTCCCACGAGTCATATTTTATCCCCAAAAAATAAAATACAGTCCCATAAATTAATAATGAACACATAGCTATAAAGAAAATCCCAACCCATCAACAGATGTTCCCTGTTCTCTAGGTTAGCTAACATTAACAATCCAAACAACCCACATCAAAATATGAAAAGAAAACGTTCGGATGCTATAGAATTACAGCAAAAACTTTTGTTGGCCTATTCAATCCATTTGGAGAATGATGTGCCAGGGATGCTATAAACTACAGAGACAACTTTTCACAAGTTCACCCTCTATCTCTCATACAAGCAATACAATCAACTTCTACATATCTAGATTGCCATAACAACTCAAATATTAACATATAACCTCTAATTGCCAAATAATCAAGAACAAAAGAAAAAGTTAACAAAATCCAATCTCATCATCATTTTTATCATCCTCCTTCATTTTCATTAGCCCCTAAATATTTTCTTAACTTCAAACAACTTATTATCCTACTACTACTACTACTAAAACAACAACCAACCCATAGTGACTTGTCGAAACCAAAAACCTAGTCCAGCGATTAAAATCAAAATCTTTTGATAGTTAACAACTAATTACACAACATCACATCATAATTAGCACAAGATAACATTACACAAATTTACTTTCACACGCTACGAGAACAACTAAAATTAATACCCAAAAAAAAAAAAAGATTCTGAAGCTACAGACTCAGCTCAAACAACTCAAAATTAATGATAATAATTTAAAAAAAAAAAACCTGTTTTGCGAACATTGACTTTGCGCTTGTTAGGTTGAGGTTGAGCAGGAGCGTCTTTGGCTTCACGAGCAGCACGCTTCGCCAAATTGGTCTGGTGCCTCTTCCCTGCGTGTGCGCCAAGTAGTTCCCTTCGTTGTTGTGCAGTGTCAAACATAGCTTGCATTCGTAGCTGACAGAATAAGAAGAAACGATGGATAAGAATCGAAAACCAAAAGAAGAAAAAGTAATAGACCGATTTCAAGGTTAGGGTTAGGGTTAGGGTTTGTTCCTATTCATTTGGGGTACCTTCCGAGGTGGTTGCGCATGAAATAGGGGTCTTTGGCGAGATCGATGGTTTCGAGTGCGAGTCGCCGGAGACGCTCGCGGCGGTCGATAGCTTCGTTCTGGGCAGAGGCGGCGCCGCCGCTCCCTGGCTTCGAACCCCATTCCCGATCCATCGCTCACTGATGCTACTGCTTTTTCACAAAAAGAAGAAAACCGATAACTTATCCTTTTTGTTTGGTTTTTTCGTGGGCCTGGGTCTAGGCCCAAACACTTTGAACTAACTTAAGTTGGGCTTCACGCTTGGCCTCTTTGGACCCTTAAATGCAAACCCAATTTATATAGGACTGTTGACAAAAGAAAATGATATATAGGACTCACTAGTTTTACCCGTGATACACTGAAATAATAAAAAATAATTTATTAATCATTATCAAAAATAAATAATAATTTATTTAAATATATCTTATAAAAAATTATGCATACAAATTTCTTTTTGAAAATAAGTTAATAGATAAATAATTAAATAAATAAATAAAATATAAATGTGTGATTTTATTTCATATCTTATTTTAAATATCATATTTATAAGGTTGAAAAAATATTGATAGATAACCTCTAACTAATAATAAATAACCTATTTTATGAAAATTTTACACGTTTTGAAAGTTGA
Source organism: Dalbergia oliveri (assembly GCA_030441495.1). Lineage (NCBI taxonomy): Eukaryota > Viridiplantae > Streptophyta > Magnoliopsida > Fabales > Fabaceae > Dalbergia > Dalbergia oliveri. The sequence continues at coordinate 27,008,664 of JAMLFY010000013.1, forward strand.
AATTATTGAATAATGAAAAAGAATAGGTGGACAAATCTACTATATTATAAATTATGTATAGGGATGATAATGGATATCCATTAGAGATGAATATGCTCCCCCCCGTCCCCATTCCATCCCTATCACTGGTCCCCATTTCCCATTCCCATGGGAATTCAAATCCATGTGAGTATTTATTGGTATTAAAAAATTTCCAAAAAGATAAAAGTTTTTTAAAATACTTTGAAATTTGAAATATAAATGTCATTAATAACAAATATTACCAATGCAACATAATCCAAATTAAAGATAAAGATATATACATAATACAAATCCAGGAAGATAATTAATAAAAATGATGAAATGGATATTTAAATAATTTATATAAATAGTGGATTGGCGGATTCCATCTGCGAGAACCTCATTCCTCGTCCCTCCCATTTAACAAATGGGGACTTCACCGCGTCCTCATGAAAATTAAACATATCCTTGTTCTCATTCCCATTGCGAGTAAGCTCAGGGTATATGATTCAATGGTATTTTTTTGTCATCTCAAGTCATTTACGTCTTTTTAATAAATCAATTTTAAAATATATGCTACAATTAATGTGTTTTAATTAGTGAAAAAAATCATAAATAATATGAATTTATGTAGTTTTTAAACACTACATATGGGTTGTAGTTTTAATTCATTATCAACTTTAAAACATATTATAATAGCTTTTATATATTAGTTACACATGGTCAATAAAATTTTTGTTAATTATAATATTTTTTATGATAACGTAATTATAATAGTTTTGTTATCATTAATTAATACTATAATAATTATACATATAAAATTTTAATGATATAATAATACATTTAATTATCATTTTATTTATATTATTTGTTATTATTTTCATGTTAAATAATTTTGATTGAGATATTTTATAGAGTATTTTTATTGTGCTAATGGAAGAGAGATATGAAGGATTGATTGAAAAAAGTAATTAATAATTAGAAGATAAATTAAATTCAAAAACCTTCTTTAAATATTAAGATTATCAAAATGGTGATGCGTAATTTTCTCTATGAATGAAATATTGAAAACTTTTTATATAATGAGTTTTAAATATTAGTATTATCATAGATAGATTATAAATTATAAATTAGTAAAAAAAATAATCCTAATAATAACTATGTAGTTTTTTTAACATCACATATCTGTTGTAGTTTTAGTTCATTATCAACTTAGAAAACATATTACAATAGTTTTTTTTTATATAATTATATAATAGTTACACATGGCCAATAAAATTATCGCTAATTATAATATTATTTTTTTGTGGTAATATAATTATAATAGCTTTGTTATTATTAATTAACACTATAATAATTATACATATACAATTTTAATGATATAATAATACGTTCAATTATCATTTTGTTTATATTATTTGTTATTATTTTCATATTAAATAATTTTGAATTAGATATTTTGTAGAGTATTTTTATTATGTTAATAAAAAAGAGATATGAATGCATGACTAGAAAAAATTAATCAATAATTGGAAGATAAATTAAATTAAAAAACTTACTTTAATTATTAAGATTATGAAAATAGTGGGCCATAATTTCTTCTATGAATGACATATGAAAAATTTTCCATGTAATGAGTCTTAAATATTAGTATTATAGATTATAGATTATAGATTTGGATAAAAACTCATTTAAGTACTTATACTTTTAACCCCAAAAATAAAGTACTTACACAAAAATAATTTTTAAAAAGCAACTTATAAATAAATTATTTTATATTTAAATATATAATAGTAAAGTGCTTGTTTTTAGTATTTTAAAAAGTGATTATTAAATAAACTAATATTTTAACTTCTTAAGAAGCATTGAAAATGCCTTTTTGATAAGTATTTAAAAGTTTAAAAAATATATATAAGTTATGGTTTTCAATCGGACCTATAGGCATTATCATGTTGGATAAATATCGTCTAACCAAAAGATAAAAAAAAATGTTACATAAACTATTTTATCACATGATCATTTTGGAGGACTAAAATGGAGACATACAAGTTGTCTAGCTATTTTAAGATCTTTAATGGACTATAATGATACTTTTATCTTTAGAAAACTAAAATAGCGTATTGTTCATTTTTATTTGTATGCAACTAAAATCTTTAAGAATTTAATTTTGATAATTTTTTATACAATTATTTAATTATATATTGCACTGTTACTTTAAGTTTTTCATTTCTACAATAATTACTCAAAAGTCGTATATAGTGACATGTAATTAGTTTGCATAGCAAAGTATTTGATGTTAATAGTATATCAAAATTAATCTAAATTAAAAAAAAATAGTTCATAATTTATAACTTTGATCCTTCCTGTTTTGTCTCAATATTGCAAATCAATTTCACTGTCTCATTTCATTAGCTCAAAGAAACTGTTTAGTCCTTTTCTATCAAATTATTTTTAACTATGATGAGAAGGGCGTTTACTTGGCAAATTGAACATAACATTAATCTTTATTTATCGAAAGCAGCATATGAGAAACATGTTGTCTTGGTTAAGGAAACATTTGAGGTTCAAAGTGTATAGAACAAACAGGCATGTAATGAAAGAATGAAATTGACCTCTCACTTAAATTAAAAAAATGGATTTCTGTTTTTTTATTTTGGATTTGGATTTTCTTTTTAATTTTTTGTGTGTGTGGTCGTTGAATTAATATTGGCTATGACCCCATTTTGATAGTGCCCATCAACTCATGGGCCAATGAGTCATATTGTGTCTTTCATGCGGGGTGCCTCTTATTGCCAGCAGCTGGGGATCCTATATTATAAAGACATAAGTTACAATGAAGATTAGCTCAGCAAGAGTGAATTGAGTTCTCGATTATCATCAAGGCTGGGATTTGAAATCTAGGGAGTTCTTTTAGGTAGCATTTGGTAACTGCATTTAGAGTGAAAGGGATATAAAAAACACTATTTTTGTATCGGGTTTAGTTGAAAATATGGAACAATACAATAAATACATTGTAAAAGACATATGTATCCATGTCTAACTATTGGGACATAATACCACCAGTTTTTGTGAAATACATTGGAAATAATAAATATTATAGAAGTATTATTAGAAGAAAAATATTAAATTCCTATCTCTATATCATTGCCCACTTTTTGGAGGGGAAATTTTCAACTCTTATTTGCCTCCATCACTAAACAAGTTTATGTTTTTAGTGTTTCCATATTTGACAACTACCAAATGCTACTTTAGAAATGAGTGATACCGTTTACCACTACAAATTTCAAGGGTGTATGTTTCCCTGCCAAACGTGTTTTAACCGAAAAAAAAAAAAAAAGAGCCAGATTTGGTTTGGCTTTTCCTAAAGACTAACCCCATTGAAGAGTCATAAATCCCTTTTCTGGACAAGGAAACAATAGCAATATCAGGTTTTTTTCCCTCTTAAACGATCAATATCTGTAGTTTGTTGAACCCGATTAATTCACTCCAAATTGGACAACTCACTATAATTTCTTTATTGATATTACTCAATTTCAAATAATAGGTGAACTATTTTAACTAATTAAGCATTGGTTGATTGCAGTATGTAACCTGAATTCATCAGTTTTATTTTCAATTTTACTGTATGAAAACATTTACACCAATCTTTAATGTTTCTACGAATCTAATAATTAGCTGTCGTTGCATACATGTTAGTCATCTAAACGACGTGGATTTCGACCGGATATGCATATAAATTATAAAATATTTGGTACACAGCTTCGGCAGATTTGAGAGCAGTTTAATGTTAATTTTGGTTATTTTATTATTTTTTTAATTATTAATATCTCCCTATTCAAATATTCTTTGAATTGTAATGAAAACAATCACCAATAATTTAATCACCAATAATTTAATGATAGATATAATAATAATTCCTTCAGTTTTTTATTTTTATTCTTACGGGTCCTTCTGGTTACTGTCAAAGTTCATAAAGGTTATAAAACAAAAAATTAAGGTAAATTAATCAATCTTAGCAATTTAATAGGAAAAGAACAACTATGATAATAAATCATGACACTGGAATATAAGTTATCAAAAGAATAATTTTACATAAACATATATTTTCAACAGAAAACTACATATATTGATATGATGGTGATACGTGATTGATTCACATTTAAATTTGATAAATTGGTAAGGAAATTAAAGATAGCATTGAGGGATGAAAAAGAAGGACGTGGATTATTCTGTTTTAGGGGAAAAAAAAACCCAAAGTTTTGGTTTTACCCAATATTATGGCTATATATATGTAACCTTAGAAAGGTATAGTAGTAACATGAGAGGAAAAAAACAAACAATATTAATTTGGCCGAAAAGCAAAAGTAAACACTGCTTTGAAATTGAAAATCATTGCTTTCAGAGTACACCATTCCAATCCCTCTGGCAAGGTCACACGTGGGACATAGCCTTTAGGACAAGAACCCGGCATTCAGGAGAAGCAGCACCCCAGAAAGTTAGGAACTTCATATAATGAAATAATGTGCCTATGAGAGCTAAGCTATGTATGTGCATTATTTGATGTTGTCATTAATTAATTTTAACAACAAGCATTTGATTTGTGTTATGGTTAGGTGTCAAGGAGCAACTTTTCAAATAGACGAATATTCAATTTCTCTACACTTTATTATATTAGTAGTTGATTATAAAAGCTTTATGGCGTGTTAATAATTACTCTTTCAAAAACTATAAAAAAATATTAAACTTTGATATATTATCAATGCAAATAGTTCTATTTTGTCATCAAATTATATGTAACAATATATTTGACTTTTGACATAATAATATTAAGAGTCAAATTCTTTTACAAATGTTCAATTACGCATATAGTAATGCATATAGTTGAATATGTTTGTAAAATCTTATAATGGCTTGATCTATAGTTTCATCAAGTGGTTAACTGTATGATCAAGTAGTTAAATTCAATTTAATCAGTTTGATAATTGACTAGTTTTACCTATGTGAATGATACAACTTACCTTTCATATGCAGCTAACATAATTACAAAACAAAACATGTTCAAAAATTAATGTCAAAACTAGAAGGAAAAAAAAGGGTAGATAATGGAAAAAGGGAGAAAGAAAAGAATAGATACGTTGGTGTGGTGTCAAGTAGGTTGTTCCTGAACTTAGGCAAAGGTAGCCGTTTTCTTTAGCTTCTGTCTCACTCACTCTCTTAACAAACGGCAAATAAATAAAAAGATGCTTCTAATATGAACGAATATGATGCCCCATTAGCCTTTGTTATTCATTGCACAAGGGTACCTTTTTTCTCTCACCCATTTTGTTCTTTATCTCTTTCTCTTTCTTTCTTCACTTACATTAAATTACACAGGTTCCTTTCTCATTGTACTTTCTATATATATATATATATATATATATATATATATATATATATATATATGCATCATATATATACGTATATATAGGACCATTCATTAGAGAGGAACTCGATATTATCATCATTCAGAGAGTTGAGGGGAGAATGAGTTCATCTTCTTCAGGTCATAGCAGTGGCTATGATCTCTCTTTCAAGATCTTGTTGATTGGTGACTCAGCTGTGGGGAAAAGTAGCCTACTTGTCAGCTTCATCTCTAGCTCTGTTGAAGATATTGCCCCCACAATTGGTAATTCTCTTTTCTTTTTGATGATTTCCCAAAAACTTTTTGGACCATAACAATGGAAAATTGGAATATATATATATATATATATATATATCATGCATGCTTTTATTATCAAACTGTGGTTTCCATCATGATTCTTAACAAACATAGGATTTTGTTGTTCCTTTTTTTTTTCTTGGAGTTACTACTATAGTTGTTTGATCTATGGTTTATAGTTGCTATTGAAGTAGTGAACTTCTCAAGTAGGTTTCAATTGTGTGGTTGTGGACTAGTTATGAAACATTTAACATGCTGTTTTACAATTTCAGACTCAGGATTCCCATATTTGACTTTGTTGCCATAATTAAATCAATGGCCCTCAGTTATTGGGTTTGTTTAATACTTCAGTAATCTAAATATTATTATATAGATATTAACTGTTCTATTGTATTGTTCCTTCAGTGACATTGGAATTGACATTAAGTTTTTGATTTGATGCTCTCATCAGTTCTGATATGATCTGTGAAGCTATTGTTCTTATATTCTGCTGTTTCCAATGTCATGTAGGTGTTGATTTTAAGATCAAGCTTCTCACAGTAGGAGGGAAGAGATTGAAACTAACAATTTGGGACACTGGTAACCTGTTGTCAATTCATTTGCTTCTACTTCATGAAATTAGTTCTTTTTGGTATTTGCATCATGTGAATTGGATGCAAACAGACATAATGAAATATCTGGTGCATTTGTTTATACTTATATTTTTTATAAAGTAATTTTTTGAGAGAAGCAGGTTGTCTTGCTTCTATTTCTACTTCTACTTTTGCTTTTTGTCTTGAAAGTACTATTTATCAAAAGTTTATCCAAACACACCCGTTCCTCATAGGGTCTTTCTGTTGAATCAACTTCCAATGATGCAAATGACTGATTGAAGTATATAGATGTATGATAGCGTTACACCTATTGCAGCTGGACAGGAAAGATTCAGAACACTGACAAGCTCTTACTACAGAGGAGCTCAAGGAATCATTCTTGGTATGCTAAACTGTTTTGTGTACAAATGATGTTTGATTTTTCTACATTAGAAGCTTGTGTTTGGTGGTTTCAACTTGCATTGAACTATGTTTAACTCTGATTTCATTGTTCCTATGGGAACATATGACAACATTAAAACTCTATCTGCTTTCATCAACACTCTTGACAATTGTCATTATTACATGGTGATGCCTAATAAAGGAAGATCAAAATTAAGCATTTGCCGAATTAATGCAATAGCTGATGTTAAATGATAAGTAGTATAGAGAAAAACTTTTGCTCTCGGATCATTTAAGAATTTTTCTGCAATAAGGATTATAAGGGGTGCTCATGGATGTTCCCCAGGGTTTCTTCATCTTTTTGGCTTTTATGTCCATTTTATGGCATGAAGAATTTGTTAAGCATACTTTTCTTGAGGTTATGGGGGGCCTTCTGAAACCAAAACTTTGAAATCATTATGACAGTTTATGCATGCTTTTTTATCATTGCTAGTTAACATATTTTAAACAAAGTGCTTTCTACTTATAGAATGTTTTGCACTCTTTTCTTTTAGTTTACGATGTCACGAGGAGAGACACCTTTACAAACGTATCAGAAGTATGGTCCAAAGAAGTGGAACTATATTCTACTAATCAGGATTGTGTGAAGGTGCTAGTTGGAAACAAAGTTGATAGAGTAAGTTTTTGTGTTCTACTCTTGTGCTTTGATTATGTGACCCAAGGAAATGAAACAGTAATAGTTGGGAAATATTTCCTCAATGAAATGGTTCAAAAATGAAAACCAGATTAAGGAATATAATGAAAGACATGGCTTTGATCTTGTCTGCTTCAAGGTAAAGAAACAAAGTTCAAGTTCTGTCTTGATCTCTCTTTTGTGTCATAGAATTAATCTGTAACACTAACAACCCCCATGGCTTGAGGTGATTAAGTTCAACCTTATCCTTCATTTTCTCCTAGGTGCAGGACTAACTTTGAAGACCAACTAAAATTTATCAAATTTCTTGCCTATGGTTGGTTGGTATACATGGCATTGATTAAGATCTTAAAATACAAAGCACCTCACTTGTAAAGACATGCTTTAGTTTGTTTTTTCTCCTGCCAACTTTTGAAATATAAACTTCTCATAATTTATAACTCTCATCTTGATGGATTCTGTTCTGTAATTTCTTTAATGCTTTATATCTCTATTTTTATTAGGATTCTGAAAGAGCAGTGAGCAGAGAAGAGGGTTTAGCTCTTGCCAAAGAATTGGGATGTTTGTTTCTTGAATGTAGTGCCAAAACTAGAGAAAATGTGGAGCGGTGCTTTGAGGAACTTGCACTAAAGGTAGAGTTATAGAAGCCTGCTTTTATGATGTTTGTTTGTTCCATGTACATAAGACAATTTTCCAATTAGCTGATAGTAGAGGAACACCAAATACAGTAACTTAATCATAAAACTTGTTTTAAAAAATATTTAGTAAAATAAGGCATTAGCAGAGAGAAAACAATAGTAGACAATTAATGTCTTTATTATGGCATTTATCTCCCTTGAGGTGACTAGGAAAAGGCCTGGTTTTTGGACCATTGTGACAGAACAGTGATCTTTAATTATTTTCTTTGTGTAGATTATTCACTTCAATGAAGTTGCAATGTTTTGTTCTGTTCTTAAAGTTTCATCAGGGAAAAGGGTGTATTAGGTGGTACTTCATGGGATAATATGGACAGATACATGAAATACCTAATTTTTGTTTTAGGAAATCAATGATAATAATAATATTGGAGGCTCAATTATTTATCTGATTTTAAGAAAAATCAGGTTAATATTCTAGAATTTAAATATTGGTTATAAGAGTTGGTCATCACTGGAAAATATAAAATAATGATAATGTTGCATGAGTAAAAATACAGCAATTCTAATTGTAGATTATTTGCTTTGTATTGCATTTTCCTATCCAATCATGACTAATATGGGACCATTTTCATAGATAATGGAAGTTCCTAGTCTTTTGGAAGAAGGATCAACAGCAGTAAAAAGGAATATTCTAAAGCAGAAACAGGAGCCCAAGCATCCCAACAAATTGGTGGTTGTGCTCTTAAATAAGCTGCAATGTGGACATTGAGCCATTAACTTGCATATCTTGGACTTATCAACTGATCTTGTATATGGAAGCTTCTTCTCTTGTTTTCTTACTGCTGCCATTGTCTTTTGGTTGCTTAATTACTTGTATGTACCACTACTAATGGAAATTGGCAACAATAACGTATATTAGCTTGTGTAAATTCCTTCGCCTTATGTTATTTCTTTCAGCCTATATTTTATCCAAATCAATGCAGCCTTGTGCAACTGCCAACGACGTACCATTTATGTGTTGCTCCAGAGTCGATCTTAAACACGTACAAAAGAAAATCTGATATTGAGCTGAGTATCTGGTGACATAGTGAATGATCAAAACTCTGATCTTGCATATGTATGATCCAAGATATGTACAAAATATAATTGGATAAATGAAGACAGCCACATGTATTAACACAAGATCCTTTCAAATACCCAAAAACAGCATTTAAGATCACTATTCTTGTGTAAATAATTTCTAGGAACAAAATTAAATCCCTTATAACACCCAGGGCAGAGGCAATGTAGTGAAAATTCTCTTATTCCTTAATCAAGTGTTGATGTTTTGATTCTCGTCTTGGAATAAAGCAATTTCAAAACCTGTAGTTAACATCTATCCTTTTAAATAGACCTAATCATAATGAAGAAATTAATCAATACGCCCAATAAATAATAATCAATGTGCTGGAAAACCACAAAAATTGACTTAGCTTAAAAACACCCTTAGTTGATTTTAGCTTAGGATGGTAAAGGTGTATGGTCCGGTTAAAGGGAAAAAAATTATTCATACCTTTCATATTATTATCACTTCACATTTAGAAGTATGTGGAACAAATATAGCATAAAGGCGTAGAAAATAAGGTGGAGTCACTTGCATTCAAATGAATGAAAAGCTACAAGCCAAGGCACTACTAGGATTTGGTGGTGAAAAGTTTGAGTAGTATAAATATCGTCCAACATTCAAACTTGTTGCTATAAAAATAAATGAAATTTTAGAAGTAAAAAAAATCAAAAAAAAAAAGCAAGCGTGAACTTACTTCGACAACACAATGTTACTCACGATTAAAACCAATATTTCTGCATTTTTTTTTTCTATTGTGGGACATTATCTTAGCCTTTAATATTAGAAGCATGGTTACTTTGTGGGGTTTGAGTATACAGTAATTTGTTTTTTTAACTCTCCAAAATTCCAAATAAATCAATTCTGAATGCCGACTAACGGCCATACAATAATATAGAGTGTATGGCCCAAAAAAAGCACTGTCTCTGTCAAAATAAAACTATATTTCTACTAATTAGCCTTCCATGGGAGTGGCTACAGCTTCCAGCAGCCTCCTAGCATCCGTGCCCTGATCAGGTAACTCTGCTGGGGTCTGCCAAAAATTTATACTTTAGAATTTGATGAACTCTAGAAAGGGATATTATATCTTAAAGTCATTTAAAGAAATATATACCTTTCCATATAAGTTTGACATTGTGGGGGACGCACCATGAGACAGCAATACCTAATCACATCAACATGCTCACCTCTTGCTGCATGATGGAGAGGCTGGCAAAATAGTCATATGATGCATTAGTATAAATTCACCGTAGTCTGCTTGACTTTGGCATATTGTGTAGGAGCTCAAAAAAAATTGTGAAGGACAAATAAATAAATAAATAAAATGTTAGAAAACCAAAAAATTTTGACAAAATTTACTTGCCAAAATAATGTGACATGTTTATTGAGCCTTCACTAAAGATTGAAACAATATTTTACTATTTGTGTAGAATTGCTCAAATAAGTACTCACAGTATCACCCTCAGAATCAATTGATTCTAGCATCCTTTTTATGTGCTCTGCTTCACCAGCTCGGTTCAGTAGCAGTTGGACTATATTTGTGTACCCTGATATGGTCATCATCAAAAGCAATATGACATCACAGATTGTACAAAAAATAATCAGTTCAACTTTCAGAGAACAAGAGTGAAAACTACCTCCTGCACAAGCATCGTGCAAAGGAAGTGCACCATCTTCATCTTTGGCCTCCAAGTTTGCTCCTCTGTCTAGAAGTAGCTGCAATTTGTTAAACAAGATCCGTTATCCATGGTATCATCATGCAGCATATAATATGAGCATATGAAAGCAAGAATAAGAATATGATAACATACCTGGACACATTCCAAATGGCCATATAAGCAAGTCAAATGGAGAGCTGTATCCCCATCCTCCACCGGTTCATCGATACTACCATTCAAGTTATCTGTAGTTATGCAACACAAGGAGTAAGCATCAGCAGAAAGAACCAACAATGTTCCAGTGCGAATGTGTTCAGAAGTCCAACAAATAAACAAAACCATAGTAGTTATATAGTGAATTAGCTTTTAAGTTTCCACTGCAAATTTCGTCAATCTTCAACAAATTCAAAATTGGAGTAAATCCCAAAAGTCATTCATGATAAATTAGAAAATGCATAAACCCCAAATTGGTCCCTAAGGAACAACAAACATTGGTTCCCTGGCTCTAAATTGTGATCCACAACCACCACATTCTTGTTGCAAAGGGTTCCGCAACCACATTGAAACAGCAATTGCAGCCACATCAACCACATTTCTCAGCAATTTTTCCACAATTGCAATAACCACAAAGCTACTGCAACTGCAATTTAAAACCATGATTGATTATGTCAATACTTGTAAGGACTAATAATGTGACCAAAATTTTGGGTACCCTTAAGGATCAAGAGCATTTTTATCAACTGAAGTATTTGCCAACAAGTTTCTCAGAATGAGTTTGGAGGTTTGGACCGTGTTTGGATATTGATTATCTTGGAGAAATAATCACTTTTCTTTTCTTTCTTTTCAAGAGCTGTCTCATTAAAATTTTGATCATAAACTGTTCTATAATCAAACTCAGCTCATCCAAACACACACACTTAGTCCTTCTAAGGTTGTTCCTCCATGCAAAACACACAGAGAAGGGGCTCATACAATACACTTGAATGAATGACATGTCAATTAGTTTGACTTACCCAGGTGATATACGAATCAACAATAAACAAAAACTCTAAAAATTGAAAAAAAAGGAAAAAACAAAAAAACTTCAGTGAAGATAGGGTTTGGGGTGAACATTTGATAAAGGAACAGGGGTAACAAAGGTAGCTCAATATTTAGAAATTCGAAGAAATGAAGAGAGAGAGAGAGAGAGAGAGAGAGAGAGGAGTGGACCAAGGGCGAGGCGGAGGGCGGAGAGGTCGCCGAGGTGGGCAGCGGAGCAGAGGTGACGGAGGTGAGGAGGTGTGTCGGAGTCATCGAGGTCGTGGTGGAGGCCTTCTTCTTCGAAGAGTGCGTTGTTGTTGTCTTCGTCATCGTCATTCATGCCGTTGTGTCTCCCTGGAACCGCCATTGATCGCTTCCTAGTCTCTTCTAAAACCCCTTCTCTCTCTCTCTCTCTCTCTCTCTCTCTCTCTCTTGTGTGGCGGCGCCTCCTTTTTTCTAACGGAGGAGGACGAGGAGAAGATGGAGGAGGGTTTGTTTTTTTTGGGAGATAAAAAGGAAGGGCGACTCTTAAATGGATTCACCGCCGAAACGGGCCCATCACTTTGTCCCTTCTCCTTGGGATTGCGGCCCACTTTTCCTTTTTCTTTATTTTGTCCTCACTTCAAGGTATCCTATATTTTATTGGATGACTAGGAGGGCAGCTACATATAGTGTATTGTTCAGTATGAGTGTAACATTACATGTAAATATTATCCACTTTAGAGTTTATCTGGACACTTCTCATTGAATTTGTTCTTCTTCCTCTTAAGGAAAAAATAAGACATGTAGGTATCACATTCTTACAAAACATACTTCGTTCTCTCTTTAATCGATGGATAGTTTCACCTCTCCTATGGCCCCTTTCTTGCACACAAGGAACTGGCTTTATACCAAGTATAACATTTGTCACATCTAAGCGTTACATATCATCGTCCCATATTAGTGTAACATTGCACATAATTATTAGTATGTTTACAAATATGTTTGATTTGAAAATTCTAAAATTAATTATGGCTTCTAGAATTGATTTTAGAATAAGTGAAAATTTGTTACTTTTTGCTATTATCATATTTTGAGAAACTACTAAATATAATAACTTTACATTAAAGTCATTTTTACCTATAATCAATTCTACAAAATAAGAACCAAACACACTATATATCCATAATTGAAAAATGGTCTTATAAAAAAACTGTATTTGTCAGTGGCCTTGAAGATCTATTGTATTTCATAAATTAAATCCACTCAATTATTAATTGTTTCTGTTAATATTAATGATATTCTTTCTAGACAATTTTGTCAAAGAAATTATCTTTTGGAGTCAAAATAATAATCCTTTTATACTAATTAGATACAAAACATGAGACATAATCACTTCAGTTAATAGGAATGGAGAAAGTAACAGATCCAGAAGATTTTAATGGTGGGCAAATAACATGACAACAAATACATTGTATTGTATTTTATTATTTTATCTCATTTAGAATTAATATAGGGTCAAGTAAAATAAGATAGTGGGTTCAGAATATAAATATCTATATAATTATTAAAGAAGTTTTAAAATTGTTGCAGAGGCATAGGCTCCCACCCTCACACACGCAGATCCGTCCCTGAATGGAGAGCCAAGACATTTGAATGAATTTCTCATACAAGAAATCTTTGAGAGAGAACATAAATTTTGGTGTGAAATTATTTTGTATCTTCAAAGAGTCGAAGTGGTAGTTATCCTTTTCTGTTGTGATTGATTATAAATCCACTAATTATATTTTAGAGCAGCAAGAATTGGAATTAAATACCGTTACTCTTTTTTTATACCTCAGAAAGTTTTTTTCTATAAAATATTTTGAAACACACATTTAGTCTACTTGGGCATAGTATATATTTGTCTACATATAGTCCACTGTCAGGACAGCTTATTCTTGGTAAATAAACTCTAACTATGATTAGGTTGACAATTAAGTGTCAACAAAAAAGTCGGGGTATCCCAAATTACAGGTCAAAAAGCACAATATTTTTGCTAATTAAAGTCAAAAGTCTTGTACCTTTATCTGAAACAATGTTTGTAGAGAAAAATATAACCACACAAAGTGAATATCTAGACTTAAAGCAAAACTACTAATGGCAGGCCAGTCTAGCCTAACTCTGATTAGCCAGTTTTGACTTGACGCTGAAACAGCTGAATTAAAAGACATAATTCGAAATAACAATGGCTCAGATAATCTACTCTTGCTTTCAATAGAAAATTTTGGCAGTAAATGCTGGCCAACAATTATTTTTTTTCTTTCTTTCTTTTGGTGTAAGTTTGATTGGAACTTATCCCTCATACCAAATTTCTTCTTCCTTTGCTTCTCCTCTCTCAATTTATAAATTCTGATCACATGCATGATGATAGGCACTATACTGAAAAAATAAACACCATTTAATGAATCTTAAAAACTAATAAAGATCAAAGAGCATGGCAACAAAATTAAATGAAGAAATCATGAATCTATATACATTTGTAGGCCAGCAACTGAATAAATTCAATTTTTTAATTCAATGAATGGAAAGAATCAACAATTGTATACAGTATACACTGATACACATCTATGTGAAAAAGGGAAAAAGAAACGGTAAATAAATAAAGAATAATACACATTGGTTACTGGTGATGTTAAATTCAATAGGAAAAGACCTGACTTGAACTAAATTCAGTAATGGCAATCCACCAAAGAAGGTGCAGAGAAGACAATAACGTTTTCCTTGGTTTGAAAGGAGAACTTTGATTCTCTTTGATGATCATCCTCTGGTGCTGCTGGAAGATTCAAGTCTAGCTTCAAAACATTTCTGGGTTTCTTGGCTTCTTGGGATTCTGTGCTACCAATAATATTAATGTTTCCACCACTCATAGATGTTGTTGTTGTAGATGTGCTCAAAAAATTTCTGTGCCTTCTCATATGGCCCCCCAGTGCTTGCCCTGATGAGAATTCAGCCCCACATATAGAACACTCATGTAATTTAGACTTTGCAGTAGCACTTGGTTTACTTCTTGTGCTGCTAGTAACACACGAATTAAGCCTATTATTTGATGATGATAATTGCAATGACAGGATGGTGCTTGTGGTGGTGGGGTCACAATGATGATCATTATCACCATCTAATTCACTCGCAAAACTAGTAACTCCTTCTTGTTTTTCTTCTATACCATTAGTACCCTTTGATTTGTTATTGGGTTTCTTGTGGCTGGCTCTATGTCCACCAAGGGCTTGGAATGAATGGAAGCATCTGTTACATGTCTTGCACTTGTAAAGGCTATTGTTATGATCATTGTGATCATGCTGTGTAGATGCAGACGCATGTTTTGATGATGGTGAGGCTTTGTGGGTGTGGTGATGATGATGATGCCCTTGAGCCAATAGAATGAGACAATGGGCCATGTCTTCATCCTCCAATTCATATTCTGATGTTGCAGTTGTACTTGTTGTTGTAGCCACATCAATTAGTCCTCCTGAATTGTTAGTGTCGATTGTTCCTGCACTGAAATTTGAAGTTGGTGAAGGCATATTGGTGGTTGCTCCAAGTGGGGATAGTGGCCTTGGACGCTTGGTGCGCTTGCCTTTGATGACCACAAGTTCTTCTTGGACATTCATCATGTTGTTGTTGTACCTGCGTGTGTGAAAGGTCTTAGTGATGAGTGGTAACCACACAAATGTTAATTGGGAGAATAATGAGAGAATTAGAGGGTGTTGGATGGAAGAAGCAATGGAAGAGAGTAGATGTTAATATATTGGTGGTGAGGCAAAAGGGCATGTAATAATTAACTGTGTTTTTGGCTATGCCAGAATTGATTTTCCAACCTTGGAAGTTATATATATAGGCATATTGTGTTACAACAGTTGTGTTTTGTAGGAAAGAGAGAGAACTAGAGTGTGAAAGCAAAAATTCTTTGCACACATATATATACAAATTTAGTATATCGTATATATTTAGATAGAAATCCATCAAAGTTGGCGAGTTCTAGAAATAAATAAGTGTATTCTGAACAAAATTAATAAGCTTAAAATTAATGAGTGTATTTAAAACATAAAAATAGTTGGGCAGCGAAAGTCTCTGTAATTTTCGACAAAGTTGACTTATAATATTATAAGTTCAAATATAAAGCTCGTTTTAAGAAGAGTTTTATTTAACCATCACTCTTCCTTAAGAAATTACATAATTAGTTCCCAAAGAAAACACTTTATATATGTAATTTCTGGTTTATAAGATGCAATGTTAAGTATGAGGAGGCTAGGAAACTAGTGAGATTCGGTTGGCTTTGAAGCAAACCCATTACTTTTTCTCCAAGATTCCTTCCTGGAGGATTGGTTTGCAAGCCTGGAATTACGCATAATTTTTGCAACTTTCACCTCCTTTCTTTTAACTAATTTTTATCTCCTTTTGTTTTGCTTTCCCTGCTCGTGTGTATGTTCTTCTTAATTTTAGCTGTAACTTCCTTTGCTTCTGGTACGTAATACAGCTTAATTTAATTAATTTTGAACCAAATTCAATTAACTATCACTTAACAAACTCTAAGTGTAGAAATTATGGGTTGGACACAATCCTTATGACTCGTGACGGGAGATTATCTTTGATTATTCTATTAATTATAATTATGTACGTAGCAAGCAAGCATGAAATTGGTGATTAATTATATAAATGGAGTGCTAGTGGTTATGTTCATACACTTGCTAATGAGGGGAATTAATGTGAAGTTGACCCAACCACTTTATTGTTGCACATTAGTCACTACCTTAGTGGACAAAAACCCAACAATCGCGCCGCATATATACATGGATCCAATTATTTGATTTGATTAATGTTTCATAGTCTAACCCAATCATTTGGTGTCGGTAAAAAAGCACATTTTATGAATATAGAGATTGACTAGGTTATAAGTCTTAACTACTACAGCCAATTTCTAATGCACACCGTCACATATAAATTCGTTGATATATATTTTCTTCAACGTATAATTAATGTGAACTAACTGTGTGACTATGTGAATAAATTAATTAATTTTTGTTTTCTTTTCACAAGTATTGTTTACGGGGCACTTGTATTCGAGACAGGGTTAGACACTAAATATGAAATTTGACTTGTGCTTCGTCATATTATAGGAGACTAATCCCTTCTGCTATATCTAATTCTAGTTGGTTATGTGAAAAAGTTAATGCCTATATATAGAAATTTTAGCCATTCTACATATAATTGATCAACTACTTAATTTTTTTCCTCTCCTAAAATAATTTGAGATACGTGTATGACATATTCTATAATCATAATAATATATGGTATACCAACCCTTCTTAAGAAAGGTACCAAACAGAAAATCAAAGAAAAGCGTAGTGGAATATGGACTAGTGTTACTAGCTAGTATAGATGCATGGACGGTGAGTATGCGTAGGGGTTTCCTTGGTGTAAGGTATAGAATAGAGTATGCGAAGATCATTAGGTTTGGGAATAAGAGAGATTCTTAGCTTAAGGAATTCAATTCTTATTGTATGGATCGGTGAGGGCTGTGAGGGGCACGTAATGGCCAACGCCAACATCACGTCACGTATAAGGTTAGCTGCAGTTAGGGCCTCAAAGCAAAGCATCTCTCGTTCAATTCACTTCTCAAAAAAACATTTCTCAATTATATATGCATATGGTGGATTATTTAATTAGATGGAAGAAGAATGCCTATATTGCACTAACGTAACTCTCCACCTTCTACTGACTTATAAAATATATTATGTGAATTTCTCTTATCATCTATAAAGTTTATGGATATTTTTAAGATAATTTATGGTTAAAAATTTATCATATGTTCCACTAATTAAATTTAGTAATATTTTAAATACTCATGATTAAATTATAATCCTTTGATTCAAAAGTATACTTGTACCTTTGGAGTATCAAAACAAAAATCACATGTTATTATTGTATAATAATGTTACCAACGATTATCAATTTGAGTAGTTCCATATTCACTTTCCTTAATCAAGTTTTTAGATTTTCATTTTATGAATAACAAAATTGAACGCTGAAAAAACTTTATCTCTACACCAATTCAACTCGAACATATTACTCAAGGTCAAATAAATTTTAGGTATTTAACTAAGATATCAAAAGTTGTTTCCTAACCTCTGCCAAGCTTGTCATTTTGTGAGGGTTGAAGTTTAATCCATAAAAAAATTTCAACCTGCCTTCCGTTAACCCACAAGCTTAGGTGGGTTGGGCAGCAGCCGTTTGTCTTTTGTATTTTTAAAAGAAATTCATAATTTATTGGTAAAAAGTAAGAAATGTATGACCCAAAAAAGAAAAAAAGTAAGAAATATATACACTCATCAATATAGTATCACTTTACAGTTAATATTATTCACTCAAAGTTAAAACTTAAAAATAAAGTGTCATAACTCACAAATAATACTATTCACAATAATGTATTTTAGTCAAAGTTAGTATATAATTGTTATGGACCTTGAAAAATTGGATATGCATAAATAAAAAAATTTTAAATATTTTTTTTAAAAAAATTCTTCAAGACATTAAAAAATATTTTTTTAATTTTTTTTTTGGTAGCCTATCCTAAAATAGGTTAGTTAACTATTTCAGCTTATTTTATTTTGTAGTCCGCCTTGATTTTTTGTTTTCCTGCAAAATTATCCTTAACCTATTTTAATATCTCTATATTTCAGACACACACACAACTAAATAAATAAATAAAATAAAAAATTATATAACCGTGTCGCTTGTGCTTAGACCGGACACAAAGCGAGTTTGACGGTGCAGAGAAGAGAGGACGCTATGTAATTCTTATGTACATACATAATAACGTGCATTCCATGTATGTACGTATGTGAAGATGTTGTAGAGGTGTACAAATGTACGAGTTGAGACGGGTTGGATCCAATTTTAACTTAGTCTAATTTTTAGACGGATCAATTTTAAAACCCGAACCCGACTCGATTATAACCCGATATGACCCCCACCTTTAAACAACCTATAAAGATTTTGACATTATACATAGTTAAGTTATAAAATTTTACAAGTAAGAAATAAAATTCAGAAGATATTTTGATATACATATTTCAAAACAAATCATCTTATTATAAAAATAATATCAAGTTATCCAAAATATATTAATTTAAATATAAATTCTTATAATTTATCACTAACTATTATAAAAAAATATAACTATAAAAGAAATTTTGACTTCAACTAGGCTAAATCGAAAAATAACTTAACCAAATTACACCGATTAAATCTAATAGGAATCCGATCCATAAACTTCTGGTTAGAAGTTGTATACACTCTACTAAGAAGTTTGTTGTACAGTAGGAATACTTATAATACTTATTATTTTATCAAACAAATTATAATACTTATTATGGTATATTAATTAATAATAGAGCTAGCACCAATTTTAATGTCTAAATTAAAGATATATACAAGGCTATAGCGGTAGCATGCTAGCCACCAAATGTGGTTGAACTTACCGAATTACATCAATATATTATATTAAATGATTATCGCTATTATACTTAAAAATGAACTTCCGCGGCTCAATTAACATAACGAAATATGAACAGTTTATTTTAAGTTAATTATTATATAAACTTACAGTTAGTACGAGTATATGTAATTAACAAATGTTCTTATACAAGTGGTTTTAGTGGCTGCCGGATATTGTTTTTATTTTTATTTTTTTATGCTGCTGATGGATATTATAAATTTTGCTAATGTATGATTTAAAAAACACGCAACATAAAGTGCATGCATCTATAGATAAAGTCAAAAGCATGTTCCTATCTCTAATTTCTTCCTTTAAACAAGGAGTTTATATTGGTGATACTGATTAAGTGAAAGATTATTTATCCTGAATAAACAGGACATATATATAAATTAAAATTAATTAACTGCATACACACATTCTCTTAGTATTTATTTTTATAACAATACTATTTTAATATCAAACTTTTTTAAACACTCAAATATTCTATTTACAAAATACATAATTTTATCACTTACTTTTCTCCTATCTTATTATTTTTCGATGGCTCCTCTAACACCATCATTACTATCTATACGGGGGCGTTGAAGGCACAAGCACTGCTCATGAATAAAGAAGGGTATACGTGGCACATACATTCTCTATTTTGAGTACTTTAAAAAAAAAATGCCAACCAAGAGGATTCGGTTTTGCTACTTGAAAATTATTAAAGGAGGTAACCAGAAAGCGTGTTCCCATAAAACTGCAAAGGCAGAGGATGCCCCGTTTGATATTTATAATCTTACTCATAGCCACTGCAATTTGACTAATATCAATCCCTATTAATTATATATATTGATATTATTCTTGAAATATCATCTTTAAGATATTTTAATAGTTTAATTTTTTTTCATTTTATTTTTAAAACTAGATTAAGAATTATATATTAGAATTTCAATTATTTATTGTCACTTCTTATCTATTTTTTTTATTTGTGGCATTTTTAAATGCCTTTAATTAAAACTTATAAATATTTATAGTATATATTACTATTACAATGTTTGAAATTTATATCTAATTATTGTACTAATTAATATTAAATATAGAAATTAACTATAATTAAACTTGCGGTATAATACAAAATTTCTAACTTAAATATAATATTTAACAGGCTTATAACTTGTTAATTAACACATAGCCTTATTAATTCCTTATTCAGTCTTATTTCTATCCTTACATTGTAAATTAACAAGTAATCATTTTGGTTCCTGATGAAAATGCCGAAGGGGCCTAACTTTGTCATTTAAAACTTTGTCCCTTCCCTCAAAATTAACACCCAAATCAAATCATTCAAAAATAATAAGTTTGATCCAAAATCAAAATCAAATTAGTTAAAAGGTATGAATCAGACGGTCACGACTATCCAAAGCGCAGTCAATTTCCTGATCAAACGGTTTACATATTTTGTCCCAAAAATCTTTATATATATATATATATATATATATATATATATATATATATCGGGTTAAAAAGGAAAACATGTCCGTGAAACATGTCGGCAATTCGGGAAACATTCATATACGAATTATTAGTACATAATAATTAATAATTTCTTCTTAAGTCTTATTTCCATTTATACATTACGAATTAACAAGCAATTCTTTATTATTTAGCACATAACTTGTTACAAATTAAAATTAATAAATCATATAAGAAAAAAGGCTAATAATTAAAAGTAGCTAAAGGGCATTTCAAAAATAATGTTAATATATGCAATTAATAGGGAGTGACATTAGATAAATGAGAGTGACAATCTTACTTATTGGACATTTTGCCTCTAATTGCTAGTTAATGAACTTTCATCATTTGAAAGCGTAAATACCAATAGAAGACTACATATTAGTACTCAATTAAGGTTTTGTATACATATGTTATATATATTTGCATCTTTTTTCTTTTTTTTTGGTACCAGAAAAGGTGCAAATAATATTAACTAAGGGTTCTATAAATATTTTGCATTCCTGCGAGGCAAAAAAGAATTAAACCAAGCATGCCAAGAATCAAGACTTTACATGCTACTAAATCTATAGCGCATCCTATAGCCACCCTACATAATCTATAAAGTGAAAGACATAAAATCTTAAGCATGGAAAGTTTGATTTGAGATTTAACATAGCATATAATGGCCATCTCATAAGTTAATGTTGTAGTTGTTTGTGTTTTGTGTTTTGTGTTTTATTCATGTTCATAGCCTATAAAAGGTTTGTATTCCACATAGTTGTATGTGGTCAAGTAAGTAAGAAAATTGTTAAGGTTGTGTGTAGTTATAAGATAAGAGAATTTAATAAAATTTTATGGTATTCATATTCTTCTATAGCTTTCGTTATTACAATATTTGTGAATGTTTGTATGTATCTGATATCAATTCCTTTTTTTTATATATTTTTCACTCTTTAATTAAAGAAATTTATTGTTAATAAATATTAACAATTTGGGTCGATAATTGAAGAATAAAAGTCGTGAAGGGTTGTCTGTAGCGGTACTATAACGAATATATTTTTTCTGCAACAAAGAACTATCATGTGGCTGTAGTTTAGTGGTAAGAATTCCACGTTGTGGCCGTGGAGACCTGGGCTCGAATCCCAGCAGCCACAATCACATTTTTCGCTTTTAGTGATGGAACTAATTATGCACCTCTATGCTTCTGGTTCTATGCTTGCTTTTTCATTATCACTATATAGACATTGCTGCCCTTTCCACACACCACACTTAATAGGGATCATTGATTTTGAGGCTGTTTCTTGAAGAGTTATCAATTGCCACTCTTCTTTCATATCCAGTTGCTGCTTTTTCTAAGCCTTGAACCAATGAGGACCTCCCAAGTCCCACACTAATACTTGATTATCAATAAACTAATGTGTTTTTCTCACAAAATATAGGCAGAGCCATTTTCTCTTGATTGGCATTTGTAAAAGTTATTTTTTTTTAATCTATTCAACATAAGCATTGTATAAACATCAATAATGAGGTTTGAATAAGTATTGAAGTTTGAATATAAAGGTAAAAGAGATTCTAAAAAGTTTAATTATTTTTTAGGTTCTCATAGTTTTATTTAATTTTTATAATTTTAAAATTTGTAATTAAGTTCCTATTCTTTGTCAAAATTTTCAATCGAGTTTCAATAGTTTACTAATCTGGTCAAATTCTTATATTAAATTTCTATAGCTTACAAATTTTGTGATAAATTCCCTTTAATTTTGTACAGTATAGGTACTTAATTGAAAATTTTTGTATAATATAAGAATTTGATTGAAAACCTTTGTACATTATAAAAACTCAATAACAAATTTTTAAATTATAGAAAACTAATTAAAAATTTTGATACATTATAGAAATTTGATTATAAACTTTTAAATTATAGAGATCTAATTAAAATTTAAGTGAAACTATACGAACCTATAGAATAATTAATATTTTTATAAAATATGATGTTCCAATAAAATCACTCTTCATAAAACACAGGATATAGGTAGCATGGCTTTTCCTTGAAGATGTCCAACAGTTTCATTAGCAAATGAACATGAGATTTTTGTTGATTTCAGCCGCAGCATGCACTTCGACATAAGATTCCATTGGTTGTTTTTTTTTTCCAATAAAAAGTAATACTACACATTCATAAATATATATATATATATATATATATACAAAATATTTGACAGAAATTATAGTGATTATTAAATGAAATAAAATTATATAATTCATTAATTAATCTAAAGGCTAACAATTAATCAATCATGACACATCATTTTAGATATAAAATTCTAAAATAATTCTAAATGTCTAGCATTTTCATTTAATTAATGTATTCCATATGTCAAATGAAAGAGTTGCATAATTACTTTCCATCCATATGTTAAGAACCTTATAAGCGAGCTTCTAGTGGAAGTATTGAATATAAGAGGCAAAATTTCCACGATTAATGTGTTGTCTAAGCCCTTGAAAATGATGTGTGTGTGTGTGTGAGAGAGAGAGAGAGAGAGAAAGAGAGAGAGCAAATTCTCCACTTTCATATAGAACCACTTGGATCATAGAAATAGTAGTATGGCAAGATATACACTGTGGAAACAACAAGCTAACTGCCCTTTTTATATGCCACAAAAGTGTACAAAAATAATGGAGGAAAGCAAATTATAGCACTTCATGATCAGCATATAGAGAACATAATAGGAGCAACGAAATAAAACCATTTTTGGGAAAACAAATAAATAAACATGTAGAGCCTAAGGAAATTAATAATGTGGTTAATTAATTCTTTCCTCGCGTTTTTGGGGTATAGAATTGTATCCCTCTTCAATTGAGGGGCTGCACCGGCCTGGCATTCTTCTCTGCATGCTGCCATATATACAACGCATCATACCATAAGTAATAATAAGAGATGGTTCAAGATTTACAAACACTCACATTCAAAATAGATTCTATTAATTTATTTAACATACATTCATTTATTTATGGATCACATTTATTTTATTGTGATTAATGTGTGTGTAATCAGTAAGATGGTAAACTCATCATGCTACTCAAGAATTTTTCTCAAGGTAATGTTTCTCTCCCTCGCTATTTTCTCTTTTTCAAAAAGAAATTGCTGAAAGTGAAACCAAATTTAATTAATGTATCTGTTTATTTATTTTGATAGTGCAATAGATCAAACTGAAATACTTACATCATGGACTGCCTCTCTTAGTAATTTGACTTGCGCCCTTGACACACTTCTTATCTGATAATGTAAATAAATAGTCACAATAATTAATCAAATGCATATTTTTCAGACTTTGACAGTGATTGACTCTAATTGAGTATTGGGTCACTAATTTAACCTTTATTATCGAATGGATTTATACAAAAAATAGATAAAGATATATAAAAATTTAAATAAAATACAATAAAATGACAATTAATTAATAATTTGACACTCTTTAAGGTCCAAATATAATAATATAAATAAATAACATAAATTCCTAAATATTATTCACATTTCACAATCACAACTCACAATTGACAAGATTAAAACATAATTACACAAACAAACTCACAAAGTTTTCCATCACAAACTCGCAAATCATGACAATACAAACAAAGTTGCTTATTTTTTTATAAGTCAAATTAGAACTTTTATTTTAAGGTTTTAAAAAAGACATCATTTAACAAAGAAAAAGCAAAAAAAAAAAGACCCAATCCAATTGGTTAACCAGGAGTCATCCTTTTAACAAACAAGTCGAACTGGTAGCATTTCCAATATGGATCGAATCAAACAGTGGCTTAGATTTATCATTTTCCATTAATGGCCAATTCAAGCCAACTTTCATTACTATGATCAAATGCATGATAAAGATGAGGTTTGGAATTTTTTTTTCTATTTTTTCCTTCAAATTTCCTTTTACTTCTTATCTTTTCATTTTTAAATTGTTTTTCTATGGACTTTTCAGGCTT
The DNA here is from genome assembly GCA_030441495.1 of Dalbergia oliveri. Classification (NCBI taxonomy): domain Eukaryota; kingdom Viridiplantae; phylum Streptophyta; class Magnoliopsida; order Fabales; family Fabaceae; genus Dalbergia; species Dalbergia oliveri. Next base: position 27,033,427 of record JAMLFY010000013.1, read on the forward strand.
TAATGAAAAGTTACCTTTTTATTGATGGTCCAAATGACACCTTCAGTGCAAGGAGGGACAGTGAGGGAGCCCATGTATCTGTAATACTTCTTGCCACCAAGCTTGATTTCTGTAGGATCAATCACCCCTATGTTCTTTTCTGCTTCTTGATCCACCATGATTTTTATGTATTTTGACAACTGAAGTCGTTTAAATGAAAATATATTAGTTTGGCTCATCATGCAATACATTTTTAGATTTGGATCATTGAACTTGTAAGAGGAAATTTACCTTCAAGAATTCCACATTAAAAAATATAAAGGATCTTTTTTTTTATACTCAAGGAACTTTCATCGATTGATAATTAATTAAAGAAATTAACCTACCTACGTAGAAACAGATATTACAGAACTTAATAAATTGTACGTTTGTTTGAGATTTTAAAAAAAAATATTATGAAACTTAAATTTAATATATAAGTGAAGAAGCTAAAAACTTATTTTATTGAGATTCTGATTATTTTTAAAAATTTATCTAAGTGTACTAAAAATAATTTTTTTTATTGAAAAATGTGATTTTTACTCCAAAAACTTCCATCCAAATGCCCCCCAAAATATATCTTTTGTTTTTGTCATATTTAAGAAAATATATCTGAAAAAACATGTTACCTTGGAAAGTGTAGGATTGGGCCGACCAATTCTGTATAGAAGCCCAACAACAGCGGTCTTGCTCTCTCCGTTTATCTTTGGGCTTTCATGAACCATGTGGAGCTCCAGGTCATACCTAATATTTCAGTTACAAAAAACAACTTTTAATTTCCACTGGAAAATAAAATAAAAATAAAAATAAAGTTTTAACTTTTTACAATAAACTAATTTTTTGAGTACACCAGTGAATTAAGTGCATGTTTAGGAAACATGTTCTTTTTCTAAAATTGTTTTTAAACACTAGTTTTTAATATAATATGACTATTTTTTTTAATATAATTTGATATGTTTGCTAAATTTAATAAAGTTTATTTATTTCACTTATTTCAAAGAGACTAGCTAAAGAAAAGTGTGTGTTAAAATATACATCTTTATATAGAATAATTTAGGGTAAGAGGATACCGCCTCAACCTAAGGTAGTAGGCGCAAAATGAGAAATTAAATTGTGAGGCAAGAAAAACTAACCTCCTGCCATTGATAGTGTGTTCGGAAGGTGAGTGCCAGTGACATTGTTGCAAAAAGAACTCAGTGCCATTGATGTTTATTGATCCCGCATCTCCATTCCATTTCAGCTGCATCCATTACATAAACACACAGTGAAAAAATATTTAGATACTCTTAGAGTGAAAAAAAAAAAGTTTTACTTTACATCATTTATTATTTGACATATCAGTTATTAAATAAAAAATGTTAGGAGAGTGCAAGAGGAGATTTCAGATTTGAATCAAGCTTAAGTGTGAGTGTGACCAGCCAATAAGTCAATAACCATCTATGTTGTGTTGAATAGCTAACAACCATATACTTAAATAATAGATATCTTATATGCTGGACTTGATTTGGACAAAACCGCGTTTGCTAAGTGGTTGTCAAGCTCATAATAAAAATGTACCAATCACCAAATATGCATTTACACATATCAACCATTAAATGGATAGAATCATCTGTATCCCAACCTTATCACAATAAGGACTTTTTCTATTTAGTAGAAACTGTCAACCAAAGAATTTTTCCATAATAAATATCTATGAGCAAACAGAGTGCAACAAAGTGTTGGATTCAGCCTTGATCAAAACGATTTCCAGAAGGGAGAGGAACCCCACACTAAAATTCATAGCACAATTGCAACAGAGTGTTTTTCTGATTTGCAAGCAAAGGAATAAGTAAAATAAAATATTTTTGAGCATGAATCTGTTTGAGGGTTTAGGGAATTCTCAGTTTAGAAGTCAATGACCATATAATGCAGGCACAAAACTAAGGGTGCTTAATTTGAGCAGAAACATAGAAAGAAATTAACATTATGATTATGAATGATTTTGTTGATTGATTACCGCAATATCATGGCCTCTATTCATGACACTTGCATTCTGAGGCTTATAGTGCCTCTTTAGCTCCCCAACTTTGGAACCACTCTCACCCTTTGACTTGACAAATCAATTGGAGATTGCATTCCCCCATTTTTACATGCTGCCCATTCTTTCTTCAGATCACCCCAATGTGAAGGCCCCTTCTCACTCCCTTTTATGTAATCAAATTCATGCTCATCCTCTGCACAAATTAACACACATAGATCATCATTAGCACATCACTTAATTAAAACATATGCAAAATCACTCAAAGTAAACCACAAAGCATGATGATGATGATGATGATGATGATGAAACATTCAAAGAATTTGAAGGTTTAAGACTTTGATTATGCTTACCAACTTCCTGTGCTGCAATCCAAATTGTTGAATGGATGAGAAAGACGGTTACTATTATTAGAAAATTTTGTGGGAAAATTATGATCCGGCTTTGGTGCTTCATGTTGATCAATATTTCAGGCAAAAGGGGGTGAAGATTCGGACTGGAAAGTTTGAATCAATAAACTAGGAAGCAGATGATGAAAGAGAGTGGTGATTCTCAGTCATATATATGCAATGGAAGGGATGTAGTAATGATCAATGCTAAATATATAATTATATATACATAGCAAGGTTTCAAAATGCTCTAAGGTTTGGTGAGGGAAATGGGAAACTTCCTAGTTCCTAGATCATGGAAATTCTCTTTCCTTGTTCAGAGCTTCTCTCTTGTTTCCTTCTGTTCCTGTTTTGACTATTCTACTTTGTGTCTACTATGCAGAGAAAAAAAAGGAAAGTATCAACCAAAAAGAAAAAAAGACAGCCCCATACCAACAAGGACAGAAGGAAAGGTTGGCGACATATTTCAAATTATTTGTCTTGGAAAATTGGAAAAAAAAAAGTTGACTTCTAGAAACGTTTTAAAAAAAAAAAGACAAGTGGGGGGATCACATATTTTCTTCTCTTTTTGGAGGCATTTCTGTAACTAACTTGAATGCATAATCCATGTAGAATTTTTTTTTTTCCCTTTCTGTGAAGGACTTAATAATAATTTTCAACTTTATAGTTCAACATACATGCCCTGTGGTATGTCTATGAGAAATCAAAAAGAGTTAAATGAAGGCATTAAATTTTCCTTGTTTTGTTTTGGTTATCTGAAACTCATGTTGTATTAGTTTTTTATGCTTAAAAGCTAACTTTCTATAAGTAAAACCAATTAATTAGCCTATACATTGACAAAGAGTTAAAAAAAATTAACCTAGCGTGTGTGTAATGTGAAATGGAACTCATGAATTCAATGTTTAATATCCATGGAATGAAATATTATGATGAGTACTAGTAGTAGACTAACATGTGAAATCAATTTGGATATATGTTGTTCGCATTATTAGGTACCAGCCAGGTAGAGGAAATAACGTGGGTAGCTGGTAGTTTATACTTTTGAAATTTGAATGTTCAGCGAAATAGTAAAAAGAAATAATAGAAGTGACCCCTGAAAAAATGAACATAATTATAATCATAGGAGCATTCTTGTTGTCCAAATCAATTCTTGTATGTTTTGATAGAAAAAAAATATTTATTCTCTCCTATTTATTATTTAATACATTAGTTGCGTATATCATTGTCTCTCATTTTTCTTTTGTGTTCAATGCAACAATTTGTATGCCAACTAATAGATAGAACAAAACAAATACTTTATTTTAGGGTTGGTTTGGATGATCTTTTCAAAAATATCTCTTTTTAATTGATTCTTTTAACTAAAATCTTTTTAATAGCTTTTCAAAACAGCTTTTCCCCCTTTTTTAGTAATTTTGTTTTTATTTAAAAAAGTACTCAAATATATAAAAAAAATAAAAAATATTAAAAATATTTTTTTATTAAAGAAAAAACCCATTCGAACTAGCTCTTACTCTCAAAACATCTACTGTATGTTTTCTTTTTGTTTATTCTATGAGGCACGCGTGGGACAAAGAACACACAACAAACGCGGTTACTCTTGTCCCAATTGCTAGGTTAACGAAATTGACTTCCATTCTCAAACAAAAAGATAATTAGATAAAGACTTTGGTTATCATCGAAAAGTGAAGAATAAATTCATCATTAATTGGAAGAAAAAAAATGTACTAAGTTCAAAGTGAAATGGCATTAGGTCATGAAGTTTCGTTTGTAACTAATTGCGTATACCATTTGGTTTCTATAATATTGCTGAAATGACTTGGTTGACAAGCGAAGACGAGCATGAAAATTTTGATTTTGTTCATATGCATTTTTAATATATTCCGTGTTCAAAAATCTTGCACATACATGGAAATACATATCATTATATATGAACTTTTTCAAGGAACTGAGTCAAATATTTTTACTAACATAATTAAATATGTCTATTTTTTTTATATTTATAACATATTAACATTGAATTCTTAATTTAAGTTCGTTATATACTGCACGATGTTATATACAGTGACAAAAGATGATTGAAAATTTAGGGAGGAGGAAACATTAAATGTTGGAAAAATTACACTTTAATGTTCTAAACTATAAGTTGTGTGTATTTTAGACACTGAAATTTAAAAAATGTGCAATTTAATAGCCTAAAATTTTTTAAATGTGCAAATTGACCATTCTGTTAATTTTTCAATCAATTGATAACAAAAAAAATTACAAATTTAAGAAAATTTAGGGTTTTGAATTGTACATTTAGCAAAGTTCAAAGGTTAATTTATATATATTCCAAAATTCAAAGGTATAATATACTTACTTTGGCTAAAATACACACACATGTGTAAAAGTTCAAGAGGTTGATTTTATATTTTTGAAGTTTAGGAGTTAAAGTATACATGACCGTAGTTTATGGGGTAAATTGTAAATTTTCCTTAAATGATGATATATTCTCCTATTTTAAAATTACACTCACAATTATATGAGTTGTAACTTATATAATATTCAATGATTATTTAATATATGTAAGAGATTTTGAATCAAGAGGATTTTTATGCACACCAATTAGAAAAACTTATAATTCCCCATCAAATCAAATAATTTAAAATACTAATATGTAAATGTCTTAATAATGACAAAGAAAAAGTTTTAATAGGCTTTTTTTCTCTTACAAAATTGGAAGATAAGAAAGTCTTGAACTTATTATGTATTAATGTGTCTTTTTCTTTTATATAACAAGATATATTAATTATCTAATATCACAATATATAATTATAAATATATATTTTTGAAAGAACAAATATTATATCCCCCTGCCCCAACCCTATATATGCTCTGCCACAGCTTATATATACTATCAGTGGATTATTCACCGTTAGTTGTTTAAATATTATTAAAGTTTATATTTCTAGTCGTGAGTAGTATTTTACTGTAATTTTTTCTTTATCGATAATATACAGATTTGACACTAATAATGACTAAATATAGTGTGTATATATATATATATATATATATAGATATATTAGTCGATATTTTCTAATCGATGGAGATAAGGAAAAGAATATTTAGGTTAAAGTTTGAATAATTAGTCTAAAATGCTTTTTAGTACTCGTTTCAACATTTAACTGATCTTATATTTTCCATGTTCAACAAAATACAGGCATAGCATCTAATTAACCACAAATATTGTTCCTTTGATGGTAGTTCTATAATGACTCGTGAGGCATGATATTGTATAACATTCTGTTTCTTGGACAACATGATCGAGTTTAGTCATTCAAGATTTTGGGTTGGTAAAAGACAAAGGGTTTGGAACCCCACACGCCTTCTTCTAAGAGGAATACAAGAAATATCTAATGTCCAGCCTAACCCAACTAAGAAGTTAAGAAAAAATGGAACCAAAATGAAAAACCATCTAATCACTAATGACTCAATGAGAGTCTCTTCAGCTGTCCCACATTTTGTACAGGTGCCATGTTTATCGTTAGTATTAGTTGCCTTGAGATCATGATTGAAATAACAAGAAAAATTCCTAGAGATTCAGAGTAAAAAAAATAAAAGAATTAATTTGTTTCATTTTATTCATCAGATGATATGTCAATTTATAAGCCATTATTATCTTACATCTTTCTTATAATTTTAATACAATAACTCTTGTGTTAATTAATAAATGATTCTGACAAAATATATTTTTTTGTTGTAAGACCATTTGAAAACTCTCTCTATAAACATTAAACAATTAATCACCAAGGTACTCCAAGAGAAGTTTCGGATAAAGGGCACCACATACACACCTCTTTCTTTTTCTTTTCTTTTTTTTTTTTTTGTAATAAGACTGTGTGTACAATAGTTCATACTTCATAGATGGCCGATTCTGTAATACTTCTGGTAAGTTTGGATGCGCAATACACCCTGTTTAATCATCTTTTAAAGTGTGGCAACAAACATTAGGCCCCTTTAGAGAAGCGTGGCTAATTACACTATCATTTAGCAATACTTGTGGAGCTGGGCCTGCATAATGTTGATAGAACTTAAATAGACTGTTCAATATTGGCCCATTATAACCAAAACAAGTGGCCCATTCAACCCCCGGAACACGAAAAAAAAATGAAGATAATTTTTTTTAATAAATGTTACGACAAAAGAGCACTATTTTTCACGTAAAAGAAAGCCTTTTTGTGAATCTCAAAATTCAAGCGTTCTTCTACGAGACGAAGTGTTGTAAAACCAAGACAATTAGTCAAGCGTGCTTCTACTACTACACGAATTCTTCGAAAACGAACACACATTGGAAGATTAATTGATTGTTTCTTCTAAAGCTACTTTAAAACTATTCTTTTGAAATAAATTATCATTTTGAAATTTAAATCAAATATAAGAACCCATTCTTTTTATTAAAATAATCCTCTCCATAAAAGTTATCGTTTTAAAATATCCGAGTTTGAGCTTAGAAGTTGGGAGTTATAATAAAGATAAAATCATTAATTAATGTCGTGTTAAGATAGTGTATTGAGCCTTTTGAGGTTCATGCGAGTTTAACGGTTTACTTTTAACATTGCCTTTAACCAGGGAAATATTAGACAGAATCAATGTAGCAATGTTCTAAAGCCTGAAATTGAGCTATTCTGTGATCAGTGTAGTGGTCCTGCCTCAATCTTTTTGGGCAAGTCATTAATACTTTACCGTATTGAAGAAGATGAATTTTGTTCTGTTAGAGAATAGTTTTGGTGGGTTCAGTATCATAATCTCATCAATATCAAGGCAAGAGTTCAAAGCTGGCAATAGATTTAGACTGATATTGTTGCTATTTTTTTAGAATTATCGAGCTCTTTAATTTGGACTCTCAAATAACTATTCTTAAAAAATTATAGTAACAATAATATTTGGTAAAATAATATGAAAAATTGCTCTCAATAAAAAGAATTTATCATAATAATATTTCATAAATATATTATAAATCGATCTTAAAAATCCAAACCCCATATAAAAATAATTTCCCTATAATCCATGTACTAAAACTAAAACAAGGATGTAGTAATGCTTCAACTATGGAAGATGTTCACTCCTGCATAGTCTGGAAGGAGGGACGAGAAGTTCAGTGACAAGAGTGAGAACCATTGATGCACCAAAAAAAGCAAAAGAGTGAGAAGCATTGGTCAAAGTGGTGGAGCCACACGGTAACACCATGTGGGCACTGTGTTCTGAGAGAGGGAGCAATAGTCAAAACTGGTACTGTGTTTGCCTCAGTGCCATTGGTTGGGAAATGCAGGATCACGAGGGGGAAGGGTATGTTTGGTTTGTGCTTTTAATTTTTAAGTTTTATAAAAAATATTGAAAATTTTAAAATTTATAAATTTTAATTTTTAATATGTATTTTCAGTTTTTGATTTTTTTTTATAAAATTCTAAAACATTGAAAATAAAAACTGAACCAAAAAATGACATGAGGAATCAAGGAGATTGATAATGGATTATGAAAAACCAAGGACAAATTCACCAACGACATAAATACTTTGCAACTATAAATATTATTTGTATTAAGTAAATATAAGATAAAATATTATTAAAAATACAAAAAAAAATTAATAAACAGGGTAGGGCGGGACCACAATTTTATGTGTGCCTAATAAATATTTATATTTAGTGGTCACTTTTAATTTTTTAATATTATAAATAATATTTCACTTTCTTTGATGAAAGTACAGATTACAAACTAATTAATTATTTTACATAAGTTCTAGTGTTTGACACCAGACCATGTTTGATTATTTTCACTCCAACGCTCAGACTACAGGTATACATGTAATTTAATTTCGCCCAAATGAAAACCGAAAATGCTTAAACGAAATACCCCATAATATTTTTTTCTCCGGTTGAAATCCTACTGTGTGTATACTAATGTCATTTTATGGGCTTTTAACTTCAAAACTCAAGACATTCATGTGGCTATTAAGTTTTTTATTCGTCTGTTAATGTTAAAGGAGATATAAAATTTGTTAGGAAAATCAAGTACAAATGTAATATAATGAAAATATGTCAAAAAAGGTACGCGTAATTTTTTCTTTTTATTTACATTCATATTAGTATATGATTCATATACAATAATATGAGGTTTATAAAAAAAAAATACAATAATATGATTTCATGACATATAACGTGCCACAATGTGGCAGTTGGTGCTTTAATATACAGTACGTGCTGATCCAAAAGTCAAAAGGAAGTTCATTAACAGAAAGAGGCAAAATGTTATAAATTTACCAACCTTTTTCTAAGTAGTGGTTGGTGCATAATAAATATATATTATATATTTTATTATTATTAAATATAATAAATAAATAAAATAAATGAAGATCATACATCACATTTAATAATAATAAAATGTATCATATATATTTAGTATTTATTGTATAATTTATTATAGTCTAAATATTATTCTTTTCTATTCCTTCGAGTTAATATTGGTGAAATTCGCTTTATTATTGCTATAATAATAATAATAATATATTAAAGGTGTCAGAATTAACAGTGCCATATGGTCATAGCAGTGCTGAAAGGGTGCGCCAATAGTCCAAACCTTTATTCCAGTCCCGAGGGCTAAGTGAAGTGACTCTGTCACCCAAACGAACCACTTCCTCGAGTGCAGAGTCACTCCTAGCTCTTTTTGACTTTTTCGTGTCATCAAATATACTAACTTTAATATTGAAAATTAAGTTTTTAAGATTTTTAATATATCAAATATTAATATTTTTTAAATTCTTAATGAGTGTTTCAAAGACACTTTTAGAAAAATCCATGAGGAGAAATAGTGTAAATCACCAATATATATATATTCTGACGTATTAATAGGTCATATATGTTTTATATTGTGTTTGGTTTTTATTTTCAAACTCTTAAAGGTGAGTTTAGAGTCATAAATAGGGATTTGTTCACTTTTGGCAAAGTTAATAGCTACTCTATTAAAGTCACACTTCTTCTATTCAACAACTATTTTTTTTATTTTCTATTAAAAATTTTATTTCTTCCAATATATTACTCAATTAGTTTTAAAATAAATATCTCTTTTATTTTTTTTAATACATTTATAGAGATTAAAATAAAAGAGATATTTATTTTGAAACGAAAATGATATATTAATTGTAAGAAGTTAACAAACGGCAAGTACAGTAAAATTGATAGCTTAATTAAGAAGATGTTGTACACATAATACAAAGAGATTATCCAATGTTCCTATTCACACACACTCCACTTTTCTTCTTGTCTGGTTCCTTTAATCACGGAGCTTCTGTGTTCATTAATGCTCCTCACTGAACATCAGCAACCCTTCTTGAGAAGCAGCCATATAGTACCTAGTACCCACCTAACACAGTGACCCTTGAGAGAGTGAGTAAGTGAACACTAGTATAGTTGCAGAGAGAGTATTGTGAGCAAGCCCTCTTCTTCATTCAGCAACAACAATGTTCCAAACAGCCTGCATTTTGGTTATCTCTCTTATGGGGTCCTTTCTACCTCATGGAAGAGCAATGCTGAACCTCACTCTCCCAGGACAACATCCAGACCCTGAAGCTGTTGCCCAACAAGTTCATTGGTACTATACCTCTTACCATGAAACAAACTATGGTCTATATACATATATAATATACTTTATTTCAAGGCCTCATTGTTCCACATTCCTAGCTAATCTTTTCTTCCATGTTTGTTGTGTGTTTGAAAAAAAGAAAAAGAAAAGAAAATTATTTTACTGATCAGGCTTTTATTGTTATTATTTTTTTCATCTTGGTGAGTGGTGACCCTACATTGTAAAGCACTACCCTGCACTTCTTTAGAGGGCAAACGGGCATATCTTGGCCATCTTGGTCATAACTCATAATCAGTTTCTCCATTTTCATTTTCTTTTTTTCTTTAATTTTAATCATCATTTTGGGTTTTATTTACAAGGTTAATTACTAGTTTGAATGTGTTTGTTTGTTTGTTTTAGCATTTAGAAAACCCAAACTATAGATTGAAAAATTAAAGTGATTTTTAGCTCATTATAAAGGTCAAAGTCTCTTGGTATCAATTTTATTTTTCATGTGCAAAACTCGACTCAATATTTTATTTGGGAAAACAGCTGTGAACCCACTTAAACCAATCAAATTTTAGCACCTTTAATAGTTATATAGTCTCAAATACATATTTTTTAAATTTTGTGTTTGTAGGAAGGTTAATGCTTCAATTACAAGGAGGGAGATGCTAGCAGTGTCACAAAAAGATGAGTCATCATGCCTAACAGGGAACCCCATTGATGATTGCTGGAAATGTGACCCAAATTGGGCCAACAACAGGCAGAGGCTAGCTGATTGTGCAATTGGGTTTGGTCAGAATGCAAAAGGTGGCAAAGGTGGTGAGTTCTACATTGTGACTGACTCATCAGATAATGACCCAGTGAACCCAAAACCTGGCACATTGAGATATGCTGTGATACAAAATGAGCCTCTTTGGATTGTGTTCCCTAGTAACATGATGATTAAGCTTTCTCAGGAGCTCATATTCAATAGTTACAAGACCATTGATGGGCGTGGAGCTGATGTTCACATTGTTGGGGGAGGGTGCATCACTCTTCAGTATATAAGCAATGTCATCATACATAATATTCACATCCACCATTGTCATCCTTCTGGTAAGAAATTATTCAATACTAAATAGGCTTTGTTTAATTTTCACTTTGGAGTAACTTTGTTTGGACATTAAAAATAGAAAGAAAGTGAAAAATATTTTGTCTCTTTATCTTCTTATGGTGCTCACAAAAAATGTAAATTTTTTTTGTGTAATTAGTATTATTCTTTTACTTTTCCATGGACTGTTTTGATTGATTCAAACTGTAATTAAAAAGTAAAGTAGAATATTGATAAATTGTGAAATATTGGTTGCAAGATTAATTTTTTTCCCGCCCTTTTTGATGAATTGTACTGGTGTGGATGTGATGTTTTTACTATCACTTTTTCAAACGTGTCTTGTCATTGTCAAGTGGCATTATTTTATTTTAAAGATAAAAAAGGTGTAAATTATATATAATTACCCCTTCAAGGAATGGTGCGTATTATATATGCTCATAACTAGTGTTCATGCTTTGTTGGGAGTCAAAAAATATATCAAACTATTTTTATAACTAAACTTGAAAAAATAAAGAATTTTATGCCTGAAGATTAAACTGTTTTTGAAAATATACATATCTCGTGAATAAAATTTCCATTTTCAGGTAATGCTATGGTCCGGTCGAGTCCAGAGCACTACGGCTACCGCACCGAATCGGACGGTGACGGCATCTCCATATTCGGATCTCGAGACATCTGGATCGACCATTGCACCCTCTCGCGTTGCAAGGACGGTCTGATCGACGCTGTGATGGGCTCGACGGCTATCACCGTATCCAACAGCCACTTCTCCCATCACAACGACGTCATGCTATTGGGCCACAGTGACCACTACCTCCCTGACTCTTCCATGCAGGTTAATAAGGCCCAAATTCAAGCCCAACACCATGAGAATGAATCAATATAATTAAACTATGTTCATTGTTAAATGGTTCAATTATTCAGTTAGTGATATGAGTAGTTAGTTCTACCTGGTTACATCAAGTAGTTATAGTTAGTTAGATGAATTAGTTAACCAACTGAATATAACTACTAGATAGGTTGGTTCCCATTTGGTCTAAAGTTTAAGAGATAAGAGGATGAAATGATAATAAGACTTGGATCAAATTCCTTACAAGTTATATCTATTCTATCTAATTCTCAAATTAGATGATGATATGAAAGCATTTTTTTTATCAAAGTACAAGTTATATCTATTCACATGTTGTTATTTGATTTGAGAATTGAATGGAATAAATATAAGAGATTCAATTTTTTTTCTTCCTTTCAACGCAAAAGGTACTACTTTGTATTTTCTTCTTTTCTATTTACCAAAATGAAAAACAAACCAACTCAATTCAGTTGAGTTTCCTTTTGCAATCTAATCAGTTTTGTTGCAGGTGACTATCGCCTTCAACCGATCGGCGACAACCTTGTCCAGCGCATGCCACGTTGCAGGCTTGGATACGTCCATGTTGTAAACAATGACTTCACTGCTTGGCAGATGTATGCAATCGGGGCAGCGCATCCCTACTATTAATAGCCAGGGAAGGATGCTGCCGACGATGCATTTGCCAAGCAAGTGACGAAGCGGTTGGACACAGGAGAAGGCGAGTGGACAGGGTGGAACTGGAGGTCAGAGGGGGATGTGATGGTGAATGGGGCATTCTTTGTGCCCTCTGGGGAAGGTGCTGAGGTTAAGTATGAGAAGGCTTATAGTGTGGAGCCTAAGTCTGCTGAGAGAATTTCCATGCTCACCATGTTTTCTGGAGTTCTTGGGGTTGCCAGGTAGGTGTATATGTTTCTCTCTTTCATTTTTTTTCCTTTATTGGAGCTGCTTAACTTTGGTGAATTTTAAGGAAGGAAAAATTGCTTCAGTTAATCAAAGACAAAAGAAAAAAATATGTCATAAAAAAGCATCACTATAGGATAATATTTGAAAATTTACACAAAGTATGTGAATGTGAAAAATTAGCTAGGTTAGTGTAAAAGTTGGTTCATGAATACTCTTACCTTATTATAACTGAGAAGAACCTTATGAGTTTCATGTTACAAAGTGACATACGCATACCGTATAGTATGAGTTTTGATTGGTGCCCAACCTTTTATTTTTTATTTTTTTAATCTGGCCCAACCTTTTTTCTTTTCATATCTGAAATTATTAATTTAATGAAATTAAATTTATCTATAAAGTAAATAATTCAAGACTGGCATAACTGCGTAAGCCACACTAACATCAGATAAGACCAATTCTCAAATGTTGCGTGTGCCATTACAACATAAATATTCCCTTTTTGCTACATTTGATAATCTTAATATTTTGTTATGTGTATGTGGGTGACAGAAGAAGAGTTTTATACAATTTCATCAGACATAATAAGGCAATAAGATATAAGTAATATGTTTTTTTTCTTCCCAAATTTGAATCTGATAATAAACAGCATAAAAATGTTTTGCACATTTCAATTAAATCCTTAGATGATTATGTAAAACTCTTTATACTAACATTATATTATAAGTAATCTAATTTTCAAATTGATATAATTACTAATATAGAAATAGAATCTGAAACATGCATGGTTGATGAATGAGCAGGGACAATAACCTGGGCATGTGGACTAGAGGACCCAACGATGGTGGTAGTTATATTTCACAATACGGTCCAGAATACACAGATGATATGTCCCGGAGTACAATGAAGTTGCCACCTTCACATACCATGAGTCTTTTATATGCTTTTGTTGCATTGTTGTGCTTGTTATCTCACACAATTCCCCCTAATGATATTACTTCTATTATAACAAATGATGGAGAAAACATCCTTGATTTGTTGCTCTTTCTTTGACCCTACTAAAATGAAAAGATCCTGCTCCTAAAGATTTGGACATCCCTTTAAGACTGAGTAGATATTCTTCATCATCTTTGCCTTCATCATTGTTATATATCTTTTCAAGAAAAATTCCTGTCTAGACACAAGTATATTTTGATACACTCGCATGAAATGGTATATCCCCCATGAATGTGTGGCTTTTTCACACTAACTAGCTAGTAGTTAAAGAGATATAAATAACCTGCAATAGTATGTAGTTGAGAGAATCAAGTTTTGCCATAACATTGATGTGGTTTCACGACAGACTGGAACGTGAGGACGTGAGGAATCCATCCCCACATAAGTCTCGGATTTGCTGTCGTACTATATGCATATTTTATTCATAAAATCTATTTAAATAAAAACGTCATTTAATCTCTAATATAAATCTTTCTCTTGGAATAAAACCTGAAACTTCCTGGGATATATAATTCAACTGAGTTGCTCATTTACAAATAGATTCATGAAAGTTATATCAAATTTGAATACAAAACAAATCATTAAACTCAAAATGCAAAATATGAATCTATGGTTCGAGACCCTACCCATCACATCACTGGAACACTTTACATAAATAACCAAACTTCATATCAATGTGAAGCTCATCGAAGCTGGAAAATACTAGTGTGGCTGAGGAGGAGGAAGAGGAGGATCCTGAGCTATACCTATCTGAGAAAAGGAAGAAAAGATAGGTGAGTTTTGTTACAAAACTCGGTGAATGAATTCTCACCCGTAACCCCTTCCATGTGACAACAACCAAAATGCATAAAGGTCGCAATAATACTAATAACAATAATAATAACACTTATAAAATAAATTATAAAACTTTTACTAACCATCCCATATATAACATATAAAACAAAGCTCTAAACTCCTCTAAGTTGTAAACAAGAATGCTCTAAACTAGATAAACATACATACGGATAATAATAATAATAGCCGTCACTAAATTTTCTTGTTTTTGTGATCCCTCATGGACAAGCTGTGGGCACCTAATTAGAACCTATTTTTGAAATTGCCACTATGGATGCTTCCTGCTATTGCCTCCATAGCTGTTTCATAATATTTTCCTCTATGGCTGAGTTATAATATTTGCCTCCATGACTGATTTATCCTGTTGCCTCCATAGCTGTTTACTACTATTGCGTCCATAGTTGTTTCATAATATTGCCCCCATGGTGTCTAATACTATTGCCTCCATGGCTGTCTAATACTATATTCATCATATAAAACTTAACTGAAAATAAATAAAAAGAAAACAACAATACTGGGAGGTGGATACTCTCCCTGGCAAAGAGCCACTAAATTCTTAGTACACTAGACTTAAACAATTCTAATAATCTGACTTAACATAACTGTGGTCGTGAAAATCGTGCCCAAGGGATCACTTGCTTGTAGGCATCCGATTTCAAGCCCAGAATATGTATTGGCAGTTGTTATGACTCATTCTGAATTCCACACTTCTCTACCATATGCTAAAGTTCTAAGTTCAAAACTTAAACTAACATATGTTTTTATATACTTAATAAATATAAAATTATAGTTCCAAAAAAAAATACTAGGGTTTATAATCATAATACTTGAAAATTATATAACGTATTTATTCAAAATCTAAATAATACCTTACTCCATATATATTCCTTTTCTCTAAATACTCTGTGCTAAGTTCTTCCCTAATCTTAGACCATATCATATATACATACTCAGGTACTCTTGAAATATTATCTCATAAGCTTAACAAAATCATCACAGCTCTCAAGTATTTTCTAAAATAGTCACAAGTCATAGAATTTATGATAGTTGGAACCACCATTTCATAAACTTGGCATAACCCATAATAATTCATAATTTATTTAAAATCATTTCCAATTCATGCAATAATGTCACAATCCAATAAAATAGCTATAGTAATCTATCTAGAGGCTCAGGATTTGAACCCACTCACCTGGAGGGGAGAACGGTGAAGCACTAACACCACGGAGACTCTTGGAAGAGGAATGACACCAACTGCCATAGAGCAACCATAAACTCTAAATTAATCTCTAATGACCTCTACGTAGCTCTAATATAATCTTAACAACATTAGGGGAGCACCCCCACTTAACAACAATGAAAGAAATAACAAGACCCAACTCAAGACTATGAAGGAATAGAGAGAGAGAAGACATAAACTAACAACGTATACTCACCTTGATGATTTAAGGAAGCTAGATTGGAATGGGATTGAGGAAGAAGAGAGAAAATGAGGGTTTAGGGTGTTTGATTTCGGTTTCTGCTTCTGGAAAGAGGGGAGTCCGATTGGGGTTTTTATTTTGGGTCCAAAATGAAACGGCGTCGTTTCTGGGCATGCGCACTTCAGGGGACCGCTATAGCAATTAGGCCGTGTTCGGTTGCGGAATTGGTCACTTATGACCGCTATAGCAGTCCTCAAACACAAAACCCGTGTAAAAACACTCCTGTGACCGCTATAGTGGTCCTGACCGTCATTGACGAAGACCCAACTCCTGTATTCTTGTCATCATGCATCTGGTTATCTCAACTATTTACATTTCTTACTTTTAAGTTAATCCCATTAGCTTTAAAATATAAATGTGAATAAGGAAATACTCCCATTTGGATTCAAATAAAATATCAAAAAAATCAAAATCCCAACCATTCAAAATCCAAATTTTGGATTTTAGTTCAAATCAAGTTTTTTAGATTTTCTAAATTTAGGGGCTCAAAACGAAACATTTAAAAGTATCATAAAATTCATTAAAAATCCCTCTTCAACTCATTTTTCCTCTAGGAACAATTACCGGGACTTTTGATCCCAAGAATGTCACTCTAACATATAGCCCTCCAAGAAGGTGTAGGGTCCAAGACTAGAACTCCAGGACAGGTGGATCTTGGACCCTGAGGCTACAGAATTTACCTATTGACATGCGTGCAGTAGGTATTATAGTGGCTAGCAATCATTAGATTATAATAAGAGTACTAATAACTTGATCCCATAATATATAAGAATTTTTCACATTTCACAATATGAAATAACTAGTATCATTTGAGTATTTCTCTCTTCAACTTGATGACTTGAAATGCAAATTTCATTGTTGGCAGTTTAACCTATATATTTGGTTGTTTCCCATTTTCTTTTGCACCAAGAATATCTTATCATTTGGTTTATTTATTTATTTGTTTTTTGTAGGTTTATCATATGGTCTATAATATTTCTTTAACTCTGCATGAGGAGAAAATAAATTTATCCTCTTATCTTCATAATTTTCTTTTCATTATTTTTTCACTTTAGGATTAGGAAGGCTATCACTAATGGCCAGCAATTACAGTTTATTTTAATTCAAGGATAAAGGATAACGAGTTCGCATCTAGCTTCCTTCCCATTTATATGTCAAACATCATGTTTGTGAGCAAACATGTGCCTATTAAAGTGTTGTTATAGTGTTAGCCCACGAGGGTTATGTTCTTTATAGTTTATACTACTTTGTAGCTCGATAGAATGAAGTAACAATCGGGTAGGTTTTGGTCTCAAACTTTGTCTATGATATTTCATTGATCTATTAGAAATGAGACAATTATCAATTTATCATAGATCATCTTGGTATTAAAAAACATGTGACGCATACTTGTGCCCCATTTGGATGCATGTATTGGGCTTCTCTAGCGCATAATTTATATCCTATTTTGATGAGCAGATGTTGTTTTCTTTTCTCTTTTGACCATCCCTTTGGCCAATGCTGGCTGAGATCTTTGTATTTTGTGAGGGAGCATGTTGATTTTTCCATATCTTTCTGATTATATAAAACAAAAAAATCCCCAAGCCAAAATGGAAAGAACAATGGTGGTGTTAATTCCTTTGATTTTAATTTAACTTGTTGCCTTGCTAATTGCCAGTAGTGTGATAGGGAACTTCACAAATATCACAATGAAGGATATCATGTGTTGATTAAGTGATTATCATTGGATTAAAAGTTATAGGTGATGGCAAAGTGCAACTTTATTTTGTTCAATTTTTTTAGAATTGCAACCCCCCCCCCAAAAAAAAAAAAAACTTAGTTGGTTCAAGTGGTTTAACACTTATTTCTTTTAAGTAAGGTCTTGGATTTGAATATTTTGAATGGAAAAAATAACACTGAGGGATCTTTATCCCATAATAGGCTGACTCGACATAATTCAGATTAGGGAAATACAAAAAATAAGGAGTTACACCTATTGTGAACATCATAGATTAGGAAGTTAAATCCACCAAATCTTAAAGGTATTGTTGGACAAATAAAATAACATCATGAGTTAAAAATTGTTGCAGAGCCACTTGTTATGCTGAACTCATTGATAATGCATGCTGGATATTGAACTGTAATAGCTGTCTTTGCCTTATATAGCAAAATATAATCATTTGAAAGACAATAAGGGGAGGGGTGACCAGATCTGGCATTTCAGCTGATTAGTTTTAGACAAAAATGGAACACCACTCAAGTGGTATATATTTACTATATTTAAACTTATCATCAAGACCTAGTGAATGATGGCCCATAAAATCCGATTGTTTGAAGTTAACTTTTATTATTGTTGACATAAAGTAAAATAGCAGATTACTATAAGAGTAAATACACAATATAAATGTGCGCTTCTTTCCCTCATAACATTCCCCTTGTACTCTACTGTTAGGACTTTTATAGGTCAACTGATAGAAAAGTAACCTATTAATACTTGCAAATTTAAAAACTATTTTGAGAGTAGAAGCACACAAGATGTATCTCTTAGGACCAAGTTATGCATTTACTTCAATTGCATTCTGTTAAGGTTATTTTAGCTGTGTAGTGTTATCTCCAGCGAATGAATAATGTGGTTTTATACTTTGCAACTCCTTCCTTTTATATGGGTCTAATAATCACATCAGATATTACGTAACTGAAGTTCTCCAAAATCTTGAAGCATCCAATTTCATACCAATAACGCAGTGCATTCAGTTTCATATTGATATGAATTCTTTTATACTCTATATTTTATGATTTGATATACACATTTCAGATATATGAAAAATATGGTAGTGGACGGTGTCCAATGCCTTCTGTAATCATTTTAATATACTGCACCAAAAAACTAAGCATGCCAAGATTTACCTCTATAATGGATCAAGTCATTGATGATATGTATAAATTCAGACCCTCAATTCCAAGTCATCGTTATTGTAACTAAGTAATTGAGAATGGAAAATTCTCTGTAATCACTAAATTATTGGTACATACATTTTGAAGAGGAAGTCTTAGCTTAATTCAAGTTCCACAAGGAATCTGAATAATCCCATGTATGACAACCTTCTGCAAACCCTTCAGGATCATAGTCATACGTTCCTGTGCTATTACAATCCTGTTCTAGTTCTTTCTCACCACAGTCATTTTGCAATTCTGCTATCCAATCTAATATCCTAGTTTCATATGGTGAACTTGTCAATTCCCAATCTGATGAAGGAAAGGTATCTATGGAACTTTCCTTACTCTCCCACTTGTTTTCTTGACAACAAAGGTTCACATGGTTGCAATCCTTGGAAGCCATATCATCATTGCTTTTATGAATATAATCATCAGCAGAGTTCTCTAATTCATTCTTGATGCTACCTGGGGATGAAACTAGTGTAAGTGAATGCAAATAGAAAGTACACTTATTTTACAATAGAACATATATATAAACTGCAGCACAATGCACCTTCTTGTTGAACTTGTGTTTTTTTTCTTAAATGAGTTTTCCAATAGTTCTTGATTTCATTGTCTGTTCTACCTGGAAGCCGCGAGCAATCTTCGACCACCTGGATTCATTTTACTAGAAGGTTACAAGTGTGGAGTAATTCTTAGTTAAGCATGATATTTTATAAGCATGGAAATCATTATTTGACATGTGTAAGGTAATGAGAGTCATAAGATAAACTCACTTATCACTATAATACTTTTGCATACATTGAATAAGGATTTGAGTGCCTAAAAGATTATGTGCTAGACTGTACCTAACTAAGAATTTCTCACAAATTTGACTAGTTTCTGCTATAATTTACCAATTCCCACACTAGCAATGTGAAACTGTGAACACAAGCTGCAGTTCGTTTTTCAGCCCCAGACAAATATTTACAGATTAATACAAAGTGGGAAAGAATCTCACTTGTTGCCCATTTGCTGTTGAAGCTGAACAATAATCTGCTCTTCTTCAATACTAAAAGGGCCATGCTTGAGATTGGGACAAAGATAGTTCATCCACCTTAACCTGCAGCTTTTACCACTTCTCCTAAGGCCTGCCAAAAAACCAGTTTTGCCACTTCTCACTATCCATGCTCAATAATATGAAGGGATAAAAACCAATATCAAATTGGATCTTTTCTTACTTGTTTCTTCATTCTTTTATCATTATCATAAAAACTTAGTTTATACATACCAGCTACTTTGGCAAGAGAATCCCACCTTCTTTCTCCAAGGCGGGTCACAAAACTTGTCAATTGCTCATCTTCCTCTTGATGCCAAGGCCCTTTGCGCAAATGTTCCCCTTGCATGGTTGGTTGATATTGATAGGCCATTGTAAGTTGCCACGTATAAGGAGAAGGCTTTAAGGCCAAATATATATACTCAAATGGAAGGAGTTGACACCAACGCTTGGTTAGTTCAAATAATTCAATACTTGTTTTTCTTAAATAACACCTCAGGTTCGAGTCTTGTGAATAGGGCCAACTCAATTCACTGAGATTAGTTGAAAGGCAATGGGCTTGGATACTAATGGTTTAGACCAAAAAAGGGAAGGAGGTGGCAATTGACAAATAATAATACACAAGTAGGAAAAGGGAAAGGGTGACCAAAAACTCTCACATGGCACCACAGATGGATAACATTGCTGAATGTATGTGGAAACTCCACCAACTATTGGCTTAGCAATTAATTTACTATAGTTGATAATCAAAACTATCTAATTATGTCATTCATTCCTCTAAGATTAGGTGCACTTCCATGATCATTATTGATGGCATCAACAATTGTGGCCTTTGATGCAGTATTGGTCCTTAACTCGCTTCTACTTCAGTAACAACTACTAGTTATGTGTACATTATTTTCTTCTTATCATTGGCTAGTGTTATGATGTTTAATGTATAAAATACGATAACAAGAAAAGGAGAAAGGAAATAGTGGGGTGAACAATAACAAATAAACAAATTAATTGTTTGAAGGGAAAGAGATAAAGGATTGGGATAGGATTTTGGGTGGTAGGGGAAGGAAACCAACATTTGAATCTCCATTAAGATCTTGCTAGCTTTTCTTCAGATATATTGGAAGGGATTGAAGTTTCAATCAGCTATGCACATGCGCAAGAAGTGGGCTCAGGTTAATGTTGTCAGCACTCTAGGATAGTAACACATCATATCTTTCTTTTTCCTTGCATTTTTGTCCTTATTCATTAGTAATTTAATATATCTATTTTACTTGCTTGTCCAACTTAGTTATTTTCTTTGCCTGATTTATGAAAAATGTTATTTTTACATAAGATGAAAGGATAAACACAATGCTCCTGATCGATCATCACGATGTGTATCTCCGATTAAAAGGCATTGCTCAATCGAGCGTTGAATTAAATGATATAATGGAATAATATATTTATTTTATAAATATATTATATTTATTTATGAAAAATGCTATGCAGCCCAAAACTATTCGTCAGATTTAAACTGCTAGAATCAGGTGACATTATAGTGGGTGGACACCTCATTTTTTGTTTTTTTCAATCAATGATTTTTGAATTTCCACTCTGCAATCCTAAAATCTTGACACATTATTCTAACAAATCATATTCTGGTAGAAATTTTCGCTGTGCAGCATTGTTGTTTATTTATTTTTGTTATAACCAAACACAATGATAAGGGACAAGACAAACCAACCCTACTTGAAGAAGAAACAGCACAAAAACTAGATAACTACCTATTAGACTTGAGAAGGTTCCTCGAATTTTTGAGCTTCTAAGGATGCAAACGATTGTAGAAGGAATTGGACCAACAAAACCATCAGAAAGTGGGAGCCTTGTTGGTCCTCTAAAAGAAACTTGGCATTAACATAGCAGCAATTTTGGACCCGAGTTGAATGGGGAGTACTCTATATTTCTCTAATGCCCCTTAAAAACAAAGTCCACCCCACCATAGGAATTTTTCTTAGCCAGTTAGCATGAATATAGAAAATGCACTCATGCAAGTTGCAACAAGGATTAAGGGGTCCTGCCAAATGAGTGCTACAAGTGTTTTCCTTGCTCGAGTTGCCCTTCTTTTATCCAACAAACAATGGTGGTCTTTACACTTGGAACTTTTGGACATGAGGTCTGCTTGGTTTATGATTTTGCACCATGTTTTACTTTTTCCCTTGAGATTGAAAATATGCACAAAGTTGGATCAACAGATATAAAAACCATTCATACCATTCATGTGTCTTTACCAAAAAACTTGGGCTATATTTGGACGGGGGGCCATGGAGGGATGGCAAGTAAAAAATGTGATTGAGAATGATTTTGAGGAGTGGCAGTGTATTTTCTTTCCCCACCTTGCCTGAAAGGAAAGTGTTAGATATAACAGGTTAAGCTTTTAGGAGATATGATTTTTTATACAACAAAGATAAAATAAAAATATTATCAAGAATAGGAATTAGATGAATAAGGAAATACAGCATATAAGCACGCGCAATTAGACTACAATTTCATTCTTGTAGACCTTTTTTGTTATTTTTCACAATGGCAACCTGCCGGTAGGATCCATAGGGATTGTGATTTGCATCAATTGGAAGTTGTATGTTGTTTCTTTCCATATGCAATGCTAGTGCTTGATATGTAGCTGGTGTTATGGTTTATAATGTCCTTTTCTAGAGCAAAAGGGAATGCTTCTAAATGTACCAATTCGTAGGCATGAAAGGATTAATGCGGGATCCATACAGATAACTAATGGTTTTTTTCATTCAAAGCAATTTACACGAAAAACTCTCTTTAATAGAATATACAATTTCTTCTTTATCATCAACTTCTTTCATTGAGGGTGGCATAGGTATCTCTGGCCAGGCCTGCATGTTCTGCAAGAATCAGTAACTCCCATAATCACATTCACAGCTTCTATTCCATCCTTAAAATCCAAAACGAGAGAGAAGAAAGCATGATGCAAAGTGTAGTACAAAGTGTCATGAGATGAGAGTTAATTTCATACGGACAACTAATAAATTAGCTGGGCAACTAATATATAAGCTGGCTCTAAAATGACCAATAGAAATGACCCAAAATTCAGGTATAAATATAGAGGATCACAGAGTTCAGTTTCCCTATTAAAATATGCTAACTAAGAACCCACTTACTCTAATTCTTATTTTAGTTCATAACATTCTCCTTATTAAATGTGAAAAATTGCCACGGGGATATTTAGCCCAATCCCTTCAAAAACGACCTTCACTGTAAAGGCCTTAAACTTTTAGTTTTTCACTGCATAAGGCCTTCAATCATCAAGTCAGAATCCAATACAAACAAAATGCTCGAATTTAATCTCAGAAAGTAAGTACACAAAGAAAAAGAGAAGAAAATTTCCGTATTTTTCTTTGTAAAAGTGGAAAAATACAGGAAAGTATTTCACAGAACATCCTTAAGACATTGCTAACATCTTGTACCCGAAAAAAAAAAAAGACATTGCTAACAACTTCCAATAAGTTACATTAATCACTGCTCCCTTCAAAATGCTGATTATCCAACTGATAGAAATAGAAGATAGAAGAGGGGGAAAAATAGGCTGAAAATGAAAATTAAAAAAGAAAAAACCAATAAATAATGGCACGAAATTGGAGAGGCATGTATCCACCATTCTTCACCTATTTAATTCACACTTGCAGCAGTTTCAGCAGTAAAAACTAACAAAGCTAAACTGTGACCATATCCTCCACCCCGTTCTGTGCAGCAGCGTCTGCTAGTCTCTTCCAATTTAGTTCCCTCTGCTCTTCCACTTCTTTTGCTTTAGCCTCTCTCTCTGCATACTGCCTCTGGCACTCTTCAAATAATTCTGCATCCATTTCCAAGAACATTTTTCGAACGTTCACAGTCAGCCCGTGAACTGCCTGGTTCCAATGAGACTGGATGTTTTTCTCAAATGCTTCAAATATTATTGGTAGTATCACTGTCCTGTTTTGGGCAATTAAGCTCACGATGTGCTCATTATTCCACAAAAAGAGGGCCCGCTCTGCAACCTGCATTGCATGCGTGTCTAAGCAAAGACTTCTAAGGGAACATTCAAACCATGAAAAAGATATAACAGCAGAGATATCTAAAGTTCGGAGTAATCAAGATTCTCAACAAAGATTAAAATACTTGAGAAAACTTTGCCAGAGGTAAACCCCAGAAGCTGTTCGGATTCAAAAGAGGACAAGAAAAATTAAGAAATTTAGAATGTCCTGAATCCTACTTTGACAATTCTTAGGCTCATTATGGTGCTATGCTAAGGGCTAATTTAGACGGGTTTGTGTGGTGGACATGGGAAAGAGTTTTGATCAATTGTTGAGGTTCTCTTGTTTGTGCAGGATTTTGAATTTTTACATTTCTTCTTTCATTTTCTTCACTAATGTTTATTATTGATCAAAAAAGAGATATTTAAGGTAAAGAGAGAACCAATATCAGCCAATGGTGCAAACTCAAGAAAAAAAAACTTGTGTCAGCCTTACTATCATTCACATTAACAAAAAGTTAGGACAAACAAGTGAACAGAACAATTGTACTGTCAACCACAGCTTTTATATCGCAGTGGAAGCATACAAAAATTTTGCTTCAGATGTACTGTAAAACACAGATGCAGAGCACCCTCTTGAAATAAAGTCCACCAAATAAGCCCCATACTAAAAGAAGTCCAGCAAGAAGCATAATCTGATAGAGATCACAACCTCTCCTTAGATACACTATGTTCAACCCTTTAAAGATGCATAAAGAAACCCTGCTGTCAAGGGTGGGATAAATGAAAATGAACAAAAGGAAGCAAATGAAATGCAAGAATACTGGCCCTCTATGAATGGAATTTCCCACACCAATAATTATTAGATTACAATATATTAAACGCTCGATGATAACAGACATGGGATTTTTGAAAATGAGAAGGTCTATATTTACAATTTTGTGATATCATCCAAATAAAAGATATAGTGGCGTTTTATGGAGAGTTCGGTGAAAGGAAAATGTAAGGTGATGCAGGCAGCCAGCTAGTGAGACCAGTTACTTGCTGTTGAAATATTCCCCATTTCTCTTTTATTGCGTAAAAAGAAGAGGTCATCAATGATGACGTACTGAGGAATTATTTTTTCCTTTCAAGCTGTTTGCTTTTTATTTTCAGCACAAAGGTCAGGTGACTTGCATGTGACTCCCATACCATCAAACTTACTTCAGGAAGTGGATGTTGAGTGGGACACAGCAACTGGCCGTGTTAGATGAGAGGAGAATATTCTGAGTTTCTTCAATCACGCATTCGATATAAAATCTCAAAATTCAGTTCCAAGTTTACTGGCATTCTCAAAATATCATCACATGCACATCACTACATGATAATAAAAACAAGGTAATAATAAGAAAGAAACAAAACTAGGGCTCATAGATTTCTTTAATACTACATATGGTAATCACAAACTTACCTACAGTTATTAAATAGAAAACTACATTACAGTCCCACATATAGCCACTAGCTAACTACCATATAATCTTCATTTTATGCCAGGGTCTTCTTACCATTCAAAAGATACAAATCACACAAATTCATAACTTAGTAAGTGAAGTAATAGCCACCAGTTAAATTTCAATTCTGATAAACTATTCCACTTCGGTAACAAGTACTCAGTATTAAAGATGTTAAATAGAAATGAATTCTAACTCCATGTACCTTCAAAAAGTTTGTGCATGTGGCAGTCTATTTTCGCATTCTTGGGTGTTAAAAACTTCCAAGTCAAATAAAACATAACCCATCTTTCTCATAAACAGTACGTCACTAATATATGCATGGCATAAAAGCAACTCAAACCATATGCCTACAACTGCATCAAAATTGGATTCAATCACAATATAGTCTACTCTAGAGCCATAAAAGGGAAAAAGAAAACGAATATGGCAATGAAAGCTTACTATTTAAGCAACTTATACTAACCCCAGCTGAAACTTATATGCCACAAATAAACAACCGCACACACGATATTAATTTTGACACCTTATCACGATCAACCAATCATATCTTATCTTCTGTGACTTTTAAAAGAAGTTAGGGTAAGAGTCAAACAATTTGAATGACATGGTAATATATAATTAAATTACTGCCTGAAAATTTTCTATCAAAAATTGAATTCTATTCTTACATACATTCCACTATGGAAAAAAAAGAAGAAGAAGAAGAAGAAGATTCATTTTCCACCTACCTGAAAATGAGAGCTATTGAGGCAGCGTGAAATCTGTCGAAAAAGTGGAACCATGCACCGCTGAAACTCCGCTGGCTGTGTGGCCTCCAGCACTTCCTCAAGTTCTCCAAGGAAGAGAACCTCCTTCTGGCAATTGGTAACAGGCCAGTACTTCAACAAACCCCGAATCACCGTATCGGCGAGCTTGAAATCCTTCTCAACAAACTGAGTCACACAATAAGACAACTGCTGGTGGTACAATCCAACCGTCTTAGGCTTATGCAGAGGCAAAAGCGCCCTCACAAGGAACAGCTTATGCTCCTCCTTCATGGGCAAAGCAAACCCATTTATGATACTACCCATAATCTCCAAAAGCTCCCCAATACCACTATGCTTCTCAGTCTCATAAATAAACCGATAAAATATATTATTAATCGCTTTCCTAATAAACGGTCTATGAACCATGAATTTCCCATATATACGATGCAGTATAGTTTTCAAATACTCACGCTCCCTAGGGTCCTCAGAATCAAACAAATCAAGAAGCTTCAAGACGAAAGAGTGATCAATGTACCGTTTCGCGATTTTCGTGTCGGTGTCAGAGGAAACAACGTATCGAAGGAGAAGCTCGTAGACGAGCTGAAGGTGCGGCCATGAAGGTTCCAAGCAAGGTTCCTCCTCCTCCGGATCGGTGGTTTCTTGGCCGGTGTTCTCGTGCGACGCCGGCGGGAGGCACCGGAAGATGTTCGCCGATATCATACGGATCATCTCTTCCTGGCAATTCTCCGACAATTTCCCGGAGCCTGATTGGATGAACTCGACGAGCTCCATCAGCGTTTGGCGCTTGATCTCCTTCTCGCGAACGCTCCTCAGCGTGTCGGAGAAGTCGAGAACGTAGCAGCAGATTTTCAGTTTGCGGAGGAAGAGGCTCTGGCGATCGGAGGCAGGGACGTCGCGGAACGGCGGGAGGATTTCCATGGCGCCGGACGGAGGCAGGATCGGAGCTCCGGCGGAATTGGAAGACGGAGGAGCAGGGAGCGCCGCTGTGCCGCCGCCGCGGGAGGCGTGGTTGACGATGACGTTGTTGACGGCGGCGGATACAGCGTTCATCGGATCGGCGGAGTCGGAGGACTTGGAGGGCTTCTTGTGCCCTCCTTTCATGATTTTCTTCAGCATTTTGACGGAGAATTGAACCGAAACCCTAACCCTATGGTGAGAAAATCGCGATCCACCGGGAATAGTAGTAGTGGTAGTACTAAGTGCTTCTCCGATTGCGATCGGTTTCGCGATGAGTTTCTCATAGGATGATGATGGTGATGCTTAATCCATGAATGTGTTGTTGTTGCTGTTGTTCTTCATCGATTTTCGCGTAATCGAAGGGAAATTGGATCTGAAAGCGAAGAAGGAGAAGACGAAGATGAAGATGAAGGTGAAGGAGAATGGTGAGTTTGGGAAGAATTTGATGTAGCTAGGGATTGGAGTGGGGGATCATGGGAGCGACGGGCGAGGTGATTTGGTCGGAGATGAGTTTTCCGGCGGTGGAAGCGGCGGCGGCGGTGGCGGAGGATGGAAGGAATGGTGGATTACAGAGAAGAAGAAGAAGATACAGAGAGAGAGAGAGAGGGGGAAAAGTGAGAGAGTGAGGATAATTAAAGTCAGAGATTAGAGAAAGGTATCCATTACGGAAACGGGAGTGATTGAATTAATTATTGAGAGTACACTAATAATCTTGGTTCTTAGTTAGAAATAATCTCTTTAGTGTAAAAAATCAAAAATTTGAGGAGGAGCATCTATTTTATTATTTTTTTAAGGGAGTTGTGTTATTTACTTTGTATTAAACTCATATCTCATTTATTATTAAATGTAATATGAATTCATTTAAATATGGTTAATGTCCTCTTTAATAATGGATAAAATATGAATCAATACATATTCATTCAATACAAGTATAAATAGTATTTTTCTTTTTAGGGGGAAAATATTGTTGGTAATAACTAA
The DNA here is from genome assembly GCA_030441495.1 of Dalbergia oliveri. NCBI lineage: Eukaryota > Viridiplantae > Streptophyta > Magnoliopsida > Fabales > Fabaceae > Dalbergia > Dalbergia oliveri. The sequence goes on from JAMLFY010000013.1 coordinate 27,061,766, forward strand.
TAAGAATGATGCCAGGAATGAGTTAAAATAATGACATTGATTTTTATATGCATTATAAGGAGAAAATAGTTTTATATTGACATTTAATAAGGTGGTGTCACTTAAGTAAAAGTGTTTTTTTGTTTAAGATAATGTGGGAAAGTTAATTGTTTTTTTTCCTTTTACAGTAGTATAATGTCAATATAAAATTATTTTATATTAGAAGTATAAGAAAAAAAACTCTTAAATAATATATAAAATTGGATTAGATATAAGAGTGAAAGGGGTTTGGGTTGTATTGATGTGTTAACGATTAACTATTGATATCTTTTTTTATCGGTATGAAAAAGTACTGATAAAAAACAAATTTCTGCCTAAGAGTATGGCCGAATCATTATCTTTAACTTGACTATGCGTTAAAAAGCATATTGCAAATCATATCATATCAAGAACAAAACTAAATAGCTTTTTTTTTTTTAGGTACATGTATTTTTCTATTAAAAATAATCCTGTTCAAGTAAAATATAATTATTAGGAGACAAAACTTCTCTTTTGTATTTTTTTTAATGCAAGATATGACTTGAGCTTAACACCTCTACTAGCTCAGTATCTAGAGATTATTTAAAAGTAATACTAAGTGAAATTATTTAAGATATTTGAATACTAATATTTTGGCTATGATCATGATTTAGGGTAAAAATAACATAATATTATCTCATCCGTATAGTTTACCTTAATCAAATAAAGCTTGATTGTTGATGCCGTGAGTTTATTAACTTTTGCTAATTAATGTCTTGTAGTCGATGAACTTGCTAAATAAGGTAATGAAATTTGTTCATTTGTTTTTATTATTATTTTTTATTTTGGTATTTTGTGTGATTTGGAGTGGATGAAGAAAGAAAATGGATTGAGTAAGGGAGGTGATTCAAAGCCACAAGAGTGTTATTGGTATTGTTGGTTGGAGTTGGTCCGTAGGATACGTGGCTTATAAGTGAAGTACGAGGGTTTAAGACTTGCCACGTGGTGGATTATTGTCTTATAAATAACTCGTTTAGATTTAACTGCCACATGTTCTGTTAGTGCGTTGCTACACAAAAAAAATTGGGAGGCAAGGGTTTTAACTTTGAATTTAATCTTTTTTTAATAAATAAATGATATCTATTGTTCAAAATAATGATTAATTTTTTTGAGACATATAACTCATAAATATGGCCTACATGGATGTGGATAAAAATCTTTTATATTTAAATGGTGTTTCATTTTTTATCTCTCCAATTATTTATTGACTTATAAAAAGTATGTATTGTATATTTAGTAACTTATAATTTTTTAAATTTATTTTAATTCTTACATTTTCACGTGATAATAAATTTATTTTAATTCCATCCACATAGATATTGCCTCCAATTATGAAACTCTTCATATACACACTGTTATGAACTTTGCATTTAATTTTTATAATTACTAGTATAAAAAAATTTATATAACGATACAATTATATAAGGTCATATAAGTAGACTAGTTAATTTTTATATGTAATATTTAAAAAATTATATAAAAGAAGATATTTAATTAAATATTAATATAAATTTAGATTATTAGTATATTAAAATTAAACTCTTTAACTTTTAGCCGGAGATTATATTTTTGTAAATGTCACGGTGGTTCATTAATAAAGTTTATGCATGCACGGGTTTAATTAATTGACGTAATTAGTGCAATAGATGTTTAATTTGACAAAGAAGCAGCCTATTTTATGCTAAGTATCATATGTAATAATGAATGACGTGGGCCGCCATCGATTATTAAAACGTTATCTCTTTAGATTCGAACGTTGATGTGTTAATTAAAGGGCTTACATCCATAAAATATTTAATGTAGCATAGATACTAATTAATAAGTAAGAATCCAGTAGCACCAATATTTTCATAAAATGAAGCCAAATTCTTAGCAAGGAGAGAAGATCGTATAAATGTTTATATTTAAAAAAAAACCATGCAGAACAAAAGAAATTCAGAGGTTAAAAAATAGGAAAGCTGATTGAACATCAATTGTTTCCCGGAAGAAATTGATTGGATGTCATTCAATTTATTATGGACAGAACATTTAATTTTGATGAACCAATAATATAAATAAATTTTACAATATTATCTAAAAATAACTAAATCTTAAGGACATGATTATGGGTTCAAATTTCATTATTATTAATATACCAAAAAATGTTTATAATTTTTTTGGTTAAGTTTTATAATGTTAATATATTATTCAATCAAACTCTTTTATTTACATAATCATTTGATAAGGAACGAGTGTGAAATTCAATTATATCTATTGATATTGTTATATCTAATTAGATGGAAATGTAAATTAGAAAAATTCTTTAATTAATCCTTTTAAAAATTTAATAATCTAAATCCATCGAAGTTGCTTTATTTGCAGCACTCTGTTGGCCGTAGTTGTTGGACATAATCAAAGTCTAATTTAGGACCAAAAGCTGATTAGGACGGTTCGTGATAGGGAAAAAACATTGAGTCAGCATAACTCGTAAAACGTCTTTTACCAAGCGCCATCCTCTTGACCCTTCAATTGTGACATGTCATTACTTACTAAGTCAAATAAGTTTTATTTCATCTTACAATTTGATTGTGGTCAGAATTTTAAAATTTAGTAAAAGCTTAATTTTGTATGGTGTCATTAATTCTATCAATTGAAATCTTTCTACTAGATTTATTTAATATTTATATTTTATTATTGCAGATTTTAATTTTTATAGCAAAAGTATTTTTTTTCTTATGTTTTTCATTATATATTCATTGTCGTGTTTTACTAAAAATATCATCAAGAGGTTGGAAACTTATGTATTAGTTCTTTTTAATTTGGATAATAATATAAATTAAAGCATTACTTTCTCCATTCATTGATAAATACTTTTAAAAATTGTATACAACAATTAAAGATATAATTAAATAAGCTCAAATGTGCGATAAAATGATTTAACTTGGCTAATTAAGTTTGAGAGAATAGAAAGATAAAGAATATGGTATTCATCTCCACAATTTCTTTTTGCTAACATTTTCGCTGCTCTTCATCGTCATTATTATTATTATTATTATTTGCTTTCAAATATGGATTAATAGAGCTATATATACGGATTTGGGAAATTTTTCAATTGGAAAATAATCAGAAATTTTTTAGTTCGTCAACTTGCTAACTTTTTTTATTCACATTGCTTAACCTTGGTTAAATGGGCTTGCTGGGTTTGTGAACCAACCTGTTACTGCATAGTGAGGGAATACTTCCATTTGTGATATTTATTTATGTTCTTAATGGATGAACTTTGAGAGTTTGTTTATTATACTATTTTTTATATTTGTATTTAGTATTTGATTTGCTTATATTTGTTGTTTGATTGTTGATAGTTGTTAATTTATATTCTTTAATAGTTTTGATATTTTTTATTATTAGGAGTTATGCATATTTGATTGGTTTGTAACTTTGTATATTATTATTTTAAAAAAATTAACATTTTGAATTTTTTAAATTGCATGTTTAATTTTAATATTTACAATATTTAGTAATTAGGACTGTTATTTGTTTAAAATTTAATTAGAAAATTGGATACTATAAAAAAATATGTATATATATTTTACAAAGTAAAATATACTATATAAATATAAATATATAATATAAGGTATAAAAATAAGTTAAAAAAATATAAAAAAAAGGTTACATGAATTGATCTACATAATCCATCTAATCCATATCTGGTCCATAGACTTAGATGGGGTGCGAACCACCCTACAACCTAGCCTATCTAATAATTAATGCATAATTGAAACACATGGTATTTGAATGATCGCCAAATGAAGGAAACACGGCACCAAATTTTCTGGGGCCATTATTTGTTGGTTGAATTTTCTATGACCAAAATGCAAGCTAGGCTGCAAGGAGTAGCATGACACACAGAATGAAACCAAAAATAATAAATATCTTAGATTACATACGTTGTCCAAGTCAACTAGTCAAGAGAGTACAAGTCAACTGCAATTATTCATAGATTGGTTTGTATGTGGTCAGGTTGGCAAATAAGGTACTAAAAATATTGAGACAAAATGGGCTGGTTGATACTTGCCACATGATATCTGCCATGGGATTTTATGCTGCGCACGTTTAAGATATATAATGAATACATCTTTTATTAAAAGAGAAAAGAAAAAAAAATTAGGCTGAGAAAAGATTGGATCTGACATAAGGTTAGATCATCCCTTCAAACTCATATAATACTTAGTACCTCTTATCTTAAATAAGTGTCAATTTAAATAAATTAATATTTTTTTAGAGTATTTATTTTAAGAAGTAATAATTAATCCCTTCACACTATATGCTCATTTAAAAGGGTAGACATTACAAAATCAATGACTATAAATATAGATAGATATATTAATTTTTTTAATATACTAATTTATCCCAATAAATAATTATTTTAGAACCAAGATAGTATAAAGTTATTCATAAATCGAATTGAAGATATAGAGATATATATAAGCAGAAGATTAATCAAAATGAATGAATTCTATTACTAATAGATAATGAAGAATACAACATCAAACAAATTGAAAACTAGAAAGATTCTTGTGTACTATTACAGCATATTATCATGTGCAATTACACTAATGGATAGCTGATATATTACTACTTTAAGATATAAAGTATTAAAAATTATGTAATATGTATAAATTACTCACCAAATATGTATAAGAATTTTCAGCGCTAGCTCTACTGGTTGATGTATATGCTTGAACCAAACTTGGAGGTAGTAGATTGCCAAAATTGGATGCATACTATTGTAGCATATTTAACGTATTTTTGAAGAAAAAGTTATATATATTTTTATGATGAAAAAGTTATATTATCATTGATTTACCAAATTAATTTTTTCAAAAGCTTATTTAAACTTAAAGTTAAAAATACTTGTTAAAGTATTTATTGAATTTTTTACAAAACAAGCATTGTTTTGGTAAATTGTATGATAATAAAAAGGTGAGCAAACTAAGATTATAATAAGTCTCACGGCCATTGTAATAGTCTTTTTTTTGGTAGTAGTTTTGTCCAACAGCTTGGGCCTTGGGCTTTATTAGTGTATTCAATCATGCCCAAAACTGACTTATATAAGCTGTATGAAGTTCGACAGAAAAACGTTTACCAAAAACGAAGGAAACGACCAAAGAAAAAACAAAAAAGGGGTAGGAACTTCTATGAACAATATAAATTTAGACCAAAGAAAATGGTAATGTAAGAAATTCTTTAACCAAACTTCAGTGGTAAATAAAGTGACATATTTATTAATCATGGATATTATTTTATGATTAAATTTTAGGCCTTTCAATTCTGTTCATTTATTTTTTACGGTGAAGCATTCCTTAAACATTATGCTATAATGTTAATTGCAATTGAAACACGATGGATAGATAAGGATCAATATTCATGAATATTGTAATTATTCACAACTATTCACAAAAGGTTAATGGCATGAAAACTACTATGGATCCGTATGCAGCCCTTTGTGAATGTGGGTAATATATTGGGGTTTTCCCCTTCAATTAATTGGATTTCTATGTTCAAAGTTCAGATTTCGAATGTAGAGACATGTCAAAACTCAAAAGTGGTGAGCAATTCCAAAGGAATATAATTAATTCTAGGGTAGAAAAATACTAGACTACCATTAAAAAAAAAAGAGAAAACTTCACGTATGCAGAATTTTCTTTTTCATAAAGAATATAAATTTACTTTCATAAAGCAGGTTGAAATGGCCTTTTTTTTTTTTTGTGTTTTGGCTTTTGGATCAAACAAATGGCAAAATAAGAAAATTCTAAATACACTTCACTTTTCAACTTTTTTTTTTACTCAAGGTATTTATAGATAATAGTGAATAATTCTTGAAGCATAAAATTTATAGATATTAGTCTTGTTTTAAGTCAGAGACCATTTTCATAGACACAATTAAGAATTGAACCTAATTAAGTAGGTAAGCTAACTACCAAATATGTTAAGCTCCGTGATTACTTTTCACTGCTATTATGTGACACATTTGTGTTGCTTGTGGTGGCAGGGTTGGCCCCAGCAGTGTTGCTTAAGGCTGCAAGAGTTTCTGTTCCAAGCTGATTAGTGCCACTTTTATTGGTAGCCCCCATCTCTGTCTCTTCTAGTTCTTCTTCCATTCTGAACTTCTTGTAAATGTCACCTTTGTAGAATTTCCTAGTCCTCAACACCAAAATGAATGAGACAAAACAAGCAACCAATGTTGATGCTGTGATTATGAAAAAGGGCATCCTATAACATTGGACACCTAAGCAAGTCAAGTCCTTCCCAGCTTCTCTCTTGAGCCCCTTCATCTCCAATTGCTTCAAAGCCTCTTTATCATACAAATAACCTGTCACTCTCACATTCAGTATGTAAGATCCAACTGGACTAGCCACTGCTCCAAAATTGTACAAAGTTGAGTAGTATTTGAGGCCAAATATTTCAGATATGATTGCAAACATTAAGGGCCATATGGCACCAAAGCAAAAGCCAGTGATCACTGATGCAAAGTAGAGTGAGTTGGGGATACCAAAGGCTATGAGAAGGTGGCCAACACAAGAGAGGAGCATAACTAGAGTGAGCATCAAGGGGCGGGGGAACTTGTATTTGGTCAAGAAGATCTCAGATGCAAAGCCAGATAATGCTCTTCCTAGATAGTTCCAAATACTCACTAATGACACAAATGTTGTGAGGCTTTTGGTGGGGTACCCCAATGAGTTCCCAATCTGTCCTAAATTGTCAAGTGCAGTCAATGTTCCACCAACACCAAATGTTGTTGCTATGAACAGAATCCACATGTCAATGCTAAAAAGTGCTTGCAAGATTGTGTAGTCCTCACCTCTAGTTGGGGGTTTGAATATGTTGCTTAGACAAGAATCTTCCCTATGTGGGGTAGTGGAAGTGTTGGAATTTGGTGCTACTTGTGGCTCTTGTTGGGGTAATTCATTATTTGGAGATGGAACTTCTGTGATGACCACTTTCAATCTAGAACCATCATTGGTGCTTTGATTGTTCTTAGTCTTCAAGAATTTGAATTCCTCTCTAAAGACGACAGCAAGTGGTAGAAGGAGTAAGACAAGGACCAAGATGCCATCAACAATGTACTCAACTCTTGTGAAACTCAACTTGTTCTGTAACACAATCAACACCATGAGGAAACCAGCAACACCAAGCGAGATATATAGAAGTTTATAGAAAACCTTCAGCTCCTTTGGCTGTGGAGCTATGTCAAGTACCCTAACTGTTGGTAGGAAAAAGAAGGAAATAGCTGCAGGAAGCCAACCAATGAGTAAGATAAGAGCCTTGGAGTTGTCACCATAGAAAGCATGGTATAGTTGAGTGAATATTGCACCACTTAGGCCAACATAGCCCTTTAGAAGGCCGATAACACTTCCACGGCTTCTTGGGAAGCTCTTGACACATGTAACCAAGGCACCAGTATTGGCAAAAGACTGTGAATTAGCACCAATGTAAAAGTATAGACACATTTGCCAAACATGGGGTCTTGCAATGTGTCCTGTGACAGAAAGCCAGATCATAAAGTAGCCAAAGAAGTTCATAGCCGCCCCAATAGATAGAATCACCCAAGGAGGGGTAAGCTCATTGATTAGGCCTGAGAAGATTCCAAGATTGGCACCAAGGTCCTTGAAGAAGCTTATCAAGTTAAGGGTTGATTGGTCATACCCCAAAGAGGTTTTGACTTCATTGGAGTATAGACCAAACATGTATGTTGCACCTGAAACTGACATGATTAGACATGACGCAAAGATCATGAACCAGCGGCCAGTGATTACATGGTAGCTAAAGGTCTTCATTTTTCTGATCTCATCCACCAGCATTTTCCTTCTTGTGTATATGTATTTTGGTAAAAGCTAATAATAAAGGGTCTTGTGTGTGTGTGTGTGTGTGTGTGTGAGAGAGAGAGAGAGAGAGAGAGAATTGATATCTCTAAGATCAATGACTCTTTGTTGTTGATTGTGATACACTTACCCAATTTTGGAACCATGCACACATTGGGTTGGATATGTGGGTAATATATATTGGACAAGGGACTATGATGTGTCTTTGATGCCTACAATAATTCTTAGGTGCTTTCAATTTTTTTTTTAAAAAACAACTTAACATATAAAGTTTAATTATTTTAAATGCAATAATCGATATATATTAAATTGTAGATAATTAACGTGTTTGATTTTGCATTCGTAAAATTAATTTTAGATGAACTGATTCCCTTATAATTGATTCTAAGGTAAAATTATTTATGTTTAGTAGTTACTTCAAAATAAACTCCAACAAAAATCTATAAATTTGTACTTCTCCTAGAATCAAGTATAGTTATCAAAATCATTTCTGATCTATATAAACCAAACATAATGCAAAACAACCAAAATCAATTCTAAGCTCACGTAATTGATTTTGATGGCTGCAAATATGCAACCAAACATGTTAAATATATGATACGATTTTTTTTCCTTGATTTGAGAGCACTTGGAAATTCTTGATATGGTGTAAGGAATTACGGCTGTTGGGATAAGAACATTATATACCGCAGGATGCAATTATATTCTTTGAGAAAGAAAGTCGCTTGTGGTAGCTTTATTCTCCACCAATATGACAAGCACTAGAGGATGCTGCTTCAACCAGCCATCAGGAGAAGAGCTTGGATTCAGTGGGAAACTTGGGAATAAAGGAAACCTAAAGATGCATTGTCCTTTTGCAGTTATATTTCTCCCCTTAAAGTTGGGATAAGGTCCTATAGAATGCTCTATTTTCTTAAGGGAAAAAAGCAGTTGTTTTAGACTTCCATACTTATGCATATAGACTTTGTTTTCTTTTAGTCTGAACCATCGCTACTAATAATTTATTATACTCCAACTAATCGGATTCGAGTCGGGTCAATTAATTATAGAATATATAACTCTTTCCACACTGATTCTTTCTATTCATAAAAGTCGAATTTGATGAGATCTTATTTGAAAAGAACCAATGTCAGCGCATTTGAACAAATAAGTGTTGATATAGTATTTGTTTTCTAGTTGCAAGGGAAAACAACAGTTAGCTAAGTTTGTTCTATTTACTTTTAGTTAGGCGTATAGTTTTTCAAATGGTTGCTTAATAACAAGCGTCAGTGAATCTTGAAATGGTCACAAATTTGGGAAGAATCTGTGTGAAAGGTGGAAGAAGGGGTGGCGTGCTATATGTCCTTTATACTTTTGGTGGGGATAAGGGTATATATAACTTTTTGAAGAATGTTTTCCCACTTTTTGGATAAAATCGCTTTTTTTTTTTTAGGAATAATCAAACAGCTAATTAATATATAACAAATATTGTAAGCCATTAGGAATATTCTAGTGGTGAGGAATTTGATAGTATGCATGAGGTCAGGGTTCAAATCTTATTAAGTTCAATGTAATTTTTAAAGTATTCAACAAAAATAATTAGCAAGCATTCTAAGAAACATCATTCTAGATAGCAGCAAAATAATTATAATAATATAGATGCTATGGAGAAATTAAATAACAGTGCCAAAAATAAAATCACTCTGATGTACAACGTTCATGTAATTGATTAGCGGTGGTGGTGATATTATTGAATAATACACAATTAAAATAAATAAGTATCACGCCAAAATTAAAATGTTAATTTATTGAATTTTTTTGTTTCCAATTAGAAAGCCACATGGTATGTTAATCGAATGAGACAAACCGTGATCATGTGATTGCATTGGTAGCAGGTGGTGGTGTTTATAAATTATATTGTCACAACGTGAAGTATTGTAATATGTAAGAATCCTATGCTTATTTGATTGTTTATTTATACATAGACTTTGATTGGCTTGTTATCGGCATGTGATAATAAATTTACATAATCAATTTTCTACGCCAAGTGATGGTTATTCATCTGGTAATATGATGTAAAATGCTGCCCGATATTGAATATTATTTGGATATTTTAGAGTAGGAGTATTCAATAATTAATACTAATTACTGATATTTTAGAGACAGAAAATAGTGTTAATTGCTAAAAGAGATATTTTACTAAATATGGTTAATTATTTACACACTTAAATTTCAAATTATTTATTTATTTTGGTCATGTCATTAACTTCATCATCAGCGTAAGAAAAGAATATTATCCTCTTTGATCTCTTTTATATCCATTTTATTATTACATTGACTTTTCAATATATTAAATTGTAGCAATTTTTCAAGGAGATAGGTAAAAATGAATTAAGAGAGTATGTTATTTCAAAAAATGATTGGATGAATGTACCTATCCTAGTGGATGAATGGGGATTTGGCTGAGATATTGGTGATGGAATCAATGTAGTAATTATGATAATTATCTTATCTTGCCTTTTACAACCAATAATAATGGTAGTACAAGGATGTGGGGAGTGATGGATCGCCCACATTCAGCGGTAACCAATGAAGATACTACCATCAAGCTGTTATTAACTTATTAGTGAGTTCCTAATTAAATGCGTATATGCTAATAAATGAAGGGAATTAGGTTGGTCAATTCAAGGCATGTCAACAATGCTCAATTTTAAAAGCATGAGAAAACATATCTTATCCTTCCTTGTTTAATTTTGATAATCCTTTCAAGTTTGTCATTAGAGTAAAAGTCTAAAGTGTTGTTTGGATAATATTGAATATTGAGTGAAATATAATGAAATGAAATAAAAGTATATGTTTGTAGAAGATAACATAATAGAATAGATAAGCATGTTGTCCTTGTTTAGAAATAGATTAAAGTATTAACAAAATCCTTCAAAGTTCAAAGATACACATTTCTAAAAATTTTTATATTAATTTAGCTCCTTTTTAGTCCCTAAAAGAATTCTCAACTAAGTTTAGTTTCTAAAAGATACATGTGTTATCACTTTATATCTGAAAGCTGAAAAAGATATGTGACATCAATTGGTCCAGCTTATGTTAAAAAAAAGAACTTATTTGATAGCACATATATTTTTTGGTACCAAAGTAATATTACATGCATCTTATAGGAACTAAATTAATATCTTAAATCTTTCAAGATGACTAACCTAACATTATATAAACCTACCAATGATTAAGTTGATGTCAAAAATCTTTTAGAAATTTCACCGATATCACATATATATTTAAGGGACAATGTTCCATTCCATCCCATTTTAATATCCAAACAATAAAATTTAATATAATTTTAGTCTATTACATCTCTTTTATCACTTTCCATCATTTCAGACGTACGTGGTCTAAAAGAAGTTATGGAGTCGGAAATCTTTGGCTATTCTGTCCCTGGAAGTCATTGTTAATATATGACATGACACATGTTGAGTATTTTAAGCTCCATTGGAGATGACACTTTCCCCTGTTTGTGGAAGTTGATTATAGGCTAACATTTGTTTTTTCTTTAAAAGGTTGCAAGGACATTACATGAGCTTACTTTATTATTATGCGTGCTATCCTCATTATTAGAATAGTAAGCAAGTAACGAAATGTCTGAATAGTTTGCAAATGGTTATATAAATTTCAACCTTCATGTAATTCATGATTGGAAACAAAAAATTTTAACAAAAAAAGTTCCAATTAATGATGCTTCATATGTGGGAAGAGAGATGCTACTTGTTCTCTTTAGAAGCCTAGAAGGTCATGTTCGATTTGGCACTGCATGGTTAGGGAGGGATGCTTTTGTGCTTTTTTGATAAAGTGAAAAGGCACGTCCCCACTTAGTAGCCAACAATTTGGCATTGCATGGCGAGATAACCCAAAAAATGAATCCTATTTTTAGACACTCGATCTAAACTTCCATTTTTCATTTGAAAACGAAATTTAATTTATTCTTTTTACAGGAAGGAAGTTTCAAACACTATATACTTTATCATGAAATACTTTTGTTTAAATGAAAATAATGGCATTGATATAATAAGGTAAATGATAAGAAACTTCACCTAATTATAAATCACGTGCAGTAAATTTCATTTGCTTGAACTTAACCAATGAATTGAATAAGTTCCCTTATAAGAAGCCATCATAGTGTATATATAACGCCATTTTGTCCACATGCAAAAAATCTTCTTACAGGAAGTACAACTTAATGGGTTTCAAGAGTCATAATTGCCAATCTCAAATTATAAGAAGATTTTTCACACATGGCACAATTATTGAAGGAGGTTTGTTGTTACATCTTGCCGCATCACTCGATCGGTTTTTATCAATTAGGAGTGAGCAACATGACAAAGCCTACTCATTCGAAAGTTCAAGCATGCATATGGAATTAAAGCGTTAGGAGATCCCCATGTGGAGGATATGGACAAGCAAGAATATACTCCTTTCCTTTTTTAATAAATGTCGCTTTACTTATTTATTTTCTCAATCGAGATTTATTGATTTATGAATATATTAAAAAAGTCAAAGTGACTTTTACTTTGAAAGTGAGAGAATATTTGCTATAAAGCAAAATTACTTTTAGGTGATTAATAAAAAAATAGAATGAAAATTCAACATATATAATGTTGCATATTTTTATACTTCTAAAATTATATTGATAATAATAAGATTTATTTGAATCTAGGATATTGTGCATACTACTCAAACCCCACACCATTAAAATAATCTTAGTGTCTTTTAATGTAACATCAAATATGAATATTTTTTTTGGTTACAGATCAAATATTACTATGATTATGGTATACTTGTTTAACTGAATATAATTATAATATTCTAGTTTATCATATTATGATGATATTGTATCGCATATTTGTTTGGTTAATCTGCCAAACTTGAATGAAGTTCTCACGTAGAGTGATTCTTGTAGTATCGAAGGCGCATAGTTATAAAGCTATGCAAACATGATCCAGTATTTCTTACCGAATGCACAAACGACTCAGCACACACCAAACCTTGTTCTCCCACCTCTGGACTGAAAGGGACTTTTCCTAATTTATATGCCAATTGAAGATAAATTCACCGAAAGCAAATTAATTAAGATGAGTCTTGAGGTTGCACCCCAGACTTATCCATGAGCATCCCTTATCAGTTCCCCATTAATAATTAAGGGCATGTTTGTTTTTAATTTTCAATTTTCAATTTTCAAGATTTTATGAAGGAAATACTGAAAAATTGTGAAAATTACAAAATCAAACTTTAGTATTTCCTTTACAAAATTTTAAAAATTGAAAAACTGAAACTTAAAACTGAAAAACAAACCCTTAGGATATATTTGAGTTAGGATTTTGAAGGGAAAGGAAGGAAAAAAATATTTGTAATGTAAGATTTTAAAATTTTATACTACAAACCATTTCCTCTTCTTTTTTTTTTCAAAATTTAACCTCATAAATATACCCTTAGCTGCTCATTCGGTAGGGATATCCAATTGGTTGATCGGTGGGTTCTAGTTTTGTATTTTATAGGAAAAGAGGATGTTTACGTACATATAATTTAGTATATATCTTAATATTGATTTCTTGTATGCCACTTCATATTTTTCATGTCTTTTTAACCAACAGTACTATTAAAATATAATAAGGTTTTGTACTTAATACATTGTATATATAATTGAGGTCTATAGCAAGTGAAATGTGCTAAAAGTGTGCTTGGTCTATAGCAAAAAGATTGCTCATGATTATTTGAAATTTTCCCAGCTAAAGCAATTATGCTCGTATTAGTTTTAAGTTGCAACTACAACAAGTGACTTTTCTGGGAATATATGTTCTCCTTACTTACCTTGTGCTTCCTATTAAAGTAAAATAATATTTCTTTAATAAAAAGGAAATGCTGCGTGTTGTACGTTTACAATTTTAAAAAAATTTGATAAAAGATATGTTATAAAATTGAATTGAATTATAATATATTAATTTTGTATAATTTATTATGAAAATAATTTATCACCGCCTTTTTTCTAAGAAAATATGTTTTATTTTTAAGATAAATAATTTATCAAAATTTTACATTTTTATATCAATATGTGGGTGTATCCTTTTTTGTAACTTAGGCTAATTTTAATTTAGCATAAATTGGATATAAATTAAGTTGTAACTAAATTATTACCCATATAATGTATATTTTTGTTATCACTCATGTAATATATGAATTTGCTATATATATGATACACTAATTGTTACCTTGCAATTCATATTTTTGCATTACCTGTGCAAGTCACTACTTGTGTTTTAGGTTGTTTGAGTTAAGAAAAAATATATTATATATTTGTTATTAAAAAATGACAAAATTAGTGAAATTGTATGTATATTTAATTTCAATTGATGCTAAGATTATTATTATAATTTTTGTATTTATTATAAATAATAGATATGTTTTGTATACTAAGGAAATGAATTATTTTTGTGTTTATGATAAAAATGTTTTACTCTATAGCCATTTGCCATTTGTAATTGATTGAAAGGAGTTCTTATTTGTAATTAAATCCATCAGACATGATATTAGAATCAATATTAGATTAAAATGATATCAATTAAGAATAATATCAAAACATTGGTATCAAATAACATGATAATAACAAATTGACATGGATGCAAATATGAATGGTTTTTTGTTTAAAAATTAAATTACATATTAAATTTGAAGATTGAAATTGATATTTAATTAAGATTTAAGATATGAGATACATATAAAATATCTTTAGTTTACATAGTAATTATTAGAAATCATTTATTGAAAATCAAGAGAAAGAGAAATAATTGATATGATAATTATTAGAAATAATCATGTGTCTGACATATTTAAAATGAAATCAATAATATAATATCTAATCTGCATATTTATAAATTTATAAATAATTGATATGATAATTATTAGAAATAAAATTTAACTCTTAAATTTTATTAATTAAAAACAATTGATTTTGTTTCAATTTGATTAAAATGAGTTCAATTATTGAACTGGCTAAAATGAAATTTGACTGTAAAAATATTAATTTGATTAAAACAAAATCAATCATTTAAATCAAAATTAATTTGACTTCATTCTATCAATTTAAATCATGTTTTAATTGATCTCATTTCAAACCATAACCAACTCTTAAGTAATAAAAATAATATTTAATCAGTTCTAGTAAATCAATGATTTCTAATCAATTGGAAAGTAGATAATTGTTTAATTGATTTGATCAGTTTAAAATCAAATAAAACAAAAATTATTTAGAGTTAAAGTAATATTAACAAATAATTTCATTTTTAAATCAACCTAGCATATAAGATTATAAAGAAATGTTTTGAATTTTTTTTTTTAAATGAAGATATGATATTCTAATCTTGTAAAAAAAAGAATATAATATTAAAGATTAAGAATCATTTAAAATAATTAGTGTGGTAATATTAAAAGATGAATATGATATTAAGAAAATGTTTAAAAAATAGACATGTGATATAATTTTAAATAACATTAAATTTCAATAATGTAATTTTTAAAACTTATTAAAACAACATACTATCATCCATTAATTTCAAACTCAAATCAATATAGTATTAAATACTAAGAAAAAATACGTCAAAAGTAAAAATGAATAAATTCAGAAAAAAAAATATACTGAAAGAAACAATTAATCCAAAATCAAAATCATTTGAAGCTAGGGGAGCTATATGAATTAAAATATTAAAAAGGAAACAAAATGGAAACTTGATGAACAAAAAATAGTAAGATTCAAATCAAATAAAAGAAAAATATTTTAAGGAAATTACCAATAATGTAATTGGAGAACCTTAATACTACCGCAAAGAAAAGAGGCACTTGGAGGCTAGCACAAATGGTCATAGGGCAAAAATGTCTCTTGGAAGTGCACCCGAACTTGATACCACCAGCAGAGCTGGTTGGTTGCTTACAAATATGCATGTGTAAATATGTTGTGCAGAAGAAATGTTACCTATGCTATAATTTATATGCAATGATCAAATATGTATATGTGCTAAAATTAAGCGCATCAAATCTATCAAAAAATTTAAGTGCATCAAATCAATTAGAATTAAAGGAAAATTGAAAAAGGTAATAACATTAGTTAGTATGATAATTATTAAAAATTAATAATATAGATAGATAAGCATTTAACAATTAAAGTGAAAAAGAATAGAGAGATGCGTTTAACCGATGATAGATTAAGATCATATATTAATTGAGATTTGAATCATATATTAATTTTGCTTAAAATAAATAATACAAAAATGTGGTGAGATTAATTTTGTGTTAGTTTTATGTTTTAGCTTATATATATATATATATAAAGTTTAAATATTGAAATCAAAATTCAAATTTGAAATGTGATATTCATATATCGTAAAAACGGAAATAGTCAGTACAATTAAAATTAAGAATAAAAGCAATCAAAATATATTTATTTATTCTTATATTGTAAATTGAATCAATTTATATTCCAAGGATCTTACTTTCAATCATATATAAATTAAGAATAAAATCATATATTAATTGAGATTTGAATCATATATTAATTTTCTTTAAAATAAAAAATCAAGAATATAAAAAATAAAATAAAATGGCAAATGAAAGTAATTAGAATTTTGGACAAAATGAGCTAAAGAGAAATTGCCAGTAACATTTTCTTTATTTGGATAAACTCTCTTATATAAATACTTCATTTGACCAATTTGAAATAAAGGATAATAATAAAAATAATTTATTAACCACATGTTTAAATAAATAATAATTTATTTAATCATATCTTATAAAAAATTGCATATATAAATTTCTTTTGAAAATAAGTTAATAGATAAATAATTAAATAAATAAATAAAGTATAAATTTATCATTATATTTTATATCTTATTTTAAATATTATATTTATAAGGTTGAAGAAATCTTGATGGATAACCTTTAACTAATAATAAATAGCCTATTTTATGAAATTTTTACACATTTTGAAAATTGAAATTGTTAAATAATGAAAAAAATAAGTAAATTTCACTATATCATGGTAATGTATGAGATGACAATAGATATTCATTAACCTGGAACATGCAGATCCCCATCCCCATCCCCGTCCTTGTCCCCATCAGGGTCTACACTCCCATTCAGAGGAATTTGAATTCATGTGGATATTCATGATATTAAGAAAGTTCCAAAAAGATAAAAGTTTTTAAAATATTTTGAAATTGAAATATAAATGTCGTTAATAACAAATATTACTAATGTAACATAATCCATTCAAGATAAAGATGACGGGGAATATCTAATGCAAATCCAATAAAGATAATTAATAAAAATGATGAAGTGGATATTTAAATAATTTATATGAATGGTAAATTAGATTCCATGGTGCGAGGACCTCATTCCCCATATCGTTTAACAAATGGGACTTTACCGTCATCATGAAGACTAAATTTATCCTCATTCCCATTCCTATTGTGAGCAATCCCAAGTACCCTATTCAACGGTATTATTTTGTCATCCAATTTAATCTTTTTTTTAATTGGTCAATTTTAAAATATATGTTATAATTAATGTGTTATATTAGTAAAAAAAGTCATAAATAATCATAATTTATGTAGTTTTAACACATTAAATATGGGTTGTAGTTTTAGTCTATCATCAACTTAAAAACATATTATAATAGATTTTTATATAATTATATAATAGTTATACATGGTCAATAAATTTTTTCTTAATTATAAGATTTTTTTATGATAACGTAATTATAATAGTTTTGTTATCATTAATTAATACTATAATAATTATACATATAAAATTTTAATGATATAATAATACGTTCAATTATTATTTTTTATATTATTTTTTATTATTTTCATGTTAAATAATTTTGATTGAGATATTTTGTAGAGTATTTTTATCATGCTAATGGAAGAGAGATATATATAAAGGATTGATTGGAAAAAATTAATTAATAATTAGAAGATAAATTAAATTCAAAAATTTGCTTTAAATATTAAGATTATGAAAATTGTAGACATAATTTCTCTATGAATAAAACATGAAAACTCTGTATATAATGAGTTTTAAATATTAGTATTATCATAGATAGATTATAGATTATAAATTAGTAAAAAAATAAATAATCCTAATTTATGTAGTTTTTTAATATCACATATGGGTTTTAATTTTAGTTCATTATCACTTAGAAAACATATTATAATCGCTTTTTATATAATTATATAATAGTTATACATGGTCAATAAAATTATAGTTAATTATAGTAGTTTTGTTATCATTTATTAATACTATAATAATTATACATATACAATTTTAATGATATAATAATATTCAACTATCATTTTATTTATATTATTTGTTATTATTTTTATATTAAATAATTTTGAATGAGATATTTTGTAGAGTATTTTTATTATGTTAATGAAAAAGAAATATGAAGACATGATTAGAAAAATTAATCAATAATTAGAAGGTAAATTAAATTCAAAAACTTTAATTATTAAGATTATAAAAATAGTGGACCATAATTTTCTCTATAAATGACATATGAAAAACTTTTCATGTAATAAATCTTAAATATTAGTTTTACAGATAAAAAGGAAATGCTGCGTGTTGTATTAAGTATTTGATTCAATTTGTTATTCCTGAATCTGTTGATTTCTCACATGTGGTATCTGTATCTGTAACTTCTTTTTGGGGTCTGCATTCTAACTTTGAAATCGACCTAGAGGTAAAATCAAGGGTGAAAATCAGGTTCTCAATCTACCTGTCTCTGTTACTGAGCAAAAGTATGGTAATTCCATTTTTTGGTCTAAATATGGTTATCCTAGATTGATATAAATATCTCTCCTTGACAATTAGTTTAATTAAGTTTGCTGACGTAAATTGCTTACCTATTTTAGGCTAATATATGACAATTTTTTCTTTTGGGTGCATTAAGATTTATGTATGACAAATTTAGTTTAATATATGACAATTTATGTAGCAGTATATGGTGAATTTTATAACTTTAGCCTATACAAATCCAAAAACATTACAACGGTTAGTTTTTTTAAATATGTGAACTCTCAGTTCCTTTAATTAAGTTCTTATATTCAAGTTTTGTAAATGAAAAAAAATAGTATTAGTGTTTTTATTTTAATAAAAAAATAACGGGTAAACATCACATACGTACTTTTTTTTTTTTTGATAATTAAATAAGCAAAAGTCGATACTCATCAGTGAAGAGTGGAGATACAAAATCTGAGTATCCAAACAAACATACCTATCATTTAGCAAATTACAACAACATGCTTCTCTAGTTCTCTTCCTTACAATTTAACTTGAGAGTTTGATAACCTTGATTGGACCCATACTTATTTATTTTTGGGTAAATATAAATAACACTCCACCCCAAATTTTGGATCAAAATTAACATCGAATACTCCCCATAATGGTCCTTGAAATTTAAGGCAGAAACTTCAATTAACCTTTAAATTGAAGAGTTTTTTTTTTCTGTTTTTTACCCCAGAAACAGTTTTTATCATTCATATTATAGGTATATAGATAGTAAATAAAATGATTTTATGTGTGGGCTTCGGCCCTCTTACTGACCAAAAAGAAAAAATGATTTTATGTAAATTATCCATTTTACCTCTATACTTTTATAGTTTTTTATTTCTGCCACTCCACTTCATTGCCCCTATCCCCCATCTCAGTTATGGCGCCACTCTGCCACCCCTATACTATTTTTTAATTTTTTCATTCAGCCCCAGTGAAACAAAAGTAGGCAGAGACAATTTAGATTCAATACAGAGCAATAATTTTAACAATTTACAATAATCATAGATGATATAATTAACTAGTCATGGGAGCTCTAGACATGACACATTAATTAGGTGCTCAAATTGGCATCATAGCTAGAAAGTTATTTTATATATATTGAAAGGTAGTTCTGGGTATTTGCTTGGGAAATCACTTTGATGAAGGTTTGGCCATAATAGGCATTCCACCGAATGAAATCTGTGCTTGGAATATTACAATAACATAAATAGTACTACTGCTTCAGTTGATAGGGAACCACTTTCAAGCTTAGGAAGCGTTAAGGCCCCCACAAGCTTAATAGAAGATCAATATTAGAAAGTGAATTGTGTTTTAAAGTGTGTTGGTTGGTGGTGAAATATCTTACTTCTAGACAAGACATTTAGAAATCCTTGAAATTCAATTTCTATCCATGTTTTAAAAGCAATTTAAGCAAATAAATTGAAATTTCTATAGGAATTGAAATCCAACAAAACTAAGGAATTGAAATTAGATCTAAATGGGTGTGATTTTGGTGTAAGAATTAAATTCCAACAAATGAAAATATCAAAATAACCTTACTTAAATATAATGTTTTATTTCTAATCTATTAATGAAGGATAAAATAGTAAAAATAATTAAATTAATTCATTTTTAGACTTATTCAAACATAAAAATTAAATTCTATTCATAATAAAATTTAATTCCTAATGAAATTCAATTCAATTCAATTCAATCTCATTAAAGATTTTCAAAATGCCATGAGAATCTTGTTCTAAATCATGATTCGAAATTTTAGCTGCTAAAGTGCTAATTGTAATTTTAACTACAATGAATGACTTATCTGGGAATATAAAATCTACTTCCTTCTGCTTTGTGCTCCCCATTAAAGTAAAATAATATTATATTCTTTCATGAAAAATAAATGCTGCATGCGCTTTTGATTCAATTTGGTATTTCTGTATTTGTTGATTTCTCACTACTTTGGTATCAGTATTTGTAACTTAAATTTTGGTGGCTGTATTTGTGACTTTGAAATCGACCTACACGTAGAGGTAAAATCAAGGGGGAATCTGGTTCTCAATCTAAGTATGGTAATTCCATTTTTAATTAAAGTCTTATATTTAACTTCTACAAATGAAAAAAATTAGCATTAGTTTTCAATCATAAACATGTCAGTATAAAAAATATTTGTTGGACAATAAAATTACATAACAAATACATACCACATACCTTATAACCATTAGATATAATGAGTTACCATTCATCCCACTCACTCATCATATCTAATCGTAATAAAGTGTATGATGCCATTTGTTTGAGTTTATTGCACATCTAACATTACTCAATTAGTATTGGTTAACAAAAAATGAACATACGGAGAATTATATTCATATAGCGACTTAAATTGAATCAGATTAGTTCTAGTCTAATAAATTTTCGATTATGGTGGTTCAATTATCAACTAGTACCTTTTTTCGGGTCATGACTCATGAGAATAGCATCAACTATTGAGTCATGCTTATTTGGTATGATCATCTCTTCTTTTTGGTCCCGTTTCTTGTGGTCATCTATTGAGTCATGTGTGAACATTTGGTTTTGGTTAAATGTTTGAACTTATTTCTTTGAGGCCCAACTCTCATATTTTGGACAAAATATTTACATTTGTTCTATGTTCTTTTTACCCTTTCGCTACTATTGGGCTTAGGTTGGACTTGAAAAATTTATGTCAAGCCCAACACGAGCCCATTATTAGTATCAGCAGTGAATCAGTTGTTTAGATTCCTGGGCAAGAGAACAAAAAAAAAAAAGAGAATACAAATAAAAATTAAAGTAAAATAAAAGATTCCCACACAAGAACATATCTCCACTTAGTTAGTAACAAAATTTTGGTCAAAGCTAAAAGCCAGAAAGAGGCATATTTGGTGTCAAAGACTGTCAATTCAATTTCGTATTCTCACAGTTAAGCAATCAACAAGAAGAAACAAAATACTTGTTCTGAGTTATGACATACTTGTTGACATTACTTAGAAGAAGACCCTTAACTATATCTTTTTTTAAAGTTCAAACATATAGTATGAGTTTCTCAATCAAATGAGAATTTGGACCCTTTCCATGTTCTTCTGACCAAAGACCATTTGCATGTCTCATATACGAATGTGATTATTATATACTTATGTCCCACCACAGTAGATCTTATCATACTCTAGCTTGCTAGGTGCAATTATTCAATACCTATATTGATTGGTTCTTCCAAATTAAAGGGAAAGAGTGAAGGGGCTGAGTTTTTGAATACTTAGCCATGGATATTGAAGCCAAGAGAATGGAAGAAGGTTTCAATAAGGTTGATGACTTGAAGATCATGCAGGAAACTAAAAGCAGTGGTGGTGGAGATTATATTGAGCATGACAAAGACACAACAAGGGGTGTGCCTCAGGAGGGAGAATCAGTTCAGCAGGCAGTAGAGCAACAGCAATCAGTGGTGAAGCAGAAGACAAAGAGGGTTGCAACACTTGATGCATTTAGGGGCCTCACTATTGTGGTTAGTGTACTTCACACATATTTTTGCAAATCTTTCCACATAACATAATTCTTAATATAAATATATTGTGAGTTTAAGGAGATTTACGTTGTTATCTAATTATATATTATTAAATTTGTGACTTTTGAAATAGTAACTATAAAAGTTAGACATTTTTACAGGTGTCACAATAAATGATTGAAAAGCTTTGTAAAAAATTTTACACTGAAAGTGCGTCATACTTAAATTCATGCAAATATTTATTGGTTTGTATAAATGAGTTTTTTCTGGGTCTATTTATGTGTAGCTGATGATACTGGTAGATGATGCTGGTTGGGCTTATCCACGCATTGATCACTCACCTTGGAATGGATGCACGTTGGCTGATTTTGTTATGCCTTTCTTTCTTTTCATTGTTGGAGTTGCAATAGCCCTTGCACTAAAGGTACGCGCTACCTCTTAATTTAGAGTTGTATTCTATGTTAACTATCCATTTTCCACCTGACTAGTATTTTGTCTTGACCTTCTTTTGCCTTTTATTCTCTTTTGTGAAGTTTTTGTTTATTAAATTTTCTCTGCACACTGTCAAAGTACTATTGTTATGCAATATGTTACATTTTGGTCACAACAAACTGTTATAATCTCTGCAACTTGTACATTGATTTAAACGTCAACGTTTATCTATGCTTTCTATAGTTTATCTAATCAACATATGATTTAAGGGTACTGTGTTAGTCCAATGATAAACTTTGGTTGTAACTAATAACAATGCAGAAAATCACCACGGTTAATTATGCTGTAAAGAAGATAATTCTAAGGACATTGAAGCTTCTCTTCTGGGGTATAGTTTTGCAAGGTAAACAAAACTCCTCTTGCTCAATGTTAATTTACTTTTTAACATCCCTATTCCAGTGGATTAAACTGAATCTTTGCAACCACGATATACTAAACCATTATTCAACAGTGAAACTTTGAATGGTTCTGTTTGTGGCCTGAGTTTCAGCTATTTAATGGCAATTATAAATTTCAGTACGATGGTCATTGTTTAATGTTCAATGTACATCTATATCAAACTTTATTGCATGTATGTGATATACATATATAAATGTTGGAAAGAATAGTGATAATTTTTTGACTTTATAACAAACTTCAGGTGGATATTCTCATGCCCCTGATGACCTCTCTTATGGGGTTGACATGAAATTTATCCGGTGGTGTGGCATTCTACAGGTCTGAATCAAATCAAATCAAATTAAATTAATATATACATGCCTAATTAATTTATGTTATAAAAATTTTCTTGAATAACCTTGATTATGTATATTGTGTGTGTGTGTGCAGAGAATAGGTCTTGTTTACTGTGTTGTTGCTCTAATAGAGACATTTACCACCAGGCTTAGACCAACCACATTAAGGCCCGGACACCTGTCCATTTTTACTGCATATAAATGGCAATGGTGAGAAAACACAACAAATATCATACTAAAATTCAACTGAAATTGAATGAAAGAGATCGTGAGTATGCTTTATTTGATTAATGTCACATGTATTTAAATGTGTATGTTACATAGGTTTGGGGGCTTTGTGGCATTTGTCATTTACATGGTCACAACCTTCAGCCTCTATGTTCCAGATTGGAATTTTGTGGACCATAGCGGCCACGAGCCAAAGAGATACACAGTAAGTAATCTCTCTGTGTACCTCTTTTCTCTATTAACAAAATATAGTTACTTGGACTATAATTTCTTTTCCATTGTTGCTATTACTTTCTCTTACAAGGTCATATGTGGGATGAGAGGACACCTAGGACCTGCATGTAATGCGGTTGGTTATGTGGATAGACAAGTTTGGGTGTCAATCATCTTTATTCTGATCCTGTTTGGACACGCTTGAAGGTGAGTTATGTATACAATACACACAAATTTAACACTTTGTGTTTAGACTCACAAGTAATGAGAAAATTATTAGATGCTCATTAAACAAGGGTTAGATTGTACTCTATCCAATAATAAAATAACATTTTAGATAGTGTTCTATAAGCATCTAACAATTTCTTCGCACATAATAAAGTTGGCGAGGCTTATAAATAAATGAGTGTATCTTGGACAATGTTTGAGGAGCCCAATTTTCTTGTAATTGTGTGTCTGAACATAAAGTATTAGATTTGTATACATGCAAAAATTTCCTAGTTTTGAGTAGTGACTAGTGAGTGGCATGATCACATTTTTGAGTCACAAAGTGTGCTCCTTTACTTGTTTGATAATTCGATCATTTGTTCAAATAGAGTCAAATTGATTTAAATGTTGTCCTTTTCATTTTTTTCCCCTGCAACATTTTATATAGGCATGCACATTTAGTTCTCCAGATGAGGGTCCTCTTCGTAAAGATGCTCCAAGTTGGTGCCGCGCTCCCTTTGAACCTGAGGGCTTGTTGAGGTTTGTCTTTCCTTTTCGAATAAAAAACTACTCATTCATCACCAGATTAAGTACTACAAGTTGACTATCTTTTCACTTGGTTTTTTTTCTTCTTTTTCCCTTTTTATAGCACAAATCATAAGTTGTGTTATTTGTCCTCATAGGATGCAGTGTCACACACTTCATTCACCATTGAATAGGATGTGTATCCCAAGTTCTATTCAATCTGGATAATAAGTTGACGTCTGTCCATATTCCTTAAGGACAAATAATATTTTTCCAAATCATGATGAACCCATGGAAAAATATAAACAAAAACCAAAAGACTGCTTACAATGCTGCTATTATTAAATTTCTCAAATAAACAAGTCATTTAGTCGAAACCATCATTTTGTATATATTAGAAAAATTAATTGTGTTTGTTTCAATTTAACTAGTTCCATATCAGCTATCCTCTCTGGCACCATTGGCATCCACTATGGTCATGTTTTGATTCACTTCAAGGTAATAACTTTACCATATGCTACACACACACACACACACTCTAAACATGTAATTTACAAATGTAAACTTGTGTAAGGCCTGAAGATGTTAAAAAATTCACAGGGTCATTCAGAGAGGCTCAAGCAATGGCTCTCAATGGGGTTTGTGTTATTCATCCTTGGCATGATGCTTCATTTCACAAATGGTAAACTTGTGAGATATGACACATGCATCTCTTAAGAGTTAAGTTAAAGTACAAAAACTGTACAAATTATTTATATCCATTTCATTTATTTAAATCAAACAAGGATATAGCGACATTATTTTCTATTCGAGTAACTTGAAAGTTAAAAAAATGTCCATACATCCTTACTTGATTTGCGAATTGTATAAAATGAATATGAACAACTTTATCTAAGTTTTGTACTAACTTTAAATCTATCCCATATATGATATATATGATTGTGTGAAAGATAAATCTTACAAAATTTCCATGGAATACTGCAGCAATCCCAATTAACAAGCAACTCTACAGCTTCAGCTATGTTTGTTTCACAGCCGGGGCAGCTGGAATTGTCTTCTCTGCCTTCTACATAGTGGTAATTAAGTATAACATGAAGCAGTATTTAAGTAGAAGAGTTCTTTAATGATCACTAACTGCATATCCTTTTTCTTTGCTTTTCTTCCCCCTTATCATTCTTCTTCTGTTAATCAAACAGATTGATATTTGGGGCCTTCGTACTCCATTCTTGTTCTTGGAATGGATAGGAATGAATGCAATGCTTGTGTTTGTGATGGCTGCCCAAGCCATCCTCCCAGGATTTGTAAATGGATGGTATTATGAAGATCCAGATAACACACTAGTAAGAAGCTACCATACACTTTGATTTTTCATTTTTTCCTACCTCTTTGGATTATATTAGATATAATATTTTATTACCCTTTTGATTTCAAGTAGCTAGGACTATAAGGAACTAACCGTTTTAATGACGTACCATGAAACAGGTATATTGGATCCAGAAGCATGTGTTTAACAATGTTTGGCACTCAGAGAGGTTGGGAACACTATTATATGTCATCTTTGCAGAAATCACTTTCTGGGGTGTGGCTGCTGGCATCTTGCACAAATTAGGAATACACTGGAAACTATAATCTAATTTAAGGATCAAATGTGTATAGAAAACCTGCAATATGCAGAAGTGTTATACTTCAATTCTTCTGTGACTTTTGGTTCATTGTATATATTCTACATTGTACATTCAAATTGTCCTAATTATTTTGTCGTAATTTTGTTTTAGCTCAATTTATCAAAGACAGTGTCCACAATGCTACATTTGATGGTCAATTGGTCCAAAAGCAAAGAGAATTAGTGACCACAAACTAAATTAATTAGAAGATATTGGTGACTAAAAAAAATCAATGCTATCAGCAAAGGAAAATGTGAACACAAAAACCAATGATATCTCAGACAGGCATGTGATCTTGTTTCACATCACGGGGTCCATGTATGATGCCGACAAACAGTAGTATGAACAAAAAATTGAAAAACAATATATGATATAATATCAGTCTCTGATAGAAATATCCAAACAGGAAGAACCTTTGACGGCAGAGCAACAAATGGGTTTTTTTATTTATTTTTAATGTTAACATACTACTAATAAAAACCCTATTTATAATAATATAAGTTTCCACCCTCAAAAGCTCCAAAAGATCAGACATAAAGCAAAACTTATGCAGTTGTGCTACCTTATCTTAATTTGCAATCTCAGAGAAACCCCTTAATTTATAATACAATCAATTATCAAAGCAGTGTTATTGGCTGGAAGGTGTCACAAGAGTCAAGAGTCTATCTATTAAGAAACTCCTCTATACCCAAGTATTGAAAAATCCATCTTTGAAAGTCCAAAGTTTCAATAACATTAACATGGGTGGCAGGCTGGGGTAGAACTTATGCTAAGTGAATAAGACTACTACATGTGCAATGAACAAAAAAAAATGTGTCCTAAGAAATATCTTGGGGCAAAGATTGATTATGCACCGTTGAACATGCAAGCACAAACTCATGAGTTATTAGTAGAAGAATAAAGGTCTCTGGATGTGACATCAAGCTTTGTGTGATGTCCTTGTAGGAGACAACTGGTCAAGTCTATATGCATTTTAGATCAAGAAGTATCATTCATATGTCAAAAATAGATATTAAAAGTGGATACTATAAAGTGAGAAGGACAAAGAATATTAGAGGCCGTTTGGAAAGTGTTTTGTAGAATATTTTAGTTTTTAAAAATAAAAAATGAAAAAAAATTTGTTTGGTTAGTTATTTTTTTTAGATTAATTTTAAAAATAAAAAAATAAATTTTTTGTTTTAAAAGCAAAAATTAAAAAATAGTTGAAAGATGTTTTTAAAATTTTATTTTTTAAAATAAAAAAATGGGATGACACAATCATAATTAGTTGATTTCATTAATTGCTATCAAAAATAATTTTCAAAACAATTTTCAAAATAATTTTTAAAAATACAAAAATAAAAATAATTCCAAACAATCCCTTAGTAGTGGTGAATGAAAGTATGGAGCCAATACTTTGTGTTTTTCTATATGATGTGTCTGCTTTTGCTGTACAAATAACATTAATTTTCTACCTGCACATTGAAAGATGTTGATTCTTTCTTGCAGTAAAACACATTGAGATATGTAGAGTTACATGAAACAGTCATCTGCATAGTGATGAAGGGGTAAGATCCTTTTTGTGGCTTCCAGAACAAAAATGAATTGATTATATCTTCCAATTTACAATATTTCATTTCATTTTCATCCATAAAAAGCTTAGAGCAAAACCCTCATTTTCATCAACTAGCTAGTGCTTTCTCATTTATGTACAATAAAGTTAGAATTACAAAAGCACTAACAAACTATAGCATGGCAAAGATTAAATTTGCACCACACTTGTATATTTCACAATTACTTCAAATAAACTACATGCTAAAAAGACCCTGTTATCTGTACACAGGTAGAGAGGTTCATCCAGAAGGAACAATGCCATGACAAAGCAAACCATGGATCACTCCCAACCCATCAGCATTTTCCAAACTCCTTCCTTAATCTTGTTCCTTGGAACAGCCGATCCCTCCCCTTCATCAAGCAAGATTCTATAGACCTCCCACTCGCGATCTCCAATCACACGTCTCCCAATTTCAGCCTGTTGAAAACAATTGACCAAAATGTTAGCATACTGTCTGTTGGAAAAACTAGATAGAAAAAGTGCCATGTAAACTCAAATGTATCAACTAGCTAGAACAAAAAAGAAACGAAGTTTATAGAAACTAGTAAACCTTAGTTTTGGAAAGTCCTTGTGTTGTTCTTTCTACCCTATTGTTTTTTTTTTTTTTGGTGAGAAACTAAGCATAATTCCCCAAAAAAGGAAAGCCTGGAACATTGATCAAGGATTTCATTGAGTAGGTAGAGAATAGGAGAGGATCCTCTTATGTGCAAATTGCATATAACCTAGTCATGTGCACATCCTGTGTTAAGGATAAAGTTAGTCTGTTAAAGTTAGTTGTGGTTAGTACGTGAAGTTAGTAATGTGAGTATTTATATAATTACTGTAACTTAATCTTTCAATATCAATTTCGTTCATTTGTTCAGTTCTTAGTCTCATCCTTTTAGTTTCTAACCTTTTTTACATGACCTGATCAATGGTTAGGATGTATACATGACTAATTTGTGTAATCTGTATACGAGAGGATCCTGTCCTATAGAGCATGCATGGCAAACAAAACAGTAGGAAGCACAAGGAATATGAGGAATTACCGAAAAGATGCAAGTGCCAAGGACTTTGAGAGCAAGAGTAATGTCATAGAAGACAAGAGGCCTTCCCTTGCCAGACAACTCCACGGGGTTGGCAACCAGAAGTTCTGTATCAGGGCCCCTGCTCACAACAGCTACCCTGAGAGGGCGAAGTAGTTCCATTCTAAGGCGTGATGACAACGAATTCTGCTTGTTGGGGTCAACTATCTTTTTCCCATCTCCTTGCATGATGAACAAGTCAATCTCACATTTTCCTCTAGGTTTTGTAGAGAAACGCCCATAAGAAATCTGATTAAATGATGAATAAGGTTTTACCTTCAGGATACTAAAGAGACTAAGAAAGCATATACAGGCCATTATATCATCTTAGAATAACCAATACAAAACAGCCTGTGTGGGAGAAAAGTGAGATTTCATTATGCAGTATTCTCATGCACGTTCAAGACTGTTAAGCTTAGATACAAAACAATCCATGCACCTTTACCTGACAACTTAAAATTTTAGGAGCGATAATTCAACATAAGGTATCCGAGTCTCTATAACTGACTAGTCTAGGTTCCCCCATTCTTTCAAATAAATATTAAATTTCAGCATAAGGTAAAGACAGATTTGTGTGTTGTCCACACTTAATGCCCAATGGACTCTAGGGACGTATTAGATATAAAATTATACATATGTAACTAACAACTTAAGCTTTCAAAAAATATGATTCATGACAAAGACCAAGCAAAGTTTATAGGCATATCAGTTCTTTTTTGCTGATGACACCATCCAATTCATAGTATCACACAAAATTAACTGGCAGAGACATTGAATTATCCAGATTTAAAATTACTATATTACCTGAATGTTGTAGTCCTTCAGAGTTCTCATGATGTCATAAATAAGACCTTTGTGGTCTTGGCACATAATTTGGACAAGGGTATGAGCAGGACTAAGCATGTTGTCCATTGCGATAGAGATATAATCTGATCTAAGAGTTCCACTTCGAACCAATGCAGGCAATTGAATCAAAGACATCTTCTGTGATTGCTGTCGGAAGGAATGAAGATGCCTGGGAACAAGTAGTAATACCTGGGCCAACCAATTCAATGTCAATGGCAATGATGGCATCCTTCAAAATATTTGTTAAATGTTCAATGGTATCATCCTTTCTCTTCCTTGTATGAAGAAGTTCCCTGATGGATATACAATATTAAGTAGTAGCGTACATTAGTAGGCTCAAAGGAGATTGCATTATCATCAAATGGGCATTTTGTACATCATCAAATAAACTTCTATTCACATAAAACATATTTCAGTATCATCTAATGGAAAAAATTATATATTTAAAAGACATTGAACTTTGACTACTAGCACATTTCCCTGAACAAACGCAACATTGTTTTACCAGAACAGAATAGAATCACTATCAAGATGACAGAAATTCTTCACTCAAATTCACAAGGGTGATTCTATTGACAATTTCAAATTAGTCGTTTTAATGAAAGAAAAATCAAAGTTTGCATTCCAACTTATCCATAGTCTCTGTGTGTGTGTTTGGATTAGCTTATTTTGGCTTTAAAACTGCTTACAATAAAAAACAGTTTTTATTTAGAAAATAAGTGATTGTATCCTTAAAAAGTGTTTCCAAAACACGCCCATTCTTAATAGATAAAGAAGCTTTAGTAGAAATTAGCTAACAACCAGAGAATAGGAAATAGAAGATGTGCAACCTGGTATCTGTGACGAAAAACAGATCCATCACTTTGCCATCAGGGGTAGTAGATACCTTGACTTTCTTTATGGTAAGCTCTAGTTCACAAAGACCCTCAGTAACGTCTGGCACAATTGAAAGAAAATCATTTAGTTTACTCTGCCTACCAAATACCAAACAACATATCATCACTGTCACAAAGGAATGATGACCTAAGAAAAACCGGCTAACTTCTAATCAATATGTATCTGTGAACAATACACAGCAAATCTTCAGAATTGGAATGCATTTTAGAAGATGACATCTTTGGCATGGTTTTCCTTTTTGCATGATTTTCACAACATTCAAACTCAAATCAAACCCTATGTTCTTTTATTTTGTTTGTCACTCCTCCAAACAATTGAAACAAAGGAGGTGAGGAGAACAACACCTACAAGTTGGGAGAAACCAAAACTATCAGCACATCACAAAGTCCCAGTCTTGCTTCTTGACTTATTACTATTGCAACAACAAGTATACCAGATTCTGTCAATTACTAAACAGATTGAAATCAAAAGGGTTGCCTTGAACCAATCAATAGTGTTTATTCAATCAACAAGAACCAAGACAACACACATGTAGAATGCTAATTCAAGACTTCGATTCTCAGGGACGATATTCCCAAAATTACCATGTAGAAGTCCTTGCCGATCGTGGCAACAAAATTTCAGAAGGAACACATCAGGAGGCTTTGGTGGCTGCAAGTCGGAGCAGTAATAAGAGATTCCAGAAGCCGAGGAGCAAGAAGGGCATGCCCCAACTAGCCTCTTCTTCAGCAAGTTCCACCTTGTCTTTTGCTTCCCAACCACCCAGAAAACTATGTAGCACCATTTCCCATCGGTTGACACATCTTCATTGAACCAAATCAAAAATAAAAAAAGAGAATTAGTCTCAAGCTCGCCAACAAAATTATGAAATTACTTCTACCAAGTTTGGTTTTCCGTTTGCAAGGCTCCAAGTCATTATTTAGGCAAAAGCAACAATAGTGTAGCTTTTGACCAAACCAAAGATTTGGAGCTGTAAACAGAAATCCAGACATGCACTTCAGAAACCAAAACAAACCCATCTCTCAAAATTAATAAACTCACATCCCCATCTCTCAAATTCAAACAAAAATCCAAAACACAAGAGAAAGATTTGATTTTTTAAACGGATTCCAACCTCTCCACCTGTTAGCTGCATGCACATATCATAAGGTCTCACAACAAAGAAAAAGCCAAAAAACCAAAAGCATGATTATCACGTTTCAAATTTTGACTAAGTACATGTGATTATATGAATAATGATGGCTAGTTAAGTTTGTGTTACCTCCTCTAACAATGCTAAGACCAAAGAAGAGTATGATACGGCACAAATCACAACCTAGGCCAGTTTTGTCAGGGCAATTCACTGTGATCACAGTTGGGTCACCTTCTTTCTCTGGATGCCTGAAAATAACTACATCATCATGCAGTATTCCCATAATCTTCTTCTCCTTCTTGCTTATGCGATTCTATCTAATTCAAGGTTACTCAATACTCGAGAATAATTAGTCACTGTTGTTGTTGTGTTACTATTCTGATAAGAAGAAGAAGAAGGCAAAGGAAAAGGGAGGGATCAGAATTGTGTGTTAGGTAATGGTTGTCTGCTTCATTGGTTGGTTGTTGCTGGTGTTTGTTGAATGATCCTTTGTTGAGAAGTTGAAGCCAGTGATATAATGAGAAATTAAGAGAAAATGATTATGGATGGTGATGACAGGAAGCAGAAGTGAGATAACTGTTTCTGCGGCAGAGACAAAGGTTTTTAAGGTGGTTGTGGTTGTAAACAGTGGTTAAGAGGTCATTGGCATGAGCATGTGTTGATGTTACTATGATATAATACTGTGATATATCACTGTTCCAAGAATTCTGTTGCTTCAAGCAATTACACCCCATAACAAAAACATACATAAATGATGATTGTATCTATATTTGATTGTTATGAATGATTAAAATTTTGTCATTTTTTTATTTTTTATTTTTTTGGTCGATTCACTTTTTAATATTTTATTTACTTCTTGGTTCATTGACGACATCGAATATAGTTATTAATCACAAATTGAAATTTTATAAAAAATAACTTTGATATATTTCTATAGTTAATTTTGAGACAGCTTTAGGATAAAAGTTTGTCAAAACCGTTAATGATAATGTTTCAGAAAATGTCTATGATTATTATCTCCCGAATATCAGACATTGTTTTGAAATACTATAGTTTAACATAGGTAAATTTTATGACCAAGCTAATAAGAATTGGGTGACAATAAGATTTTCACTAACTCATTTACGAAGGAGCCATCTCGTATCTCACATATCGTGTCGTATCTAAAAGCAGCACCTACCTCCTGTGTCTACTATTGTATCAACCATTTCGCCAACGAAAAATGTTACTATTACTTATTTAATGTGAGGGACCTTATTAATTCACTTTTTATTTATCATTAAATAGTATATGAATCTTATTTAAATAGGATTTATATTCTATATAATGGTGGATAAAAAGTAAATCAGTATGAAATTCTATATTAAATGAGTATAAATAATATAATTTTTTCTAATATAATCAAAACAACACAAAAGTCACAAACAATAAAATAATAATAATAAAATAAATAAATTAATAAATAAAAGGGGGCAGCAACATCACGTGCCATTTTCATAAAAATACGGTCCCCTCACGTGAGTATAATCTCGACGATGAATTCAAGTAAGGCTTCTCTTCTGTGGATACCTACCACAGTTCCACTTACCATTAACGAGGAAAGCAGGTAAAACATTAAAATCTTTTTTACAACAAAAGTAATCTTTGATAAAACCAATTCTGAAATTTGAAAAGTATATATGATTTTTTTTTAACAAGAAAATGAATTAGAAAATAATTAACTTTTTACATTTTCAAAATAATTAAGGTAGGTGGGTAAAATCATAAAAAATTATTTGTGTTTCTACTTTTTATCTTAAAAGAATTATCCAAACATACCTAAATTGACTCTTGCTTATTATTCTTGTTCCTTACCTCGAACTCAGACTGATCAGACACATTTTTATGTTAACTTTAAATCAACTTAATATAATGCCTTAAACAAATTGAGAATAAATCGAATAATCAAAAGTTTGTGAATCTTTTTTTTTTTCCCTTTCGTGGACATTTTACTTTTTCTAATCAAAATCAATTGTTTGAAAAATAATTATGATTATAGGTCTTTTTCGAAAATCGAAATCTTCCACGTTTAACATCCAAAATCAATCAGCATAACCAAAACAAGACCCGCACTAACACAATTCAAATTGTGTAGACATTATATATATATATATATATATATATATATATATATATATATATATATATATATATATATATATATATATATATATAGCAATGTAATTATTGAAGGCCAGACAAAGAAAAAAACACACTTAGAGCATCTCCGGCGCTTGCAAAACAAGCGTCCTAGCGTCCTAAAAGAGGGACCGTGTATTGGAGTGACTTGGAGAGGGACGCAGCTCATTTCCCAAGAAGTCCGTGTCCCTCTGAGGAGGGACGCAAAGCATCCATTTATATTGTGCCATGTGTCCATTTTTAACAGTATTTTTTGTGAAAGAAAAAAATAAAATTAAAATATGAGTATTTTCAAATTTATTTGAAATAACCGTTTACTTCAAATTTAGTTTTATTAATGTTTATTTGAATTTTTCACATTTTAATTTTTTAAAAAATTTACACTATTTATTTAGAATTTAATTTGCTAAAAATTTATTTAAAATTTAAAATATTTAAATATTTTATTTTATTTTTTAAAATTAGGAATAAAATCACATAATATAAGATATTAAAATAAATTATTTCATAATAATATTAATTTTTATTTTTTAAATTTTAAAAAAATCATGTGGGACTTAATAGGGATCAAAGTTGATCCCTACTATTTGAGAGGAGAGAGCTACTATAAATCCCTATTTATTTTTATAACATTTAATGATGTGTCCTTGATAGGGTCCAAAAGAAGGATTAAGTTGAGTCCCTCCATTGGAGATGCTCTTAATAATTCATTCTTGATAAAAAAAAACGCGTCGGACCTGCCACTGTTAGGGGACTCAAAACACAGGAACAAAACAAAACAAGGCTTCCCTCTGTCTCATGGGAACAGAACCAAAACAAAGTTGTCAATAATACTAGTGAGGGGCCAATTAAAAGCACTGATGTGTCAGTTAATGTCCAAAAACTGGTGTGATGGAGATTAGAGACCCTTTTCAGACCCCAAATAATAATTAAACAAGAAAAAAAAAAGATTAGAGACCCTTTCAAAAGTTAAAAGCCTCTTAAATTAAATGAGGATTTGGACTTAGAGGGTTAGTTTTAGGGATACTCTTGACTTTTTTAATTTTTTGAAAGTCAAAGGATATATTTTTATTTTTTATTTTATTTAGATAAATAATTTATTACTTCTTTAAAAGTTATTTTTAGTATTTTTTTAAAAGTTAAAATATCTAATTTCTTAAAAATATTTTAAAAAATAAAAAAAAATATTTTTATTATTATATATTTAAATATAAAATAATTTATTTATAAATTATTTTTTAAAAATTACTTCTATATAAAAGTTCAAATAAATTATTTACGTAAACAGGAGCTTAGTAATTAGCACCCACGTACAATTAACAAAGTGTTGCTTCAAGAAGGAGTTTAGGTCTCTTCAGTGGTGGAACTTGAAGAAAATATTTGGGGGGACAAAATATTTATCATATAAGTTAAATAATAATAATTAAATTAAAATAACTGTATATTATATATATAAACTTTAATAATTAACACAATAGTACTAATGTGTATTTGGATTAGTTGTAAGATTAAGTTATTTCAATAATATATATATATATATATATATATATATATATATATATATATATATGATTTGATTTTATAGTTGATTATTTGAAAATCAATATTATGTATTTATTAACTTCAAAATAATTTTAAAATAGCGTGTTTTGTTTAGATTGCATAAAAAAGTTACTTTTGTACAATAAATGATTATGAAAAAAAGATAGAATAGTTTAATATTTTTTAGTAATATTTTGTACCTATTGTTATTTTGACAAAAACAATAAAATTTTAAAATATTGTTTTTACTTATAGTTAAAAACTTTACAAATACACTTTTAATTATAGGTGAATTTTACACTTAAAATTAGATTCTTTTATGTTTATTGACTATTCAAACTTTTAATCCAAACATATAAAATTATTTTGGTATAACTTTTATTTGAAAAAAAATTGCATTCCCAAGGCTTGAAAAGCAAAACATGGCTTAGAGTTAGCAAATTTATTTTTTGATTATTGAACATGCTGTCCAATTGTTATAGTTTTATCTATTATAATAAAAGGCATTTCTTCCATAAAATAATGCTCAGTTATAATATGCTTTTATTTTTAATTAAAAAATTAGCAAATGATCGTTTAAGTTGGAGAAATTCATTTAGATAAAGCAACATCATTTATATAAAATGGACATTCAAATTTAGCCAATTGATTAAATAAAATTATATATATAAATATATGTTAAGCTTATATATATAATACAATTTTTTAAAAAATTTTGGGAACAGTGGCTCCCCTGCCCCTTATATCCTCGGCCATTGGGTTTCTTAAACTTGTGTGATGTTGAGTTTGATTTTGGTTTTTGTGTGTATAGAAAAAACACAATAAAAATATTATGTGAAAAAGATAATTAGCAGACACAAATTGTCATTCTTAGATTTGAATTCTAATAAAGTCAATATTTTTAGAAGAAAAAAAGAAGCCAACCCCTTTAGAACAATAACTTGCATATATATTCCACCAAATAATCTAAAAATAGCTAATTCTTTATAAGAATACTCACTTTATACACATCTAAGGTAGTTTGATAAATAACCTATTTAAATACTTATATAAAAGTAACTTATAAATAAATTATTTTATATTTAAATATATAATAATAAAAATATGTATTTTTAGTGTTTTAGAAAGGTCTTAAAAATTAGATATTTTAAGTTCTAAAAATACTAAAAATAACTTTTAAAGAAAAATATGCTATTTAGCCAAACATAATAAAAGATAAAAATATGAATTTTAATTTTTAAAGAGTTAAAAAAAAAAATAACGGACCCTATAATTTTTTTTTTTTTTTTTTTGGCATTATGATTATAGGTCGATAGAACCAAAGCGGTTGACTTTGTTGTCAATGTTTTGTTTGATGGGTGCTTCGTTTGTAGCCACACGTGATGGAAGGAAAAGGATAGCACAATTTGCAGTGGTGGGCTAGCCTCATGAGTTGGACATGCAGGGTCGCAGCGCTGCCCTCCATGATGCATATATTTACAGAATAATATTCTAAGAAAAATATTTTTGATTTTAAGAATTGGTCATGAAACTTTATGACGTCCGTGAAAAAAAAAATGAAGGGCCATTTTTTCATATGTAATTTTATGATTAAAATATTAAATTAGTCCCTTAGATTTATTGTGGGTTATAAATTAATATCTTATATTTAAAAAATCTAATATTAGTTCTCAAATTTTATAAAAAGGGAAAAGTTAATCTCTTTATCAAATTATTGTTTAACTATTAATATAAATATTTATGTATTCTATTAACTTACTTACATATACTGTTAAATTTCATAATGAGTCAACACTTTCACTCTCTTCTACAGAACAAATACTAATTTAAAGTCAAAATCTTTCTTTTAAGGAGAGGCTATGATGAGATAACAAATGAAGAAAAAAGTTTAAACAACTTCGTTTAGATAAATGAAGTTATGGTAAAGGATAAAAATTAACAATATATATAAACAAGTTAACAGTACGCATAAATAAATTAATATGACAAGCTTAGATGACAATTTTACAAAGGGATTAAATTGTCTCATTTGTGAAATTTTGATGGACTAATATAAAATTTTTCAAATTTAAGGACTAATTTATCCCCCATTATAAATTTGATGGACTAAGTTAAAGTTTTAGTCTAATTTTATATATAAAATTCAGTCATAACAAATTTTCCTTTAATTTTATCCTTGAACTAAAGACCCTCTTAGATGATTAGTTCTTAAAATAATAATATTAGTATTTGAATGTCTCATTATACAATATTTAGAATTTAATCCAAATATTTTAATACACAATTTAGTTTTTTTTTTAAATTTCAATGGAATGACCAATATCAAGGTTCACTATTATTAATAATCTAACTAATCAATTCTAACTAAGATATCTTTCGGGGTATATATGTCAATGAATAGAGAAATATTTATATGTTCAAGGAACACATTTAATGTATGCTCTAGAAACAAATATAACTATTTAATTTTGATTTAAAATATTTAAAATTTATATAAAAATTAAAAATATGTGATCATAGTTATTTATAGAATATGTATTAAATATATCCTAGGAATATGTAAAAATTTATCGAATGAATGGGTGTGTATAAAAATTCCTCTAATTAAGAGGATGAAGTTATTCCATTCCGTCATTCTTACTTCACTTGGCCCAAAAGCGTAGGGACATTTTTTTAAAAAAAAAAGAGGAAAAAAATGAAGATTAGAAGGCAGTGCAGGTTTAACCATAAATGTAGTGTAATAGTGTTAGCCAGTAATTGCATGAGCCAGCCAAACTACATGATAAAATTGATGAAACTATTTAATAATATGAATGACATGAAATTGTGGATTATCCTGTCCCATCACGGCATTGGTCCATTAATCAACAAAATTACAAAACGAATATTGATAAAGTAACAAAAGATGCCAACGTTTCAATTCAAATTCTTGATTAGCGTTTGCACCAATGCTCTCATTACTCTTATGATTATTCAATCAATGTTCACTTAAAATAATGAATAAATTCAATATTTTGAATTAAAAAATTCCTTGTTTTTCTTTCACGTGGAAACAACCAAAGTCTTAAGAGTAAGACAACCAATAAAACTTTTGTTCTTATTTCTTATTAAAGAGAGAAAATAAAAATACGCAATTCACTAAATTATTAAGCATATATTATAGAGTAATATTATTGTAGTATTGATCTATAATGAACTCTATATGGGACAATATATTAACCATTTAAAACATATAAATATGTGAATATTATAAAATTTTATGTTGGTATTGTGCCATGTAGATATACTTTCTATGTTCAATAACTGAGTGATACTTTAGTTAGAACTCACTTTTAACTTTTTTCTTTTAATTAAAGTGTCATTTTATGAATAAATATAAAATAAATTTACATAATACTCTAAATGCATATAAGAATTTTTCTAATCACATGTGAGATTACAGTCAACTCGATCTATGTGGTCGGGGTAGAATCACTGTATCAGATGTGTCAATAGGACATAAAAGCTACCACATGAATGCATCTTCATCCCACGAAGGAGGAGGAAAATTATAAGAACCACAAAATTCATTTGACTGGTTGATACTCCACTCCCAGTTCCACTAACTTCCACCCACTCAAGATTAAGAACTTAAGAAGGAACCTTTAAATTTAATCCCAAACAAAACTCCATTTATCCTCTAGTTGGTGACATTATTATCGATTACTATAATAATAACGTTATTATCATATGGTGCACAATTTACATTGAATTTAATAATGGAATAGGATCTTAGGCCGATTGCTTTGTCGGATGGCACAAGTGGGTCAAAGACGAAACTGGCAACCGGCGGCGGCAGTGAACACTTAATTAAGCACATGTACTTCAAAAAAATCAAAACAAAACAAATG
This sequence comes from Dalbergia oliveri, assembly GCA_030441495.1. Lineage (NCBI taxonomy): Eukaryota > Viridiplantae > Streptophyta > Magnoliopsida > Fabales > Fabaceae > Dalbergia > Dalbergia oliveri. The sequence continues at coordinate 27,101,253 of JAMLFY010000013.1, forward strand.
CCAGCTCTTGTTCTTCTTTCATTCATCATTTCCTAACCATAATTATTTCAAGGTCTACTTGGAGTAATTTAACACAAAAAGAATTATTACTTGCTGATGAATATACAGAGAATTTAATTTGAATTATATTTTATCATGTCAACAAATTTGTTTTGACTCATCACACAATTATTATCTTAAAAGCCACATATGACAATATAATCTCAAATAACAACGATAACAATAATAATAATAATAATAGTTGCAGCAATTATGTATTATGTAAGATATTGTCTTGATAACGATGGAAAGTGGTCAATACCCTCCAAATAAAATACATACCTAACATGCATAAAGTGAGTGAGGGTGTGGGAAGGCGATGACTGATGACTAGTTGTTGGGGAAAGTTTCGGTTGCATTATTTTTGAAGTGAGGGAATGAGTGGATGAGGATTCCATAGATTCATTTAGATACAAATATTCATAAGAGATTAAATTATTCACAAAGTCACGGACTCAAGGTGCTTGATGGATGTAAAAAGGTGGGCTAATGTAGATGCTTATTCAGATCATAAATAGAAATGCAGAATAACTTTTTTTCCCTCAGGAAAATGAATTCTCTGCTCGGGGTTTTGGCTTAGCTAGCACACAAAGGGGAAGAAAAGGAAATAATTTTCTTTTAAAAAGGTGATATAATTAAAAGAATTTCGCTCATTTAGTTTGACTGGCTGTTTGTTCATTTATGGGTTTGAATTTGGAGCAAAGTGGAAGATATTGCGGCTTCTTTGTGCGACTCTCTTCCTATGTTTCACACATTTGTGCCAAGTTTTTTTCCACCTAAAGGGGAGAAAGCCTTCCTAGAATTGCATCCATTGGCCATCATCACCTAATACCAAAGACCCAAAATAAAGAAAGCAACTAAAATAAGCATGGTAAACGCAGTTATGTAAATCAAACTTCCTTTTTCACTCTACTACATACTTGTCTAGTTTACATTTTTATCAACAGAAAAAGAAGAAAATTAGTTCTTTTCAAACTACTTTTGTAGAAAATATATTTTTCTTTTATTTTCATTAAAAGACCTTTGACACCTTTCAACATGTAAACCAAATAAAGACTTCAAAATAATTCACATAATTTCTGACTCACAATTTGGGTTCTACACGACTATAAAATTTGGTTTACACTTTACATTTTAATTTTGGTTTTTCACTTTTATCCAAAGCCCTTTAATCGATTTTCCCTTTGTACCCCACTACTAGTACTATCTCGTTTGTGCATGAGTGACTTCTGCTGGTTCATCCATTAATCCTGGTCCTCCTCTTTGGTTCTGTACTCCTGTCACCAACTCACTCAACATCTAACATGGATCCAAAAGTAAAAATTGCCCTTTACAGTTGTCACTTGGCAAGCAATTTCAGTCAAGGTCAAGCATTATTGACTCTTAAAAACAAAGAAGCAAAACTCTAGTGTTATGACGAGTAGTTAAGCCTTCTTGTTTTTAATCTTTCTCTGTCTACAGTAAGTCGAAGGAGCCTGACAAACTTCATTGATGGCCCAATAATAAACAGATTCACCCAAAAGTATTAATATGTTTGCCTTCTAAGTCACGTGGTCTTAAATTAAAATGTTTAGGTTGGTAAAAACTCGTTCTAATTCAGGGGTTAGGATATATCTTTGAATTCATCTATCGCTTATAGAAATCTCTGCGTACATATCCTTAGCAAGAGAAAAAACCCCAAGAATCGAACCCAAATTATGAAGATGGTAATATCTAAGGTAGAATTTTATAATGGACTTTATATTGACAGGATGTAGCTTTGAAACCAGGAAACTTAACTACCTTCAGACCAAGTTAGTAAAGTTACCAACTTACATTATAAGAGATCTCAAGCCTCATACAATAGTAATCATCATCAACATCATCATCAAAGATACATATATAAACGATTAGACGTGAATTGTAATCATACTTTTTCCCTCCTATCAAACATTGTTGCACAGTAGCAGGCCGAGATTAATCCTGCTTGACATCTACACTTCCACCAGGTTTAACAGGCTCTACTGGAGCTGGTTCAGCATCTGCCTCAACCTGCTATAACATTGGGATTTGCACTTCAATTTATATTCATGAAGCTTCACAAAGAAGTCAAGTAATCATATACATCAGTCCAAACTTAATACAGGACATGCATGATAAAACAGAATACATCATCAAGAATCATGTAGAACAGCAATACATATCAACGACAACTGAAGGATAACTGCCTGGGTGTTTCAAGGATCAGTCCCTCATTCAGAATCCATCATTTGAAAAAATAAAAACATAAGACACACACACAGATTGCTTCTCACTTTAATTGGAGATCACTCCAGGAATTTCACATCAATCACCCTGATAATTTATGAGGATTATGTCTTCCACTTTTTCAAATTCTTAGAAAGAATATTGAAATTCTTTTTGACTCTGAACCAACACTTTAGGCTTTGAACTTGCACAGAATGGTAAACGCATGAATATAGGTTAACAGAATTCAATCTCTGGATCACATTGCTGGTGGCAATGTCCAAACAAATCACCACAAAACAAAGATTTTCCTTTTTTTTTAATTTTTGTGTTTAAAACCCAAGCAAAGACAATGCTACTTAAATGCTAGCACCATGTGGTTTGGAACCAGATCCTATTAGTATCCAACTTTTACAAGAATCAAGACCAGATCCGACTATTATTTTGGTGAAAATAGACTCTAATCATGTAGATTAATACAAAATGATCATACGTGCAGCTGAATAAGCCATGAGATAAGCTTGACGGCAGAAATACAAAATAACATTTGTTCAACAGCTTTCCACAACACAACATTATGTTATTATCTCCAATAAAGACTTCTATAAAGACAGATGGAGAGGATTAAACCTCTTTCTGTTTAGAGAATCAGTTATTTACCAAATCTTCCACAGAGGTATACACTTGGGAAAACTCTTCCACGTTACTAACATGGATCACCTCACATCCTACTTGACTGAAATTTTCCTATTGACAGAAAACCTCAACTAACTTAAAGGGTAAACATTAACGAGCACTCTAGAGTTAACTCAAAACTGCAGCATGATTGCACAATTTGTAGGGGGTGAGAAGGTGTTTGGCTAGAGGTCCTATGATCAAGTAAGGGTAACTAATGATTTGCCAATCATACACCCATACACACAAAAAGAAAACTGATAAAAGAAAAGAAAATAAGAACTTCTTAACATTTTGTAAAAAGAATCAGGCACCCCCAATCCCCATTGTTGTTTAACAAGTAACAGAGAAGTTCACACATTGAGCTGAATTCCAGCTGAAAATAATCCATTCAATCGGTATCTGTATTGCATGAAACCAAACAATAATAATAGGCATGAATTCATCGCTTACTTTACTATCCCTCTTGGCTGCAGGCTTATATGGACATGATGGAGGAGCCCTCTCTGGTTTCCTGTACTCCCAACCAAAAATTCCATAGATTTTCCCCTAAAAAAGATAATAGTCAAAACATTAATGTCAGCACTAATTACACAACACCCGGAAAATTTCACAATGCTTATTAAGATTCAGAAAGAGTAACCCAAAATTGAATTTTCCCTCTGGATTATCAAGTAAAATAAGAGTAAAATAAATCCGAATCATTTGCCTATGCCCACATAAATTAAATTTGTCGTGTGTATATTAGAACAATTATTAGCGTGTTTGGTTATGCTTTTATAAAATTTGATTTTAAAATAAAGTGATTTAAGTTTGGTAGTTACTCTAAAAGTGATTTTGACAGAAAGTAATACATTTCACTTCTTCCTGAATCAATCCTAGATGCAAGAATCAATTCTGATCTCTCAAAACCAAACATCACTAAAACTTAGTGGAATCCATTTTGGGGTTCCAAAATCAATTCTAGACCCCTAAACGTAAATCCAAACACACGACAATGAGAGAAATGAATGATCTGAAAATAGATTGAATGACCCGTACTTCACTGCAAGTTTAACATATACAGGTAAGGTGTGTAATAACTAACTCTAACATCTTGTAACAGATTTATCTAACTGATCAAATACACGTGATATATTGCAAAAATTGTATCTAGAATATATTGGATCCTAACCAATATGATTCAAGTCGAGTCGATTTGTTATGAAATAAAAGATGTTACCATGATGAGATCGAAGAGCAGAGGGAGGATGTTGACGATTGGGACGAGGAAAAGGGGCAGCAAACATGCCAAGCAAACCTATACAACAATGAGCATTCTATGTTATTGCTATACATTGAAGTTTTTGCATTCAAGACCAAAATAAAATGATGACAAAAAATGAATAAATTCACAGAAGGATGAAAAAAAAAGGATGAATAATGGGATGGGGAAATTGTTACCATGTTGTTGGAATTGGAATGAAGGATGAAGGTCTGGGAGTTTGACGCAGAAATCGAGAAGCGTAGATTCAGTTGTGGAATCAATATTCAATGGAGGGGGAACTTTGGAACAAGGGCAAATTGGTAATTTCAAACCTATTGAATTGGGCCGGGCCTGTTCATTTAGGCTAGGACCAAAAATGAAGTCCATTAATTGCTTATACAACGCAATTCTTTCTTATAAAAAAATATCCAGACCAAAAGAAAACCCTAATTCATTCCTATGATTCCGATTAATACAAATTAACAAAAATAAATTAGTGTACATTTATAAAAATAGGACGCCCTAATACACCTACAACTCATAAATAGTCTTATGTGTAAGTCAATTACATGGTCGTTAATTGATCCATGTGCAAGTTTTCTAATATCAAAATATTTACAATCTCACCAAAAAATATAAATAATTGTATCCAACCTTAAAAAAAAAGACTTGATTTTGAATTGGAATATTAGGCAAATTTTAATTATTTCCTTAGTTCAATTGCTTGTGTTTGAATTGATTTGTTTGAATGTTGGCTATCTGACTTTTTCTTTTTTGGTATAACAATTGCAAGAAGGAACGGAGAAGAAAAGTACATGGAGAGGTGGTATAAGAATGGGGAGAAGAATTTTGGGTTAGGACTACAAATATTTTATACTTTTGGGTGGGATTACAAATATTTTGATATTGGAAAATCACTATTGCCATATGGATCAACCAATGACTATCCATATGAGCAATTAACCTATATGTTAGACTCCTTATAATTTGTAGAAAGAATAATTTATAATTGTTTAATACTAATTTATTTTTGTCAAGGACTAATTTGTCTACTCAAAAAGGAATAACAAAAGTTTCTACTAACTACTACATTCCTCCACTCTGCCAACTGAGCTAAGGTTAGATTTGTCAGTACGTGGCTCATCTCTTATTTGTATGTTAGGTACCTATTTTATTTTATTTTTTCTGTGAAAACTATATTTCGTATTTCATTTATTCTTAAAAGAAGTTACAGTTAAGCTATAATATACAGAGCTAATCTTAATTTACGTATATAGATCAATTTCTTCTCCGTTTAAGCCGAATGAAAAGCTGGAGAGCAATAATAGAGGACATGACATCCCCTTGTCAAAATTTCTTTTCAAATGTATAAATCAATAGAAAAATATTATATTTTCTTTTTTTCTAATATTTGGACTAATAATCGACTATATATATATATATATATATATATATATATATATATATATATATATATATATATATATATATATATATATATATATATATATATATATATCCACTAGTAAAATGGAAGAAAAATATTGATTCCTCTTTCGAAACATGGAATAAACTGTTTACAACAAAATCAATAACTCAATATATAGTTAAGATGTTACATGTTGATTCCATAATCAAGAAGAACAATTTTAGTTGGAAATGCATTTCACTGTATATATACCTAACGATTTTTTTTTTTTTTTTCCGTTTCCGTGTTCGTATACTTCATGGGGCGCAATCTTAATGAGGCACTAATCTCCACTTGTGTTATCTAGTATGTTTGGTTTTGCTTTTGAAGAGCTCAAAACCAAGATTTTGGATTCCAAAACCAAAACTAAACATGCTAATCGACTCCTCTACGTACATACAATGTTCTTCTATTGTTTTTTGGTTTATATACAATGTCCTTTTTATTCATTGCTCTTGATGACAAGTGACACGTATAATGCCCTTGCAAACAAGGCCCAAACAAGGTGATGAGTTTCGATTCTTTATCCTATCATAGGTCCCTACTTAAGCGTGGTTTGCATGGGAAAAGTTTAGTTTTTAAAAAGTGCTTTTGATTATAGAGGAGGGAGAGGGAACTGTTTTAGTTAAATGGATCATGATACGCATGCTGAAGTTGTTTATATTGGGGCCAACATCATTTACATAACAACTCAAACACAAATGACAAACACCTCACAATCAATCATTATGTATCATCTTTCTTGATGGGAAATGTTAGACCTCATAATTTTTTCTCAATTAAAATGTCAAAATGTAACATCTAAATTGATCTTTTAAATGGAATAAATGGATCATGTTATTTTATTTCATCTAACAATTATTGTTGTTAATTTTATATCAAAATTCGGGCAACTTTCTCTCATCACATGGCATATACTATTATTCGTTCTTGATTAAGTATTGCTTACCATAAGCACTTTATTTAATATCAAATATGTATAAATTAAAGTTGTGTGACTTGTGAGGGAAAAAAAAAAGGAAGCAGCAATTTTCAAAAATACATTCATATATGTTAATGGTCGAATAAAATGTCTAATATACACAATCGAGTAGACACCTTATGTAAGCATTCCTCATCATATAAAAATGCCAAATGCATATTAAAGGAAGAGAGAAAGAGTGGGGGATTATCACCAATGCTGCTTAACCATATCCATTTGTTTTGGAAAACATTCCATCCTTTTCAATTTATTAATGGTTCTAATTAAAGCTCCCCACCAACGACCCTATTTGTTTGATCTGTGCATTATGGGCCTCCACTTTGTGCATTATGTTCGTCTCCAATCATCTTAAACAAGAAATTCATGTATGCTTAATTGGAGGAAGAATCACGTTTCACCAATTTATAGAGTGGCATTAAGTTGCCATTTTAATGATTGTGTTGTCACATATTCTTTTTGCCTTTTGTATATGGCCTGATTGCTTGGACCCATGTGACTAACAAAAAGGTCCTCCAACCTTATCTTCAAGAGTGCATTGTGAATGGTATTTAACTAGTCTAACTAACTCTTCAACAGAAAATTGCTCTTTCCTTGCATTTATTACAGCACTATAACATTTTCTTATTATATAAGCAAAAGAGAATTTTGTATAAAATTTACAATATTTTCTTTTGTATATATATAATAAGCACAAAATATAGAGAACAAAAATTAATTTACTACACATTTATTATCTATCGAGTCATTGTTAAATAGAGAGTCTGTTCAGAGTGCCAAGGATTCCATTGATCATCGTGTCAATAGGGTAATCAAAACTACTGCAGTATTGTTAATAGATTCAAGCTCCACATCATGGTAAATTGGTAATATGCTGAAACTGGAATTTATTTGCTAATGTAATAGGATAAGAAGTGTTTCATGTGCTGCACTTGGATCCAGGTTCCATTAATTTTGCTATAGAAGGTTCCTTGCAGTAAATGAAAGAACTAATTGAAGTTCAGAACTACTGACATTTTCTTAATTTCTCTGATTTAATGTCATTGCAACCGGTTTGTTTCCAAAGACAAGTTGGTGAAAAAGAAAAGGATGTCAAGAAACAATAACTGCTTGTGTAGTGTTTATTATTGTAAATTTTATTGAATTTTTTTTACATTAATCAACAATGTCAAAGAAAAAATAATCATAAAAAAAATTCATATGACTCAATTACTATTTGCTGAAAGGTGGAACCAATTGGGAGAGATTCAAACTATGTGCTTAAAGCGAAAAGAAAATCACACAAATGAACCAAACGTCACATATTAATTTAAAATCTTAAGATAATATGAGACTTCATCCCTCACAATTAAAACTGAAACACTATTAACCAATGGTATCAAAATCTCCTCATTGGTGAAAACAATAGAAGATAGTCACAAAATCCATCCACCATTCCACTTAAACATTGGACCATGAAGTATGTATGAACAATTAAATTACACTGATAACAAAAGAGTTCCATCACACGACTTAACACAAAAATGAAAATATCATTTTCATCACTAAGATAACAATATGACAGTATAAAACGAGAATTGTGCTTATAATATTCGCACTTGTAAACTATTCCACCATCCAGCTGATCCAATACTTCTTGACATTCTTTGCTTTTTTTCACTGCACATTGATATCATTGATGTTATTCCTTTTTATTGATCTCTCTCTTCATTGTTTTTTCTTTTTTCATTGTTCTAAGCCAAAAAGAAAAATAACAGAAACTATAGTCCACACTTACATCCATGTTGCTCTCAAGCTAGGGGAACCCATCTCATGTCACCACCACCAAAAAGAAAAACTTTCTTAAATATATATAAAAACGAAAACAAATCACACTACAATAGTAGCATTTTTGGCCTTTGGGACCTTAGAGCATCCTCAATTTTTTTTATTCACTTTGTGATAAGATATTATAACGCTGTATAATTCATATAATCAATTTCGTCTAGTGGAGTAAGACTTAGTTGATATTGCGACAAGTTTTAACCCCAACACTCAGGTGTTAGTCTATGGTCTCTTTTGGGGTCTTGGCAATAGTTATAAACCATGTGGTATCTTTGCACCCATCTCATGGCCCTATATTGTCGTCTGGTCAACCCACCAGACCTATATGGGGAGGCTGAGACTGGATGGCACCAATTAGGGGCATAGGCTGAGCAGCCACCAGCCTTGAAGTTGGTATACCTTGCAACAAAGGGTTGGTATCTGTAGTCAGCTTTGTACTTGCCATCCTCAGTTGCCCATGATGAGGCATCCCATATTGAACCATAAAGCCACATTGGCCTAAGTGGAAATGTTGCTGCATTCTTCCTAGGGTACCTCCTTATGGGCACATCATCCACAAGGAATCTGAGACATAGTTTAAATAATAATAATGTCAGTAAAAGTAAATGTATAGACCACAGTTAATGAAAACCACTTTAGAGATTAATTTTCTAATAAGGCCACACAATAGACAAGTAGATTGCTAAATTAATGTGACTTCTTATTTGTTGGGAGTTATAGACATATATTTTTCAAACCTGCACTTTGTATAGTTCTATTTTCATATTTTCTGTGCTATTCATGTGATCTTGCTTTTATATGATTAAGTCTGTCAAATGCCTGTTGTTGCTTTCCTCCTTAATTTCAGAGAAAAAGAAATTCTTTCCCTTTCATCTTCTAAAATATCAGTCAATTGTGCCTAAACTGTGGTACCTATTGTTAAGAACCAATTATTTATGCAATCGACATGTTGCACCACTAATACACTGGTATGACTGAATTATTAATCAAAAATGTGTTTTTACTGGTTAATAAACTTGCAACCTGTTTTTAAATGAAAAATGCTGCAAAATAAAAAATTGGTCCAGATTTATTTAAAGGTTGATGTGACTTATTCATTAATTCTTAGAATAGTAAGTGAATTATATTACTTTATTTAATCTGATGACCACTTTTATTGTCTCAAAACTTTTAGTAATGTTTTCTGATCAAGTAACATTATTCTTTTCTAATTACTATACTTCAGGTGTAAAATTTGAAGGGTAGAAAAAAAATCTGACTGAAAAGTGAAAATCTTCACATTCCTAACACACACACACACACACACATTGAAAAAGAACAGTGACTTACATTATTTCCTTAGGACTCCAAAATATAGCATAGTGATGAAAATCTTTGGTAGGATCAAACCACAGATGGAACTTCATCTCTCTGCCTATAATTCTCCCATCCCCGCTCCCTCTTATGTAAACATTAGTCTGCAAAGTATAAGGCTTCCCAAATGTGGTCCCAAGAAACTCAATATCCACTTCATCATGGAACCCCGGGTGTGCTTCATTGTTAGAAAGCTGCCATTAATCAAATCATTATTAGTAACTAACTAGGCCCCACAACTTAAGTTAAACATGAATGTGTATGCTTCAAATAAATAAATCAACTTATTCTTTTGTAACTAGAATAACCATTTGAACATGTCTTACATAGAAAGATGTTATAACTCCTGCAGTGTAGCCTGGATGGAGCTTAATGGAAGCACCAAAGTAACCTGATCTAAATGGCTTAACTGACTTGAAGCCACTTCCTGCAATTAACCATAAATAATGGTGCATTTCAATGATATATACACACACATACATATAACATTTAACCAGAAGCAATGGTACATTTCAATGATATATAGTAGATGGCTAAAACATTTAAATTTTGAAGTGAATATTGAAATTAAATAAACACAGACCTGAGGTACTATCAAGCCAAATTGTTAATGCATTTTGGTCTAGTCTTTGGTGTTGAGGACCCCAAAGGTTTCTAAACCCTTTGTGAAAGCTCATAGGCCTGAATTTGGAACTTGGCCAGTAGCCCGGTGAAGGTGGCCAGTAAGCATTGCTTGAAGGGGCCACAAAGAGTAAAATAGCAAACAGAAAAAAGGTAAGAGTCATGAAGACAAGGTGAGTGAGCTAAAATGTAAGTAGAAAGCAGAAAGCAGAATGATGCTGATGCTGTGTATGAATGCAGGCTGTGAGGGTGAAACAGAGAGAGGCTGATCAAAGAATGGAGGATATGGAAGAAGAGTGTGGCAGTACAGTTTGATATAAATAAGAGAATTAATGGGTCCCCCCAAAGAAAATTAATGGTGAAATTGAGGAGGGATTAGAAAAATTAATCATGCCAATAATTAACTATAGATCATTACAGACAAAAGGGGAGGTCTTAAAGTGTTGGATTTATACGTGGAGAAATTCTTACATACACTTAGAGTAAATTATTTCTCTTGTTCTGATCTATTTATTATTTATCACGTCAACTCTATTTTCTTAACTACTTAGTAATTGATCTGACAAATAGTAAATAAATCAATGTAATGAAAATGACTTACTAAGGGGCACTTAAATAATGTCATTTTCTTTTTCCCAATGCAACCACTTTCTTTTTTTAACTCTCTATGAAATGAAAACCGTTTAGCTTGGTTTGAAAGCTTAGGAAAGATGATTGGCATGCAGAAGGAGGTGGATGGGGTGTCTTAAATGCCCCTATGTGAAAAATTGTGTTGTATTGCATGGCTTTCTGATGTATGTGTCTGAGCTCTGAAAGTAGTTGTTGGGTTAACCCCATTTTTTTTAGCTTTTCACCATACCATCTACCTTAGTGGTGCTATTCAAACACCCAAAGTTTATGTCTATCTGGACACTCACTTAATAATCATTGGATGTGATAGTGGATCTCACACACTCCATCAATCACATCACATCCAATGATTGTTAAGTGGACGTCCCAATATACACCAACTTTTTAGATATTTGAATAGTATTTTTGGATCTACCTCTTCATTGTGTCTGTTACTACTAGTCAGTGAAGCATAACTGTACCTGAAGGCCAAAATGAGCAAATGAATAAAAAAAAAAATAAATAAAGCTAAAAGAAGGGTGTGGGGTCAGATTTCGATATAGTCAATCCACATGAATCTGAGTAATTTTGTGTTTGAACCTGTGAGAACTTCATGAATGGAGTGGGCCATGACCTAACCATTAAATGGTCCCCAAGCTTGATTTGAGGGGCTACCCTTATGATTCATTGACACGTTGAGTAACCCCTTGTATGCATGATTCATAATCTTAATATGATGGTGATTAATCAAGACAAGGACCTCATCTATATATGGATTGCAAATTATGCAACTAGCCACATTGGATATATGGACACCATAGAATGTTTTGCTTGGGATCAATTAACCATAAATTTGTAATGCATTGCAGATAAATCTTTCGTTTACTCATTTGCTAGAGAACACATCATATGAATATTGATAGATATACATATACAAATCTATTTTTTTTTCACTTTTTTTTGGTCACATTCTATCAAGAGACTAATTTTTCGAGTACTGTCATGATTCAGATGTACTCGCAACAATTATGTTAAAATAATATGACCAAGTTACTAGGCCCATGGCTCAAGATGTTGGAAATTCTCCAACCTTTTTTTTGTTTCATATTTAGTTCATTACTTAAGTTAGGCAAATTGTTTGGCTTAATCTTCTGAAGTGAATTAGTGAACCTATAGAAGAAAATGTTCAAGACTCATCCTTTGGGGTGCTAACGTGCTATGGGGACTACGTGGACACACACTAATGTTTAAAGTGCTTAGTTTTTTCTCTCTGGACAGAGATATGGTGGTGTACTAACTAACTATGTTGGGCCACAATAAGTTGATTAAACATCTTTTCAAATCAAAATGGTATAACCCCAAATAAGCCATCAACTAAAATTTATGAAAGATTATAAGCAGTTTTCAATAATTTAAATACAATGAATAGAGAGGTTAGCACCTCTTTCAAACATTTGACATTGTGGACCACCACCAATGTCCCACGAATCTAACAATATACAGTGTTTTTTCAAGTCTTGGATGCGACAAGTACAAGAACTTAAGGCATGGTTCCCCAAGGAGCAAACCACAAAATCACTAGACACAGATCTATAAGGCAATATTAGTGAACTCTAGCTACAACAACCGCTACACACTTCGTTAGAAATAACAACCCCCCAAAAAAGTAGAGTCACAAAACAATACCAATACAACTTCAAATTATGCAAAATAATAAATGTCACGAGAGAAACATATGGATTTTCAATTAGGACTTGCAAGGGAGCTTCTTTTATTGACCCTTTATATGTAAACAAATTCACACGATTGGAAGATCTTGCACTATTTTGTCGGTCACACACACGTAGTGAGAGATATGAATAAGTGTTGATGGCATGATTGGGATGATAGTAGGGTCACCTTTCCTTAGCCGACAAACCACAAAGCTCTCGTATCATAGATAGCTTGAATTGGTTGATCTGTTATGTCCCAGAACTTGTCTATGGGATCACTAGTAAAAGTTACTCATATCATATGATCCTGAATTAGACACTTTAATTCATATCATATATGCTAGGGGATACTCAAACTTTGTTACTATATATCAATAATGTATGTTTTACTTTTTCTAATTCTATAGTTTTGACATGAATATGTTCTTAATTCATGCCATGCACTATGTAGATTATGATCTCAAATTAATCGTTATGCTGCATTTCTGACTTGCCGTGAAAGTTACCTTCTTTTTTCTCTTTGAAAAGCTAGTCCAAATGGTGGATGTATAGTTGCCTTTTTAGAAGGCAAAAAAGAGAATGAAATAATTCATAGACTAATTTTTTATGTATATAATTTTAATAATAAATACGATTCATGATTTTTTTCAGTCTCATTTCACCAAACTGACCTAGATGTTTCAGAAAAAATTTATCCTACCTTGCTTCATAAAAAAAAAAAAGAAATTGTACCTTGTGATTGGCTTTTAACATGTTTGGTTTTACATTTGAGTAACTTCAAAGGGAGTTTGCAATCACAAAATTTTTTCCATTTTGCAAGTTTGTTTGACTTTATGTTTGATTTTTTTTCAAACGGTATTGTGGCTTTAAAATTGATTCTCACAAAAGCAATTTTGAGTTCTTTTTATTAGTTTATTAAATTTTTCAAAATTATTTTTTAGATGAACGTACTAAACAAAAACGGCTTTGTTCAAACAATAATTTAAACTAAAATTAATTTTGACAAACTCAAGATTATTATGAATCAAGTTGGTAAATAACGACCCAAACATACATATAATTTCTCTCTATAATTATCTAAGGTATGTTTGTGAGTTAAGATTTTATAAAGTAAGGAAAGAAAAGTAAACACTTGTCACAATAATCTTTTCTTTTCCTTCGCTCTCTCAAAATTTAAACTCATAAATATACTTGTAATGAAATTTATTGTGATATATATACATACACACACACATATATATATATATATATAGACTGGCATTTCGCAATTACCTTATAAGCAGTAATGTGAAAGGCAAACTCGTGAGGAATGACCTACATTTTAATATATCACTCCATGCCAATATTACTATAATGTTATTAAAAGTTAAATTCGACATATTTTTACTATAAAGTACTTTTAACTAATTATATATATATATATATATATATATATATATATATATATATTATCTTTTATATAATTTTCAAGATAATTATAATTAAATTTGAAGATATTTTTGATAGAATTTAATTTAAATATACCGACAAAGTAAAATTCTTTCATATTGTCGCCAAATCAAATTCTCTTTTATATATATATATATATATATTACTTTTGAAGTAGTGAAATGTGAATCAATTTTTTTTATGTACTAAGATGATTCTCTATAAATGTTTTATATTGTCATTACATTAAAATTAAACTCTTTCTAACAAGATAATAATTTATAAATAAATAACGATATATATTAATATCAATAATGTATCAAAATTATATTATTACCACTATTATTTTATACAATGTACTCTTTTATCTATACTACTAGTATTTATTAATTCAATAAACTCTAGTTAATTTAATCAAAATAATGTTAATTTGATTAGAGTTGGGTTGACCATAATTGGGCTAAAAGCCCTAAGGTGAAAAATCTTAATCCCAAATTAATTTCCATTGCTAAACAAACGCATTGCCTCTTTGACAAACGGAAGAAAAAAAAAACCGTGTTACCTCCAACTCTCGTAACTACTTCTAGTATCTGTTATTATTATTATTAACAAAGGTGTTAAGGCTTGAAATTATTCCTAGAGGGGGATGATATAGGAGGTAAGAGGTGAGAGTCAATCACAAAGCTACTTACTTAAAAGTGTAGGGAACAACCACAACCACTGAGCTATATAAATTCAACTGCTCTTTCTTCTATATGTTTTTACTAACTAACTAAGCTAAACTAATTAAGCTACCCAATGTCATTATCTAGAACAGTATTGTGTAACCCATGCATAGCACGGACAATAAGTAGGTACGTATAAATTAAATAAATTTTCATTTTAATTTATGGAATGATCATATGATAGAAATATTGTATAAAAATATTAAAGATGTTAACAACACTTAAATTTGTTTAAAAATTCAGCAGTTATCCAAAGTATTATTTATCTAAAATATGATTTTACTTAAATTTTGATTTTAATCATATCAAATTTGAAATTTTAAAAACTAGGTTGATTGTTAAAAAAATCCATGAACACTTTTTTCAAAAGAAAAATTATATCACGTGTTCGAATAGTTTTCCTTTTTAATAATTTTTTTAAAATTTTAAATTCCAACATGCTTTAGAAATTGTCAAGTGGCTTAAGTTTCTTGGTAATGTTTCTTAAATCTATACTATTAATAAAGAGGATTCACTTTTGTAACTACTTTTTGGTGTCTTTTAACTCTATTTAATTTTATTTTGAAGTCTATAAATTCAAATATTTCCCATATTTTCTGATTTTTCCTTTCTCACTCACTTTTTCTTTTGAAAAAAAATAACTACATTACCTTAAGCCATTTACAAACAAAAAAATAATAAAATTTAATAATTTATTATTATAAAAATATTTAATTTTATTAATATTTAAAAGATAAAAAATAAGTGACAGTCAAGCCACTAGTATTAATAATATAGATATATTTCTCTATGTTGCCTAGCTACAAATTGCAATTTTCCATTTGAATGATTCCAACAATAAGTAGAATAGTTTTTTTCTAGGCCAAGGGTTAAGATGGTCAAGAGCAAAATGCTGCATCAAAAAAGTATGTGTTTGTCACATTTAAAATAGCATGCATTCAAACTTGCTTAACATGGAGAGAAAGACAAGGAAAAATTAGGTATGTGGTGTGTGCGTGCGTGCTTACGCATAGCTTTTGAAAATGAAACAATGCTACAAAGTTGGGATATTTCTCTGACTTATATGTGCCAGAATGATGTCTCAAAATTTTAAAATAGGATAGTGAAAAAAAAATCGTGAGTGGGGAAATTATATGGTGTATCTATGTTGCATAGATACTAATATGGTATATGATACGACAAGAGTATGATATCAAGATACAAAATATATCAAATAAAAAACATGTCAATATAAGTAGGGGTATTGTAAAGTACCTGACATATCTTAAATTAGAGCTTTGCTACGTGGTACGAAGACAAAACCCGCGACATGGTGCGAATTGCATAGCTCAAAAGTTGATCGGTGGAAATAAAACGGAAAGTCGTTAAATATGTACGAAAATGGTTTTATAGTTTCTTTTTTAATTTGAGTGATATTTGGTTGTTGGTACAAAAAATTGTCAAACCCACTGCTACAGTTCAAAAATCATCTTGGAGGCCTAAGTAATACTAAGTACCTTTGTTGGACACAACAAGTGCAAAAACTGGGTGTACTGAGCTCACAGGCGTTTTGTTTTATGAATATAATAAAAAGCGGTATTCGAATAATGTGATTGACTTTCTGCGTTTTACCCAAAATGTATGGACACATACTGATAAACCTGCAACTTCCTGATATTGTTATAATTTTTATTTTAATTAATTTTCTATAGAAATTATTTCATGATTACATTGATAAACTCATAGATGGAGATGAAAAGGAAGTTACAAGAGAGAGTAAGGAACTTGTCAATAATACTGAAAGAGAGAGGAAAACTTAAACATAACGAAGGAGTTCTTAGGGAGTACACTAAGCTGCACTAGGCGAGTTTTGATGTGGTCACCAATTAGTTTGGGACCATTGGCGATGGTTAATAGGAAAAGTTGTGGTCTCAAACTAAACTACAAGGTTAGGGTTAAAATGTAAGGCAATGAAAATGAATAGGGTCAGATCATAATTTCTAAAATTTTATTAATCAACATAAAACTACACCAATGGATCACTGTCCTTCCATCAAACACATCATTTACACCCAAACACAAGCATTGTTCAAAATCAAACATAAAACCAAAAGGGGTTTAGCTTTGGGGCTCTTGGGGTTAGAGAGAGAGAGAGAGATTTTGAACCAAAAAGAGAGAAGCTTGGCGAAGGCAGACCATAGAGTCATGGCGGGCGACGGTGAGCAGCGTGAGCCTAGTTGATTCGTGGCTGAGTGGCGGATCTCGTGAGGGTGAAGAGACGATGGCTCGGAGCGAAGGAAGAAGCCACGGCGGGCTCGCAACACTTGGTGGTGTCCGGAGTTTGAGAGGTGTGGCGGAGGTCGCGATGAAGGCGCGCGACGCTGACGAAAAAAGATGGTGGCTGCGAATTTAAGGTAGCGCTTGGCGTGATTGCGTCGTTCTAAGGTGAGGCGACAACAAAAGCATGGAGTTGGGGCTTTCCCCCTTTTGTGTTCTTCATCCATGGCAATGGAGGCCTCTCTTAGGAGATTATCTATCAAAGATGGTTTTAGGGATATGGATCAAGAAAGTGTAGGACCAACCCATTTCCTTATACCACTCAAACATACTAGAGCTCTTAACTCACAAATCCATCCCTAAATTAAATGATGGGTCATAATGCAATTTTCATTACTTATTAGTATCAAATTTCTAATTCCAAATTTTTATTTGCCACTTTAATAGTGTTAGAATTTCAATCTCTCTATATACTCATAGCCAACTAATTTAAACCGTTGGATGGTAATATGAGTGACTAGGATTCCGTCACCACGTGGTCACAAATTCAAAGTCCCCATTTCAGAACTTGCCCACTAAGCTATATATACTTCAGGAGTTCCACTATGATGAAATGATGTTAACATAAACAAACAAACAAACAAACAAACTGATTGATGAAAATGAAAGAGAGGAAAACTTAAACAAAACAAAGGAGAATCAAGTTTGTTTTGTTGGCATGCACCACACTACCTTCTCCTTGTTATTTGTAAAAAATTTGTGATATAATACATAGAGTAGTGCTATATTGCTAATAAAAATGGTCATACTTTTTTTTTATAAGGATAATATATAGTTGAATGAAATAAAGTATTATGACCATTATTTCAAGGGAAATTCTTGTCTAAATTTATAGGAAAAGTATTGGCAAAAAGAATTATGAACTAGTGTGTTACAAATGCATGGTTCGCAAGTTTTCTAAAGGTTATGTTTGGATGGAGAGTTCTTAAGTGGGGATTATTAACTTACTGACCAAGTGATCATGGCTAGTATGGTAATAAAAATAAGGTTTAATTAATATGTCAGTCCTAAGTTTCACCGAATTTTCAATTAGGTCCCTACATTTTAAAAGTTTTCAATTTGGTCCTACATCGGATAACATTTTTCAATTAAGTCCTTACCGTTAACCACCGTTACAAAATTATATTCAGGAATACTATAGTGCACTTAATGAAGTCAGATGTACTATAAAACTTATTATCTACACTATTAAATATATATAGAATTCATATACTATATAATCGGAAAGATTAGATTTGACAATGTAATCATGCATCCATTTCTACCAAAGCATAGTAGGAAATCTCATTCTTTTCTCTCACCCCTCTCTCTTCACTACCACCGTCAACCCCTCCCCTCTTCTTTACCATTGTAAACCCCCAACCAAGTTTTGGCCCTCAATCCCATAAAAAAAACAAAACCTCCAAAACCAACAAACAAGCAATCATCATCATCATCATCATCAAACCTCCCCCTCTCTTCGCGGAGGTTGAGCTTCGTGGTGGAACTCCTTCCAATCAGCACCACCCCTCACCGATGATGACAACTTCTCTGGCTACGATGGCTACTCCAGCTTCTCTGACCGCAACATCCCCTCGACCACACCCACATGACAGCAACCACCAACAACTATGTTGGAGATTCATGGTGGAGGCGTGATGCGACATTTAACCATCCCAAAAATAAAAAGGCGTACAAGGGGGAAACAAAAGAAAAACACCTCCACCACAACAACAACAACAACCTCGAACAACACCACCATAAGAATTAGGAATGTAAGGTGCGTCTCTTTTTTCTTTCTCTCTCTCTATCTCTACTCAACAACAACAACGACAAGGATCTCTCTCAGAAAATGGGTGTAGTAACCTCTTCAATAGTAGCGAAGCTCGCGTCTTCCCTTCGAACCCACCGTCCTACAAGCTCATGAAGGAAGAAGCCACTGGTTCTGGCTTGAGGTTGTTCCGTTTTGCGTTCCTATTTGATGTTGTTGGTTGAAAAATTGGTGCTTTGATTGTTTGTTAGAGATGTATTGAGACTGAATAATGGCCTCATGGTTATGCTTTGGGTTGTAATTGTGCACCACATATATTTGATGAAAGTAGTGTATGAATTTAGCTTTTTTGGTTTTCTGTTTAGTTGTTGTTTCTTTTATTATTATTATTATTATTACTTTATTTGAGTTATCTGTTGTTGGCTTTGTCAGAATCGTTATGCTTGGGTTGAAAAGATGCTGTTGAAGCATTATAGCTATATAGGATGAGGGTCAAGATGCTGGGTATGGTTGTTTAAGGAGGTTGGGTTCCCATTTCTACTCTTCTCTCATTGCCTTCCATTTTTTTCCTTCTTCTGGTTCTCCTTGTGTATAGCTCCGCCTCTAGTGGGTAATGGGTGGTCGGAGGGAAGATGGATGAGGTAGAAGGAGATGGAATATGCTAAGAATATTCTATTTTTTGGTAACAATAGTTAATGACATAGACTTGATTGAAAAATTTTATCCAATGTAGGGATCCAATTAAAAACTTTTAAAATGTAGAGACCTAATTGAAAATTCGTCAAACTATAGGAACTAGATTAATTAAACCTAAAAATAAATCTCATAATTACCTTTAGAGCTACTCCAATGTTGGGTCCCAAGTTGGATCCTCACTTGACCCCACTAATTGCCACATCTCCAATGTGTCATAAAAATAAAGAAGGGACTGTGCTGGGACCTTTTACTCCAATAGAAGGTCCCAACTTTGGTCCCACATTTGATTCTACATTTTGTTAATGATATTCTTTTTCTATTATTTATTGTTTAAATTAAATTAAAAGTAAAATTTTTTAAATTAAGTTCCAGCAAGGGATGTTCCTTGCTTAAGAACCTGGGCCTGGGCCCTTGTTGCCCTTCCCTCCATGCACGTCCATGTAAGGGACGGTCCCATCACAACAACCAATGGAGGAAAGTATTGCGTTGGAGGTGCTCTTACACCCTTCTCTTCTACCTCCCATTTTCTTTCTCTCCAATCCCTCCACTTTTCCCATTTAGCAGCACACACATAGTGTCACTTTTCAATCCTTTGCTGCACCCATTCAACACAAAATAAATTTTCAAACGAACACAAAAGAAAGAGAATGAGGTGGTGTTGGCTTTGGGCCATGAAAGAGTTATTCTCACCTTGATTGAAAAAATGAATAGTTTGTGGAGTACATACTCTGCTCCTGGGTACATGTTTGATGATTGGAAAGAAATGCAAAACTCGCTCCTTCCCCTTTATCACTTCTTCTGACAGCCTCGCTGACAACCCTACCTATCCCTACATTTCCCTTCCCATCAATTAAGCCTTGTACTTTTTGTTTTTGCTCGTTCCAAATTTGTGAAAATTTGACACATGGTTTCTCTTAATCTTCTTCTTACTCGATACTTATCCGTGGAACATAGAGTGGCGTTATGCTCCTTTTTTTGTGTTGCAAATTCTTGGTGAGTAATGCTGCCACTCGAACTCGCGAAGCAGAAGAGAGAGAATGAGTGAGGCAAAGGATCACAATCACGTAGAATTTTGTGGTGGTGTTTAGGCTGGGTGGACAGAGAGATGGTGGTGGTAGAGAATGAGTGTAATACCCTAATTTAAATAAATGGGGCAAGAATTTTTTTTTAATTAGGAAAGGTGCCAGATACTCTCGTTTGTCATTTCGGGTATTGAATTTCGTAAGTCTTAACCTACACGCCCTTGGAGGGCTATATAATAGAATCATTTTCTTGGGATCAAAAGTCCCGATAATTGTTCCCTAGAGTGAAACAAGTTAAAGAGTGATTTTTAATGAATTTTATGAAATCCTTAAACCTTTCGTTTTTAGCTCAAAAGTTTATAAAATCTTTGAAATTCCGAATTTGAATTAAAACCCAAAAATTAGATTTTGATTTGTTGGGATTTTGATTTTTTTGATATTTTATTTGAATTCAAATAGGGGGTATTCTCTTATTTACATTTATGTTTTAAAGTTAACTTAAAATTAAGAAATGTAAATAAGTGCAGTCACTATTAGTGAGCGTTGCCGGTCGGAAATAGTAAGGCAATGTAGGGAACAGTTCATGCTCTGGTGAGCGTTGCAGCGGTCGGGAAGGGAAGGCGGTGTAGGAAGGTTTCACACTCTCTAGTGAGCGTTGCAGCGCTCATGAGTGTTGTAGCGCTCAAAGAAGTAAGGCGGTGTAGGGAAGGTTCGTGCTCTCGGTGAGCGCTGACAGTCGAGGAAACATAAATACCCCATTTCGGAGTCTAGAACCTTCAAAACACCACAAACACTACCCCCTTCACCTCCAAACATGGAAACTTCTTCCCCAACCTCTCTTCACTCCTAAATCTCCATTTACTTCCATTTCTTCCAATTTTAACTTCAATCTTTCATTTCTAAAGTTTCAAGGTATGTAGTTTTCTTAGTTTTACTCTATTTTCTTCAATTCTTTCTTGTCTTGGGGGTGATTTCTATGTTTGTAAGGACAAAGAGTTCTTCCTCCATGTAGAGGAAAATTTGAAGTCTTTGGTGATCCTAGAAACTAATCTAAGGTTCTACTACTCTCATGATAGATATTGGCGCCATTTCTACTCCAAGAAATCCTGAGTGTTGAGCCTTCAACTTCTGCCACTCCAGGTGAGTGGGTTCATCTGTAATCTCTATGTTATGAATTAAAGTTATTTTCATCTAAATATAACATAAACAATGAACTTTAAAGGTTTTCTTGGAAATTGTGAGAATTCTATGGTGTACTATGTTTTGAACTATTGATTTTAGCATGAAAATATGTTTTGATAAATCCATGGGACCAATAAAAGGTACCTTTGATGGAGCTAGAGTATGAGAACATGAGTTGTTAAACTACTACAATGATTACATTATTTACAGAATCATGGATTTTAGTTGATTGAGTTTAAACCCTAGGATAGATGCCTTTGTTTTCAAAGTCTTGATATGATATTGTACTCTCTGATGGACTAACAATAGCTATAGAGAAACAGCTGGGTGTTAGAGTTGGCTAACCTTGATACCAAGTAGCCCAAGGCCAGAGTATTCAGAAGGGACCTAGTCAGGTACCCATTATTGTCACACTGGGGATTGCCACGTAACGCATGTGACCAGAGATATTGTTATGCTTGCATAACCAAGAGTAGAGATTACTGTTTCTCTATTGAGGTACTTTTGGAGTGTTTTATAAGATAAGGCATTTCTAATACTCTTGCATATGTTTATATTCCTATAACTATATTAACTGGTTAAGCAGGATTTATATTATTGTGATTTTCTGCATGCCCTTTAATGTCCCATGGAGGGGCTTAGGTGAGGATTCACTGGGTTTTGGTAACAAAATTCACCTCTCCTTTCCTTTTCTTTATTTACAGATATAGCGGCCGCGGATACCTCCATGTCATCTTCCTCCCAGGCGTTATCGCAGTTACCATGCCCATTAGATGAGGTGTCCGATATTTTGCTCTAGACGTGCTCCAGTGTGATGCATACAGGATTCCGTGATCGTAGAGCATGTTGTCTTTTGCATAGTCCTGTATATGATAATGTTATTTTGGGACTGGATAAGTATTTTACTTTTCGTAGACACTTTGAATATAAGGGACTTTCTACATATTTTGTGATAATATAATATTATACTTTGGAATGGACTATGAGAGCTTATTTTATTATCATGATATCGAAAGGTGATTGATATATAGAAAGGAATAAAACTATGTTATGGATCTTTTTGTGCATATAGAAATGATACAAGTCATGAGGCTTACATGAGAATAGGATTTCTCACGTGTTACATGTCCAGCGTCGTGACAATGAGAGAAAGGGATAACATTGAAAAATTACTTATACATTAACTTTTATAAATCTTATAATATAAAAATAAATTTTAATTATAATTAATTCTATTGTTGAATTTAATTATTGATGGCTAAGATTTAGTGATTATATGGTCACAAACTCATTGTTCCCCATATAAGAATTTGTCATGTTTGGATTGATGGGAAGTGATGGAATATGTTTGAATTGATAGAAATTGGTTATGTTTGGATTGATAAAGAATGTTGAAATGGATATAAATAAAAGAGGGGTATTAGGTTTCATTATTTGAATACTTTAAAATAAGATATAATAGAATGATGGTGATTGGAATTTATTTAATTCAATTTATTCAATATCTTTATTTTTTTTCCCTTTAAGTTTGATGCAATGATATTGGATAAAATAAAATGAAAATAAACTTAAAATTCCTATTATCCCTTTCATTTCTACTATATTTTCAAACAATAGACTGAAAACTTCTTTCAAATTTATGCTTCCAATTTTGTTGTTTGATATCTAGATAGAGAAATTAAACATTAATTCCAATTCTTTAATATTTTTTCACATTTTACCTCGTTCCAAAAATCATGGAATATATAAACATAAACTAAAGCAAAATTTTCTTGCTAGTTACTTCATAAAAAGGAAATTCCATACCTAATGCAGGTTCCTTCTGTGCCAACTGTCAACCACACCCCAATTTATAATTTTGTTTTGATTCATTGATGCTTTTGCCAGTCGGTGGTGGAAGAAAGTGTTTTTGAAGTTAACTGGTGAGACACACATGGCCACACTCTCATCACAATCTGCTCTGCCAGTGCATATGCCAATTATTTAGCAGTGCTAAAACCATCATAGCTGGTACTTCAATGAATGGTTAAGCAAGGAGTGTATAGTTATAGTGGGAAAACAAATAATCATATTGAATAATTATTTGATTCATTTTTCCTTTGGCTTTTTGGAACTGCTAGGTAAAATCTTCTCCAAAATAGTGGCTTTAAAATTCGAATCCTTGACATTACAAGTAACACCTTAGGTCATAAGTCATGTTCACTTTGACTTGCCACTTTAATATTGTTCAATTAGAAATTTGGTCACTCATTCCTCAAGAAACAATGATAGTTAATTTTTTTTATTTATATTGCTGGAGACTTCTTTAAGTGTACTAAAGTGTTCAACTAAGACTTTGTCCAGCTAAAAATAGATTCAATAATTCGTGCATGCAATTTTGGACAACTACAACTACCATAATTATGGAAGCAAGATGAGGTGATGGGATAAGTTGGGTGGTAGATTAAAATAATTACACTCTGAAAGTGACTGGAGTATTCAAGTTTCAGGGAAGTGCTTGAAAAGGAGATAATTTCATTTTATCATTATTATTATTAAGTAAAAATAAATAAGTCTAGAGATAGGAAAAGAAAATATAATTGATCAATATTAAATGTATATATTATATATAGAATATTTAGAAAATGTATTATTTAATGATGACGAGGTGCTTGAAATAATATTAAAGCTCAATAAAATCTGATTTTTTTTATAGCCAAATTCCAAGAGACATAATTAGTTTTCTTATAATCAAGTTATAATTAAATTCAAATTAAATAATAATTTTTCCTTTGCTTGTTGGATATATATGTGTGTGAAATAATTTTACACAATCATTCAATAATATATAAACACATCAATTATAAAAATTAATTCTCACATTCATTACTTAAAAAATATCCAAATAAAAATTTAGAATTTAATTTGAATGAATTAATGGTGTAAAACACTTTATATATATTTTTAATATTTTTTAAAAATTTATATTGTTAATTATTATTTAATTAAAATATTTTATTTATTTGACCTTTTAAATAAGAGTGTGTCTTAATCATTATGGTTGATATAAATAATTAGAGAATTGAATAACAAAATTTTATTCCTCTAGCATTAAATAATTATTCAATATTAAATGTTAACTGAAATTAGGAAAATATTTGAGAAAATATTAATATTCATAATTTTTTTTTGTTTATAAAAAATTTTTGAGACGGTAGCTCTCCAGAGATAAACCTCTTTACTCCTCTAATAATATTTAAAGATATTATTAAAAAAATAATTAATAGCACTTAAATATTTTCAGGAACTTTTTTAAGTAAAGAAAAATTTTGAAATGGAATATATATCAGAAATTAAAGAATTTATTGCTTAATGCAGGTTTTAACTTATTTGTTCCTGAAGTTCTGGAGGCTGCAGAATGATTCTTCTTACGCCGTAGGCTCACGCGAAATACTGTCTTCTCCTTCAGCGCGGTAGTTCTCTGCACCCCACAGGTTTTCTCCTCTTCTCTCTCTCTCTCTCTCTCTCTCTCTCTCTCTCTCTCTCATCCATTTCTTCGATGCTTTCGCTTCCATTTCTTCTCTTTTTAGCTTTTTAATCTCCTCTTTTTTTTTTTTTTCTCACTCTGTGCAGTGCGTTGCGAGTTTTCTATCTTCAACGAACACGACGTCGTTTTTTTTAGATTAATTGCACTTAAAGTCTTAAAACTATTCAATTTGGTTGTTAATTAGTATATGCCTTCATCATCATCATCAATTAATTAATTAATTGATTAAGTCTTCATTGTTCAGTGTGTTAGCAAAGTGGCGAAATATAAACTGAATTTGGTTCGATTTTACTGGAGGATAATTTATTTGCTGAAAGAGTGACTGATTTGTTAGTGAATCGATGTTGCCATGTTGATTTAGTTTTAGTGATTAGGTTCTGTGGTGTGTTTGCTTTGGTGCCATTCTCTTTTGTATTTGTGCACAAAAAAAAAAAAGAAGAAGAAGAAAAGAATCAGTTGGAAAGCTGAAAATTGTGATCTGAAAGCAGAGTGGAAGGGTTCAAGGTGTTTGTGTTGTTGTGATTGTGAATTAGTCGAATTGGTGCCTTGTATTTTGAGAAGGAGCTTGAATCATAGTGGTTTACCAGTGGTGCATTGTCCCAATGATATGTAATTTCTGATAATTCTAGAATTTCATAGTTGGTTGGTTGGTTCACACAGCTTTTATTATGAGAATAACTTATTTCTTTCTATTTTTGTTTCCTTCTCAAAATACTTCATACCTGAAAAGTTTGCTACAGAAATTTAGACTTTAAATTGGAGAAATTAAGACTTTGTTTTGAATGTGGAATTTAGAAGCTGAAAAGTTGTTATTTTATTCTGTCTCCATTTGCTCTGTCTTGGTCATTAGTGAAAGGTTTTGATCTAGCTGAGTGCTTTATATCTATGTCCTTTGCATGCAGATTAGCAGCTTAGAAGGCATGGTTGACTGTTTCATAGAAGATGGAATCCAATGGTAGCAGTTCAAAAACCAATCAGAATCACTCTTCAGACGGCGCAAGTGATGCCACCAAAGAGAAGTCCTCTGAAAAAGATGTTTTTGTGAACCATGGTATGTACTCGTATAACCTTAGTGCTAATTCTAGTTTAGCAAATACGAGAGCTTGTATTTGTTAACATGCAGGATCTTTCCATTCGTTTAAGAATTTCAAGTGTCTTGTAAGTGCATGTGATGTGAGTTCTTGCAGTAATATTTGTAAATACTATTCTGTTATAGCATAGACCTTAGACAGCTCTTTTACAAGACTAATGTAAAGTTTAGCATATTTTGAATATCATTTTTGGAGGAGTGTTAGAATTCTTAAATATTGCTTTCTTTCCCTGTATCTTTTGAATTTTATTATTGTTAACATGATATTGCTTGTTTGAGGCATTGTTTTATTAGAAATTGTGAAAACTGACCGAGCTAAATTGTTGCATCTGTGTTTTATTCAGTCTCTATGTAATAAGATTCAAAATTACAAACTAAGAAATATATTTATGTACGTGTCTATTAAATTAGTTTAGACAGATATTAAAAAGGATGTAGCAAACCTAGATGTTAAAAAGGGTCTATCGAACCTATCTGACACTATTCAAGGAACTGGCCTGACACTAATCCTTTCAGGTACCTAAAACCTTTCGGAAAGTGTAACATAGGTTAGTTATCCTTGAATTTTGAGTGACGACTGTTGTGAGACTCATTTTAGTGATTGATTTCTCTGGTATCAAATGGCATCCACTTAAGTACCCCTTTTAGAAGATCTCAAGTATATATATATATATTTTTTCCTTGTGCAGCTGAGATAGCTTGGCATCAAATGAGGAAGGAATGGGCTGGTAACCAGTCTAAAAAATTGCAGAGACCACCCAAAGATTCAATTATGAGGTATATGCATACTTTCTGACTTCATTTGTCATGATGATATGACCAAAAAAGAGGGAGGTTGTATGCTTAGACAGTGGCGTAATAATATTTTTTTATGGATTTTATTTTGATCCAATGTGTGGCATTTTACACTATCAACAAACCATGTGGTGCCACGTCGTTAAAAGAGACAAAAATGTTTACTTTGGATATTCTAGTTACTCAAATGATATGACACCATCATTCAATCTTCCCAATAAAGTTGAATATTTCAGTCACTCAAAAGATATGACACCATCATGTTTAATGATAATGTACACAGTTATGCACTCGTGGTGGATCAAATGTGAACTCCTTTGTATTTGGAAAAGAAAAAGTTCTTCATAAGATTAGATTGGGTTTGCTACACCATGAATTTTATCCCAGTATATAGCTAAATTGGGAAGATTGAATGATGTATAATCCACTGGTCTTTTGGTCGGTGGCACCAACACTTGTGATCCATCCTCATATGGTTGTTTCTATATGTTACTTTATGGTGTTTATGAGACCCTGTATTGTGTTTACCAACAGTGACCAGGACATCGCTTGCAGCTTGACTACAAGTTATGAGGATTTGCTTTTATCTACAGAACCTTTTCCACATCCGATACCATTAGCTGTAAGTTCTTTCAGATGCTTCTCCTCCTCCTTCAAAACATTAGGATAAAGTAGGTTGAAAAAATGATGGAATGGTGGGTTATGGTCATGCAGGAGATGGTGGACTTTTTAGTGGACTTTTGGCACGAGGGGGTCTCTATGATTAGATGACAGGTAATTTCTATTGTAAATTTCAGTAAGAATCTTGCACGGTTTTGTTTGTGCAGATTGAAGCTGAGGGAAACACATTGGTGGACAAACCATTTACCTCAAATTGATTAAATGATAGCATAATTGATTCTCTTGGCAGCACAAACAAGCTTCATTGCTGTTTAGATCTGGAACAGCTAAAGATTTGTTAAACATATTGTGGCTGTTGCTGATACGCATTTATCAATCTAACCAAAATTTTTGTACTAGAACGGATTCCTTATATTACTAGTTGGCAATCTGAACATATTCCAATGAAATTTGAAACAAAAGTTAAATTCTGCCTTTTGTTCAGCATCTGTTTAATAAAGTCGTATTCAAATTTTGCGTATGATTAATTCGATTGGCCACCAGTCAAGTGAAAATGGTGGCTATGAGAATTGAGAGCAATCGGTTTGCTTAGAACGGCCATGTATTAACGCGTGTAATGCTTAACGTTGATTTTGGATGCAAACTAATTACTTTTGACAGACTTTAAACATTACATTACTGAATAACTACTTTTAAATATTGTGAATGTGAATTTTAACAAAGTATTAGTTGGCCATCGGAGAAATAACTTGCACCCTTGCTAGGTTTCAAGCTAGTTAGTAATTTAACAATTGGCTTACCCCTTAAAGCGAGTAAATCCCACGAAAACAAAATGCCGATCGTAGAAACACGTCCTCCAATTCAAAGCTAGGGAGCTAGACAAAGTTAACGGGAGCCTAGGTATTGGTAATGCTAAAACTTAGTATTTAACAGTTGGTAATGGTATATGGCAAGAAATTTAAAATTTTATTTGTAATGAGCCATATTATTGCATCTCGTCAAATGATTGGGATACCAAAGGCGAAAAATTTAAAAGCCATTTTTGGGCGGAAACCACAAGTAGTTTCCTCATGCAGGCATTTCTGCTAGAGCTGGGTATAATCACTAAGACGGCAAAGGTCTCCTCCCTGAGTTAAGTTATAGCAATCTGTGGTGAATTGATCCACGCACTCATTGGTAACAATTTGACCAATAGTGAAACTATGCACATAATTACTCCCATATTTCCATTTTTCAATGTGTAGCTTTGCTCTATCGGCTATCCTTCGCGATCCAATATAATAAAAGCAATAGCAATTAAGAAGCATCTATGCCACAATGAAGAAACACATAATAGCAAACCAGTCCCTCACAGTAAAATCGCTGTTATCATCATGCAAAACCATGCAGCAAGCCCTCAAAGTCCACGCCCACGTCATCCTCAAAGGCCTCCACCACGACCTCCTCGTACAAACATCACTCATCACCTTCTTTTCTTCCTTAAACTCCCCGAACTCATTGCACCATTGTCGCCTCATCTTCTCCCAAGTTACCAGCCCAGACACGTTCCTATGGAACGCCATGATCAAAGCACACTCTCTCAGCCATGCCCCACAACACTCCATCACCCTTTACAAGTCAATGCTCATTGATTCTTCTTATTCTTCTTCCATGCCGTCTTACCCTGATAGCTTCACTTACCCCTTCTTGATCAAGTCCTGTGCACGCTTGTTGCACCCGAACTGGTTTTCAGGTTCATTGCCATGTAATAAAAAATGGGTGTTTCTCAGATGTCTTTGTTGTGAATGCCTTGTTGCATATGTACTGTGTTTATGGAGATACCCTTAATGCGTGCAAGGTGTTTGATGAGAGTCCTGAGAAGGATATCGTTTCGTATAACACAATGCTTGGTGGGTTTCTGCAGTCAGGCCGTGCGGGTTGTGCGTTGCGGGTTTTTCGAGAGATGGGGGTTTTGGGGTTGAGGTTGATGAGTATACGATTGTTGCTTTGTTGTCTGCTTGTACTTTGTTGGAGGACTGTGGGACTGGGAAGCAGGTGCATTGCTTGGCATGCAAGAAACTGGGTTCTGTGGGTTCCAATGATGTGGTAATGAATGCGCTCGTTGATATGTACGCGAAATGTGGGTACTTGGAGATGGCTGAGAGAGTTGTGAAAAGTGAGGTGAGGAGTGGGGAGAGAGTTGTTGCGGCTTGGACCTCGGTGGTGAGAGCATATGCACAGCGTGGGGAAGTTGAGGTTGCTAGAAGATTATTTGACGGAATGGATGAGAGGGATGTGGTTTCTTGGACAGCCATGATCAGTGGTTACTCTAATGCTGGGTATTTCCAGGAGGCATTGGATCTGTTTGTGCAGTTGGAGGATTTGGGGATAAAACCAGATGTGGTTGCCGTGGTTACTGCTCTTTCTGTGTGTGCACGACTGGGAGCACTTGATTTGGGAAGAAGCATTCACTGCAGGTATGCTGCTGAGAACTGGGACTGTGCTAAAAATGGGGAATTCATCTCTGCTGTTGTTGATATGTATGCCAAGTGTGGAAGTATAGACATTGCTTTGGATATATTCAGTAAAACAAGTGATAATTTGAAAACTACCTTTCTCTATAATTCTATTATCTCGGGCCTAGCTCATCATGGCCTTGGTGAATATGCTATAACTTTGTTTAAAGAAATGCTGTTACTAGGACTAGAACCAGATGAAGTCACATTTGTAGCACTTTTATGTGCTTGTGGCCATAGTGGTCTAGTTGATGATGGCAAGAAGCTGTTTGAATCCATGCTCACTGTCTACGGTATCAATCCTCAAATGAAGCATTATGGATGTATGGTTGACCTTCTTGGGAGGGCTGGTCATCTGAATGAAGCATATCGTTTAATTCTGAACATGCCATTTAAAGCCAATGCTGTTATATGGAGGGCACTGTTAAGTGCTTGCAAGTTACATGGAGATGTGGAATTGGCTAAAATTGCCAGCCAACGGCTTCTTGTAATGGAGCATGATCATGGAGCCCGTTACGTGATGCTGTCTAATGTGCTAGCTGAAATAGATCAGCATGAGGAAGCTGCAAGTGTGAGAAGAGCAATTGATGATGTTTCCATACAGAAGCCACCTGGTTGGAGCTATGTAGAGATGAATGGAGCCCTTCACAAGTTTCTGGCAGGTGGCAAGTATCACCCGGAAGCCAAAGCAACTGAGCTGATGCTGAGGGACATTAATATGGGACTGAAATCTTTGCGGCATGTTATCAGTGCATCAAAAATGGTGTTTGATATTGATTAATTTCGAGAAAGATTTGGGTGGTGACCTTCTCCCCCTTTGAAAATATTGGATTGGTACATGCTGACATCATTTATTGCATCGAAAATAATACAATTGAATACGAACAAGTCATGATCCTATCCCTTTTATCAGGAGAAACCAGCCTTTCTGATGTTGTTGTAGGACCATGCACGCATTGTATCTTCTATAAAAGCATTACAAAAGAAGTTCCAACTTGGTGCTTTCATGGAGATGGACTAGGATGATATTCGACACACCATGGCCCTCTATACTGGATTTGAACATAAAAGAAGATTATGAGTCCATATTGAGAATCCCAAATAAATGCTGTGTGATGATTAGATGAAGATGGATAAAGAAGAATATCAAGTTTGCTTCTTTGGTAGAAGAATCAAGAAAGAACAAAGGTATAAATAGATGATTGAGAATGGATTTCATAGCACTTTCAACTGCAGCAGGGACCTGGATAACTAATGGATTGTTATTGAATTGCCATATTAGCTTGTATTTATAGCACCTTCTACAAATTTTTTGGCATGAATTGATGCTAGTCGCATCAGTTTTGGTTGCTCTTTCCCTGATTTCGATTGAAAATATACTTACTATGGTGGACTCGTGGGAACCGGAATATTGTGATATGATCCATTTAGCCATCTGTTTTACCATTCAATATTGAAGACATGGCCTGCTCAGAAGGAACAGGTTCATTGAAAGAGAAATTTTTAACTCTATACTATCTATCACATCATCTTTTTGGCACTTAAATGACTATTTAACATTATAAAAGTGTTTTTAATGATAGGTGGTGCACTTCATATTATAGTCTCCATGCCATTACACATAGCAAATAGTAATATCAGACTATACCAAACTAAGAATTACTCTCATTGAAAAAGCCACCATGTAGAAGGACTTATGTATACATCGTTTGCCTTTTTAATATGGAGCCGTGCCACGTTTTTTTTGTCCTTTTTAGGAAAAAGATTCATCGGAAGAGAATGTACCAAGAGAAATGATTTTTATAATTTGGAAGTCATTTGGGTATTCTAAAATCATATAGTTTGTGAAATCTTATCCTAGGAATATAAAGGTTGTTAATTCTCATGTTTCAAAATGTTAGTATTGTTCTATTGCTTGCAAGATCTTTGAAAAATTTATCATTGTTATTTTGCATTATCGCTTGTGGTTGCAGTGTTGCACTTTTGAATACATTCTAGTAAAGATCCTTTGCCTATTGAAAACTAAAATTTGCCAATGGAACAAGCTTTTACTGAAGACTCTTTTCAGATCTCGTTGATCTTATATTGTTTCACTTGGCCAAATATCATATTTGCGATTTCTCTTTCGATTTAACGGTGTTAATCATCCGACGTTTCTGTGAATGTTAGATTAAAATCCTAACTGCAACTTTCCAAAGTAGAAGCTGGGGCCAAAAAATGCTAAGGTCTTCGCTATGATGAACAATTTCTTAAAGTAAAAGTCAAGAAAGAATCAGACAAATGACATTCTAAGTTTACACCAACCACACAAGATTGGTTGCAGAACAATCAATAGCAGAAAGAAAGGAAAAGGAAAAGAAAGGGTAACACCACAGAAGTAATGAAAACAGAATTAAAAGAGGTAGCTACTGCTGCATGCAATATCAGGTCTGTCTTCTGCTTTAATATTCCTTTCACCGATGAATCTTGCTATTTCTAGCCATTGAGGATTGGAGGTTACTATAATAAATAAATCAGGATATTCATACCTCTTACAAACAGGCAATGCATGCCGACAATTATTAAACATACATCATTCCCCGAGTAAAAGAGAAGGGTAGAATAATGCACATTTCTAGAGCTTGTTGGATCCGTATCACTTCTTGTAACGCTTTCTCTAAGCCATTCAAAATGCCAGACCTGATCACATTTTGATTTAATCTCATCCATTGGATTCTCTGAGCTTCAATCATTGTGTAGGCATCAACCAAAAATTATTACAACAATCTTCTGGAGCATAAGATGTTTCTATGCTCTAATTGTCTCTCTGTATCCTAAACACAATGAACTCCCTCAACATTACTCTAACTCTCTTGAAAATCTTTTTGTTCATGATAGAATCCTTCATAGGGATGTCTTCTTGGTATCCACCTTCTCCAAATGAAAATAGCGGTGGGTATTAAAGAGGGATGAAAGTTGTATGAGTCTCATGAATTTTTTGTAAATGACCTTCATTTTTTTTACAATGATATCTCTCCCTTGATTAGAAGCTTTCAAAATCCCCAACTAGTAGAGGAACTTCATTGGCAGATGAAATATTATAATTTCTTACATCTCGATATCTACTCCAAAATAACCTCAAACAAATATTAGAAGAGAGTTCTTGATTTTCAAAATCTCTTACCATACTAAAAGTTTGTGTCAAAATGTTGTTTTGATCAATCATGTCTCTCAAATCCTCTATTAAAGTTATGTCTAAATTTGAAGTTTGTTGTCCATTAATGAAAACAAATAACAATTTGATTAAATATGCTTTGTAGAAGATCTAATGTATGAATTTATTTTGAAGAGAAGTTAACAATTAAAGAAATAATTGAATGTAAAAAAAAAAAAATGAATTTGTATACCTAAAAAGAGTCATTCTATTTGATAACTTGTTCTGAGTATCATATACATAAAACTGAGAAAATTTTGACAAATGACCTTCAACTGGAAGTAAAAAACCTATTTTATGAAAATTCTGCCCATGTAGAATAAATTGTGGAGGTGTTCGGCCATTGTTCAAAGAGGTTTCAATTTTTACTCCAATATAAGTGAACAAAAACATGCTATTATATTGTCTAATATTTTAAAAATATGACCACTTTTCCTATCGATGCCATTTAGCAAATTAAATAGTAAATTAGTGGGTCTTTTCAATAGTGGGAGTTGGATCCTTCCTTAATGCAGAATGTAGAGCTTCTATATTATTCTGAATCTTTTTTTGTACAACATAAGCTTAACAAAATTCACACTGTAATGAAAAATCTCCAAAATCCAAATCTTGTTTCAAAAAAGAAAATTTTTATGATTGATACTTTCAATATAATTATTTAATATAGTATAAAGATTCCAGATATTATTTGAAGTTACCTTCATTCTCAAATTGTTCGAATAGGGGATTGTCAAATGACAACTCTATCATGTTTTCACCAATAAATGGGTCAGATGAAGTATCGTCTATATTCATGTTGAAGAGGAAATAACTAATAAATTAGACTTCAAAGTAGTTTCATTACTTTTTAGTATGTCATTGTAAGAGAAAGCATATATATATATATATATATATATATATAAAGTGTTCCTACCTTCAAGTTCAAACTTAACATGTGATATAATAGATGAAATAATAGATCTTCTTTGAATTTTGTGCTTTCCAAAGTTCATTGAACCTAAAGCAGAGTCAAAGTTTGGCCTCTTTGAAGAACTTGTAACTGCTATATATTTTTGTTAGTATAGACAATTATTTATGAAGATAACTAGTTAAAAATAAGCTTTTTATAGAATACATAAGAATACTTTAAGTTAAATTAAAAAATTAGTATTATTAAAATTATAAAAATTATGAGTCCTAAATTACGGTGAAAGCTACACTTATAAAATCTTCCTCAAAAAGAGTCATGAATATTAATATTATTATAGATAGGTTTCAACTAGGGGGTTATGCGTGAATAATGATGAGCCATAGGCACAAAGCAGCGCTCTAACGCTTCAGCGAGATGCATGTCGCGCTCTAGCATGGGAGTCGCGCTGCAGCGCAGTGTGCATCGCGTTCTAAGCGCGCTGTGTGATTGACGCTGCGCTCTAGCACGGAGGCCTCGCTACAGCGAGATGCATGTCGCGCACCAGCACAGGAGAGCGCCACAAAACACGGACGCTTTAGCGCATTGAGTGCTTGTCGCGGCGCTCCAGCACGGGAGACTCCGCTTTAGCGCGCGTTGTTGTCAGCGCTCCAGCACAAGGCTTTTTATAGCGAATGAAATAACCTATCATAGGAATTTCTACCTCTGCATCCTGCACTGTAATGATTTGTTGGAAAATGTATTTGCTCGTATTGAAGAAAAAGTTGTGTAAAAACAAAAGCATTCATTTCAGGAGTTTACTAAGTTTTTTGAAGAAAAAAATATGGTTATGTACTTATGCGTAATGGAAAAATGTCCTTTAATTGAAAACATAAGAGTTGAGACCAAAACACTAAAAAACAATTGAGTTGTGATTTTATGTTTGACCCATGCATCTGACAATAAAAGATAATTTTTTTCTTATATTTTAAAAATTACATTTGATTTTAATGAAAGTGAAACCTAAGAACTCATACATATTATCTAAACCTCTCATCACTAGACCAATCTTAGTAACTTGATAATAAAAGATAGTTTGTTAATTATTATTGAAAATAAAAATAATTAAATATAACTTATAATAAATTAAATATATGAACTAATTATAAAAATAAGTTAATAGTTAACTAATTAAATATCATGAACAAAATATAAATGAGTAGGTACTTAAATGAGTCATTCTATTTTATATCTTATTTTGAATATTATATTTATAATGTTGAGAAAATCTCAATAGTTGATATTTAATACAATAAAGAGTTTTTTATGAAAATTTTACACATTTCGATAGATGAAATAATGGAATAATGGAAGAAAATAAGAGAGTAATTTTACTATATCACAAACCATTTATATCCTTGTATTAAATTAGAATATTTTATTTATAAAAATATCAATATCTTTTATAATTAATAAAAATGATGAATAAATTTAATTTACGTTATTTCAATTACAGAACTTCTTTCCTAGTTTAAAAACAATGTTATAGGTAATAAAAATGTAAATGACATTAATTTGTTCCATTTTAATTATACCTCCTTTCCTTTTATGTCATTTTAATAAATTGAAATATCTA
This sequence comes from Dalbergia oliveri, assembly GCA_030441495.1. Lineage (NCBI taxonomy): Eukaryota > Viridiplantae > Streptophyta > Magnoliopsida > Fabales > Fabaceae > Dalbergia > Dalbergia oliveri. Next base: position 27,137,366 of record JAMLFY010000013.1, read on the forward strand.
ATTTAATATATGAATTTATTTTCAAATAATTATATAGTTAAATAATTAAATAAATAACTAAAAGGAAGTGTTAATGAATATTTTCCTAAAATAGTCATTCTATTTAATATCTTATATTAAGTATCATGTACAAAAAATTGAAAAAATTTCAGCAAACGACCTTTAGCTCACAATAAAGATCTTAGATGAGGTTTATGATTTAAATTAAAACTTATAATAGTTTGAAATTCAATATTTAATATAGAATATTTATATTGTGATAATGAAAGAGGGATCTGGAGATAATTTTTTTAAAAATAATTAACAATTAGAGTTATGGAAATTGTGGGCCCTAAATTATTCTGTAACAATATATGTAAATTTTTTCTTGAAATAAGTGTGAATTATTAGTATAATAGATTTTAACATATATCTTAATATAAGTAAATATCAGAAATAGTATCTCTATTTTCCCAACTATATATATATATAGAATAAAAATACAAATATTAGTATCTATAATAATTATAAATGGTATCGAATTTAATTGATTTTTATGAGATAATATTTTTAAAATTGAAAAACTAGAGAATTTAAACATAATATCACGCTGCGATTAAAAATATAGAATATCAAATTAGATTAAAAAAATTGAATTTTAAGTTCAAGTTAAAAAATATTAAACTATAATGCATTGTACTATTATAGTACATACATATTATAATATAGAATTCTTTATTAAAAATTTTGTGTCAAATGTCAATCAGCAGTCAGGATTTTTTTTAATTCAAATTTCAAAAGCTTATTATTTTATGAGTAATTTTTATTTATTAGCAAAATTATATATATATATATAGTCCCCACACATCACATTTTATATAAATGTGGCAAAATGGGTTAAGTCCGTTGGTTTGGCCTGCTCTGGCGAATTGGCACTTGCGACCTAAATAACCAAAAGGTCAACCTGCTCACCCATTTTATGGCTAACCCAACGGGGCAAGGTGAGGCGAGTTTGCAATTATACCATAAATATAACTAAAAATGGGTTGACACTCCAATTCAAATAACTAAAACGATCAACCAGTCCCTCTGTTTTATGGCCAAACCCACCCACCTACCCTTTTTATCACCCCTGGTTTTATATTCTATTTTTTCTTTTAATTAGATGTTTAAATTACTATCATATTAAAATCAATTCAATTCAATACCTGTTAAAATTAAGTGCATCAAATTAATTTAATATCAATTAAGATATCAATTAAGTACATCTGATTAATTTTTTAACTTTGGAATATAAAGTTAAAATTGATTTTAAATCAAATTGATATCAATTAAGAATAATATTAGAAAACCAATATTAAATATGAATAGATATGATTTGTACACATTGGAAGTGTCTTTATATACTCTATTATCAATATTGTTTTGATAAAATCATATAAACATCTCTGGAGGTTTAGTGTAATTACATACATTTGACATCCTTCTATTTTGCAAAATTATTACTGACTTCTTTGAGATTTACTAAAATTATATTGATCTCCCTTGCAAATATTGGTTGGTTAATTTAAGTGTCAAAAAAAGATAATATGAAATATATACATAATTATTAACAATGAAAATATAATATTTTAATAATATTTAACAAATGAATTGGACAAATAACTTTTATTGTCACATGCAAATAAAACTTATAATTATAACTTTTGATAAAAAAAGAGGTATTTAGTTAATATATATATATATATATATAAAATATTATCAAAATATTATAATTTTATTATTAATAATTATGTATATGTCATTTGTTATCTTTTTTGTCACTTAAATTAGTGAATTAATATTTATAGGAGAGGTCAATGATAGTTTTAAAAAATAGAAAGGTATCAAGTATAATTAAATTAAATCTTAAGGCAAGTGAGTATAAATTACTCTATTATTATCTTTTTTAACATCTTTATTTGACTTAAGTTGACAAATATTTTGAAAGAGAGGCAGTACCATACTAATCACATGGATCAATTCCAACATAGTATGAATGCCACTAAATAATTCAAAAGTAAATAATCTCTCATTTTTTTTTCACTAAAAGATTTTTTTCATTCCATATCTAGTTACACGCAAACAGATTAGAACAAAGTGACAATAACGTAATCAGGGAACATGGCTCACTAGTATCTCTGCTCAGTGCTTGGCAACTTAAACCTCTGATGTTACTAGTTGCATCTTACATGGTGCCTAATTAGTTTGTCACCATATGCTGATAACATTGCACAATGACCATATTATCTGTAATTTATTTTAACTTTCCTCCTTGATCCTATCCTATCCCAAACCCCTCTTCTTACTACTCATTTGCATTTCAACCTTCCCACTCATCGAATCCAACAACACCCAACAATTAAACCTATCCCTCTGCACATCTCCTCCAGTTAAACGCTTTGCATGCTTGTGCAGAGTAGGGGTGTTCATTTTGTCACCATGTGGCTCCAAACTATTAGGGAACAGGTCACCAAATTCAGATACTGCGATTGAAATAGTAAACAATAAAAAATTCTAAATTCATTGTACAAAAAAACTCAAGGTTTGGCACTCCCATTTTCCATTGTGGGATGTGAAATAGCATGTACAGTGATTCTAGCCTCTCCCTTTTTCCCTAAATAGCAGATTCGAACCAATCTGAATTATTTTTAGAAATTATGATACAAGAGCACATAACATCCTGGTAATCAAACTTCTCAATTGCAGTTGAAATCCTGTGCTGAAAAGAATGCACAGCAAAACAAAAACAAATGACCACAAAATAACAAGGCATGTTCGATGAACTGTAATCAATAACTGAGGCCTAATTGAAGTCCAAGGGCAGCATGAATGAGAAAAAGCGTCATGATACCGCTACCCAAGATACCGTGGACATTCCTTAGTCCAGGATTTCCCTGCACATCATTCAAGTAATTGATGTAAGAGGTGAAAAAGGCTAACAGACAACTTTACATGAGCAGAGGGGGAAAAATGAATCAAGAAAGTCAGGTTTTGAATGAACACCATTGTTAAACTCCATTACTAGCTGCAAGGTTCTTCAAGATTTAATTTGGTTTACTTGCTTCTTGGTGATGTTTGTCAACGGTAGACTGAGTGAGGAGTTAGTTGTATATCGATTAATTTCCAGTTCATACACAAATTTAAGTGCTTATTTTCTGTGTGGGCGGGCGTGTGTGTGTGTGAAGAGTTTGTGAGAAAAGGGTGAAGTAAGTGCTTGTTGGATTCAGATTCTTCCACTGGAAAAGGAAGAATTTGGCATCTCAAGGTACTTCTAGTTGAAGCAAATATTTAGACACTTCCACTAAGTGTCTCGGAAGGCTAAATTCTTCCCTTTTCAAAGGGATGATATTTAAAACAAACAGAAGCTAACATGTTACGGAAATCAACAAAAAATGGAAGGAAAAAAAAATAATAGTAAGAAAAGAAATCAATACAAGCACACTGGAAATAACCATTACCTCAAACAGTGAAGGCAATATGGTTTGTATTGTCAACAAAGCAAGGCCTATGACACCTGTAACAGCATGAGGACTGCAAACAAAAGAATATCATACAGTGCAACATGAGATTGCTGTTTTTTCCAATTGAAAAATAAATGAAGACAACTTATAACAGAAGTTAGAATATAACAACTAAAAGTCTTCAACATCAAGGAGAGCTACAGATAAAATAAGTAGTTGCTGCTTACCTCTCAAAAATGGGTTTATCCGAGGTAAGAAGAGATGTTATTCCCAGTAGCTCCAAGTGCAAAGAAAAAAACATACCGGCTAAAAGCTTCGGGTGTAAGTCCTTGGCCTTAGCCTTTTCCTCCTGCACAATTCTAGAAAAAGCTATGAACACCAAGCTAACTGTGCTATATATATTACATGGAAATGATTATATCTACTGCAAACTAGTAAAATTGGAAAGAATACCATACCACGTCATCAGAATAACGTATGCGAAAACCCAGATAGGTACCATAGCCACCCATAGCAAAGAGCACAACTGCCTGCAAGTTGAAACAGATTCATTTGACAAATAAGACAAGGCCTTTCTATGGGAGTACTGACTGTTAACATACACTCTCATGCAAACATATCCACAATTCAAAACATAATTATAATTATTCAAAATATGATTAAGATTAAATGCATATGCCCATAATTAAATTCAATGGTAGATATGTTACTTAGAAATCCAATCCAATATTTGTTTCCCAGAATATATCATAGTTATATTCAATATTCATCCTTTCATGGATAAGTTATAGTACTTTTCACATCTAATAACCACTCTTATTTTCCATGAAAATTTATGACAATTTTTTTTCTAGATACTAGGCATTGGCCTAACCATAAACGGATGCATATAATGGATCGCAAAGAGGACAGTTATTATGTACTCAGATGTTACAAATACCATGTTGCCAGGGTGACCCCAATGCACAAGCCAGTCCGGGAGGTTCCATGACTTGACAAGCTCAACAAAAGCCCAAAAGCAGAACTCACAGCTCCAGCTATTAAAACAAACACCCATTTGAACTTGTTTATCAAGATTTGAACTTTTTCCAATTCCAAATTAAAAACTGATTATTTTGACTTAACGGTCACAATTCACAAAAATGTAACAGAGAAACTTATTGCCTTGAACAAAGAGAGAAGATTGAATTGAAGTAAGTACCTCCGGGTAGGAGAGCAGCTGCAAACAGTGGTGGCAATGGTGAGAAAGAGTTTAAGATAGTTTCACTGTTCTCTTTCAATTCTCCTTCTTCTTCTTCTTCTTCTTCTTCTTCTTTCTGGGTTTCGGGCATGTCATCCTTTGCAACGAAAGACTTGTGGAGAAGCAAAGGTCTTGTTGTTCCAAGAGAGTGAGGGAAAGAGTAGTTGGAAGGTGAAGGAGAGGTAGCGGGAAGAGTGGAAAGAAGAAGGTGACAACAACATAGGACGGAGACCAACAACAAAATTACCAACAGAAGCAGCAGTAATACTAACCATGGCCATGTTGGAACAAAAGAAAAGGGGCTTGTTTGCTTGTTCTGTGTCCTGGAAGTGTCAGTGAGTGCTGTGCTGTGGTGGGTGAATCAGAAGCTCAAGAGGAAGAGATAGAGAGACAAGGGCGGAAAGGCGTGGAAAGAGACACGCTTATGCCAACAAGACCTTTCCACGTGGTTTCAACACGCTCCTTTCTTCTTCCCATGTCTTGAACGGGGTTTTATACTGATGGGCTTGGGCTACGTCTAATTCACCGACCTACAGTTAATATCATCCCACTTCCCAAGATACCGACCAAAAATTAGAATTAGCCCAAATTTTTTCCAAATTTATTCATAAGAATAACGTGCATGCAAATTATCCTCTGAACCTCTAAATAAGTAAATTATAGCACTCTAATCCATTTAATAGCCACCCTTATTTTCTATAAAAAATTCTAACAACTAGAATTTTTTATAGCATTACAACTGCAGTTGTGCTTGTATGGCCGTCACATAAATTACATCATGTTAAATTTACAGAGCTTGGCAAAATTAACTTTGATTCTCTTTTGTGGTTTTTTTCAATCCTGGTTTGTGAGGCGCTTTAGAAAACTACCACAAGAATAAGTGATAGAAAAGAAGAATTGAAAGGAAAAAGGAAGCTAATGTTTTCTCTCAATCGATTGATACCATGATGATGGCACATAATTTTGGAGCTATAACTACAAATTAGCCAGATCCCTCAGCCCACCTCTGACCCTATGCCTTATTTTCTCCTGACTTCTAACTAATCCTTGCAGTCAGGGATGATGTCATGATCTTAATATTAATCTCATAGACGGTATAGACGTAAACTTAATGTACAAAGTGGATGGCATTAAGAGACACGATCAAGATTCTGCTCATTCTTGCATGCCTGTGTCCCCTTTGTCCATATTGCTGTCAGTGATTGATCATAAATTCACAGCAACAAAGTGTCTTCATTTTTATGTACCCTACAACAGTCCACGATAATATTAAGGCACTCTACCAATGTCAAGCACAAGTTTAAAATTCATGTGCAAGTGCTGAAATTAACGAGAAGTGAATGTGATCCCTGATAATATTACAATTGATGATTAAGAACAGTCGAGATTTAATTCACATCTATTTTAGAATGTTGCAATTCCTGAATCTTCGAATATCAATTGAAACCAATAGTTCAATTCTGTTACCGTCAGTGTATCTTTGACAACATTAAGAGAAATATTATTTATATTCACAATTTGTGGATATCGTCGACACACTTCAGATGGATTATGAATCCCACTTAATTTGGATCCCACAACTCATCCAAGGATAGATTCCGTGTGTCGACATGGTATTCCACAAATCGTAATACAAATAACACTACTCAACATTTAAATTGATGTTTAAGAACAGTCAAGATAGGAAAGTATCATCTTACCTTTTCATATACATCTAGCAATTGTGACCTGAACCAAAATGCATCATCTATCTACTCTTAGAATGTTGTTACATATGTGTCCCCTTGTTACTGACTCCCTTTGTGAATCTAGTCTCCAGTGGCCATCAACAACAAATTTTATCTGCAACAAACAAATACACTTATTCAATCTATTAAGTGTCTATGCTAACAACTCAAGAAGGTGACAGAAACAAGTCAAAATTGCCAAATAAAACAATAATTTCATTTTATACCAAATTTGTCTACAAGCTCTAGCATTGCATGGCAGTAGCACCATACTTTAAGCAACAGCTAGCTAGAACCAAAAGGAAAAGATGTCAAGCTCAAGCTTAAAAATGCTACTTGGATCAATATAAACCCGTATCACAGTGTACTTCAAATTTTAAACTACACCTATTTTTCAGGCTTGAGATGTTCATGATGCTTAGGGAATCACTATCAATAGAAAGAGAGGGAAAAAGAAAATTTGGATTTTAAAAAAATTGTGCCTATGATGTGTACCTTTGAAACAACACCAAAAAAATGAAGAGGGCCTCCCAATTTCCCCCCTACATTATGTGTTTGGCAAAAGATGAAACAATGTCCAAAGGCCTTCTTATCAATTGTAATGGCAAAAGAAAAATGATGACACTTAGAACTACACACAAACAAATATTACAATAACAAACAGATAAATCTAAACAAAAATATAACTAATATAGTAGTCAAGTATTAACTCATAGAATGACAAAGATCATAGTGAAGGTTAGAAGGACATATTTTACCATCGCAACAAAGATAGTCCATGAGAATTAACATGAAGAATATAAGCTTCTAAATGTACTATTACTAAGCCAATCTTTTACTGATGAGAATCAAGAAATGTTCCTCCTAAAAGTAATGCAACTATTATCCAGGAGTAAATTTGAATTACTTATTGTATCTGGTTGTAAATAATATGACAGATGTCAATAGCAATAACATTAGTAGATGGTGCACACCTCATACACACCAGGATAAAGCCACAGCATCGTTGACCAAAATCTGCATCTCCTGGATATCATAGAATGAACAGCAGATAAATATATTTGTTTTTACACAGTTTAGTAGCATCAAATACTGATCTGATATCATTATAATGTTATTTTATGAAGCTATGCAGAGTGTTTACTCTGTATCCCAGACAACATTGGCCTACTATGATAAGTGATAAAAAATCATTGAAATGACACTTTCACCCTTAAATCTTTTATCTCATGATCAACAAACAATATGCAATCAACAGAAACCTTGGAATAATAGAATGATGGCAAATAAATATGCAATCAGTTAATAGTAACTAGCTGAACATTTTCAATTAGATTTGAGCCTTGCCACAAAACACAAGTATCCTCCTATCACTGAAATTTTTAGAACCTTGATCCACCAAAGTCTATGGCACTAGTTGATGGTTGAAGATCCATTTTGATTCGGTGATGCCAACCATTGAAGCTACCCGCAACCTCCACCACATCACCATCACCACAGAACTCAACCTGAACCTGGAAATAAAGTGCCATTAACAGGTACACAAATTTTAATCACACAAAATAATGGAACATTCTAATGTACTATATCAACTAGCTAAATTTTTATTCAATTACTCTTCAATTTTCTAATAATATATTCATATCAAAAACTGTTTTAAACTGTAAAAAAAAGAAACGCTAGGCCATGAAAATACAAGATGCTCCAAATACATTAAAAACCCACAAGAGCATAGATGCAATACCTCTTTGAGTCCTGAAAGGCTTTCTTCAGCAACATGTAGCTCTGCATCTTTTTCGGATATAAGTTTTCTGGCTTTGTTGATTTCTGCCTCTGCCTTAGTTTGTAAGCCAGACAAAGCAAGCTGAAAGCAATAGTAACATGTTGATATGTAAGTTGGGTATAAAATAACTCCCAAGCATCGAAGAGAGAGATGGCAGAAAGGCTTAAAAACAATAACACATGGCTTCACATATGACATAATTGTCTTTTTACACTCATATATCAATAAGTTCCACAAATAGCTCAGCTGCTTATAGCAAGCAAAGATCTTGTTAGCACTTCAACATTAAAAAATGAAAAATAGGTAGAATGTTCTCAGATTTGGGATACACAATTTGGTTTGTAGTACACTTAATTTTGAGCCCATTAAAAAATAAGAATTGTTCAATGTGATACTATATAGTTGCCCAACTTGGAGACCCGAAAACAAGCTTTACCCAAACTAAAAACAAAAACATGCATACAACACATATCTTTCAGCACAGTTGTCAGAAATTGCTCATCTACCTTTTCCTTCTCAATCTGTTCCTTAAGCCGAGACAGCTCCAACTCCTTCTGATACTATGCACCCAATACAATATAAAAGGAAGGGAAAAAAAGAACATATTAAGTTATATTTACAACAATTCAAAAAAAAAAAAGCCAGGAAATATACAAATATAAACTATAATATAAAATTTATAATTACTACCAGCATGAACTTGAGATAATTTATCTCACTTTGATTTTGCTCCTTTGGAACCTGCGTTGAAAAAAAAAAAAAAAAGCAAAGAACTAAGGCCACAAGAAGCTGTCAACCAAGAAAGAACATATAGATACACAGAGCATAAAGACCTCAGCATCCAAATCCATGTTGAAATTCGTAGTTTGATCTATATGCTGCATGTGATCATCCCTACATAATTGCAATGCAATAAAAAAAATTAGTAAAATTAGAGGCTCAATTCAAATGCAAAAACCAATCAATTTCCGACAATACTAGTTGGCAATTAGCATCCATATAATACTAAACACTTACCTGAGAAGCTGACCCAATGTTCCAGATGGATCAAGATGATTGGACGTCAATGAGCTCCCATTAAGTGCCATGACATCATTCTCGTTAGGTGGACAGGTGCCTAGTGGCATATCAGCAACAGGTTCTGATTCAAGATTTACTTTGCTTTCCTGTGAATCATCCCCATCTGAAATTGCATAGATGTGATCTAAGAATCAAACAACTAGCCTTATGCATTGTCCAAAGGCAACAAAAGGAAAATATCCATAAAATTTGTATTGAAGACAGAAATGATTCTTCAACTTAATTGGTCCATTACATGGGCATTGACTAAGCACAGGTGCAGAGGCACCTATTGCCAAAAATAAATTTATAATGTTTGAAATCAAGAAAATGTAATCTGCCATTTAACTTCAAGATCTGAGATGAGGTGAGAAGATTATTTATTTCCTTAGTCACTTGCACACCATTGTAAAACATTATTAATAGAGTATTATAATTAGGACTTGCAAGCAGTAAAAAGAAAATTCATCTTCTTCTACATTTTTTTTCTTTTAAGCTGAACAGAAACTCAAATCAGAAGCTACTGTTGTCAAAGGCATAGTTCTAGGCATTGATGATTCTAATATAAACTAAATATTAGAATTACCTTCAACCGGATCTAAATCTCCATTCTGAATAAAATTTGTGACCTTTTCCTCCAATGACAAGTTGGTCAAAGAGTCTGGATAAATGGAATTGCTGTCAGCATGAGCAACTGAATCAACTTTGTTCTCACCAGATAAGTTTTCCACAATAGAAACTTCAGAAATTGAGGGAACATTCTCAGAAATATTGTTATTGCTGTCATCTAGACCTTCTAATGCACACCAGTCCTTTTGCTCCAAGGACAAATCCATAGTAGATGATGCCAAAGGACCAAACCCTTTATCTTCAGTTTCAAGAGCAGAGTCATTAAATGAATAGTTGTAATCCTTTTCCATTGAAGGAGCTCGTGAGGGTGAGGTTATGTCTCCAACCATTTTTCCCACTAAATTATCGTCACTTTCTAAATTTCCAGAATACTTTGTCCCAAATGGTGGTTCACCAGAGATTTCTGTAGGCATGGAACGTTGGTTATCAAAGTTGGCATAAAAACCCTCCCTTGAACTACTGCAATCCTCCTCTAACACATGGTTGACCTCTTCTGCATGATCTTTTGGCTCATCAAGGCCACTGTCCACCATTAAATTAGCCAAGGATTCTACGGAGATGGAAGCACATTCATCTAAACTTACAGTTGAAGCAGTTTCCAAACTGCTAGAATTGCTCCCAAACAAACTTCAGCTGATGCCATGACATCATCAACCAAACTGTCCACCTTTACATTCTGACCTTTAAATTGTATTATATCAGGTCGTCAGTTATGAGCACAAGTAATCCAAAATAAAGAGTCCATTCACAAAGAAGAAATGTATTTGACCTGTCAAAAGACCTTCACAATCATCTGCAGCTTCCGGTCTTTCACCAAAACTGTTTTCCGTGTGCAAGGAACTGATGTTGGCATTTAATGAACTTGCGAGAAGCTCCTCAATTTGTTTGTGTCCTCTCCGTCTGACAATGTTTGCCAGGTCATTCCTATAAACACAAGCTGTTAATAACTTAATATGGAGAAGAAAAAAAAAAGAGTTTATATACCATGAGTTAATGAATAACAATAATCAAGTTTAATTTGATTTACTGTCGATGCAAACCTTTCTTACGCTATCATCCAATTTCATAACTTTTTATCTAAACCACTTGTATCAAAAGTTAACTAGACCCAGACTAATCTGATTTGAGCCAGGTTGATCCACTATAGAGGTAAACTTCTCCTTGCACTAATTTTTCCCATTAACAAAACTCAAAGGAGAACAAATGTTAAAACACTTAAATCAATCAAGTGTCAGTATCATCCAATTTTATATTGACATCTTGTTTGGCAAGTTTAATTACGTTGAACATTGGATGCAAAGTATAAAACAATCTTTAAATGTTTAATTTCGATATACTAACAGTGCATCTAGTCAAATCCTGTCATATACATGACTTTGAAAGTAATGAGGTTAGAGTCAAAATTGTTTCGCTGACATGGCATTACATGATCAGATAACTTTTCATGTATCAAAATTAAACTCCATTTTTAAACTCTCAGTTCAAAGGCACGTCATAATATCACCTAACATCCTATTTCTACTTTTCCTTCTTTTTTTTTCCCTTTTTTTCGCTAAACCATTACACTGTGTCTCGCTATTTTTTTCTCTATTCAACAGACTCACTGTCCAACTGAACAAGAACAAACTAAATGATGTTAACATCGTATTTCTTTAACATTGGCGAATTTCGAAGAGAGAAAATTAAAATCTTATCATATTTAGTGACAGCTAAACGATTGATTATTGAAAATTCTAACAGTTCAATTAAATTTTCTCTCGTTCTGTTTTTATTATTATTATTATTATTATTATTATTTGGAATAGAAGACAAAAAATAGAAAAAATGTTAAGAGAGAGAGAGAGAGCGTCACCTTCCGTGGAGCAGAAGCTCCTTGGTGTAAGGAACGTGGTGGTCGGGAAGACCAACGGAGGCGAGAAATTGGCGGATATCGTGGCAGATCTCGGCGTCACTTTTCAGCCTCCGACTTCTCCTCCTGAAAAATAAAATAAAATAAAATTCAATTTATCTCTTTCAATTTTTTCTTCGTCAAATCAAAACACAAAAAAAAAGTGAAAAATAAATAAATAAATAAATAAACCTTGTTGTCTTTGCGTTATTGCCGGTAGCAGAAGAAGAAGAAGAAGCGCGTAAGTGGAAGCGGAAGTGAAAGAGTGGGCTTGTAGAATGGAGAAGAAGGACGCTGGCAGAAGAAGAAGACGAAGGAAGAAGAGTGATGAAGGTGGTTGGGAAGAAGCACACGGTGCTCCCCATAACCATTAGCATCACATGCGTGCGTGCGTGCGTGCGATGCACACTCGCTCCGCTACTACCACTAGTTTTGTTTTGTTTCACTCTCTTGGCGTCTCTCTTCTATGAACAACAGAACAACAACAACAACTAAAGGTGATGAAGGATGAGAACGAGACTTTCTTCCGAGGATATAATATTGCTTTATTTACCTTCACTGCCATTGCTTATTGGCCCCCACACATCATTTCCTTCTTGAAACCTTGGCTCAAGGTGAGTGGTGAATTAAGGAGTGCGAGTCTGCCACTGCCAATTACCCGTCGTTATGGAATTGGAATCAAACTAAGGTTACAATAATGCTTATGTTCTAAAGAGAAAATTACAATTTAACCCCTTAATTACAGGCATTGTACACTTTATTTCAAAACTTTAAAAGACATGTAAATCCACTTTCTAGCGGTTTCTTCATGTAAATCCATTATTCTGTTTTTTTTTCATCTATTATTGGCAAAAATACCATATATTTAGGACATCAAGTTACACGATATTTATTAATTTAAGTTATCAAGTTGTACATGATCTATAAGTTTGAGAAGGCATAATACATCTATTAACAATAATCAAAATTTTGATAGAAGGGTTAAAGTATATATCCAGATAAAAGTGATAATTTTCACAATTTTAAAGTTTCCAAGATAAAATGTATAATTTAGGATTAAAATACAATTTTCTCTTTTATAAATAAAATTTCAGTTTGACTTGGCACTTACTTTGGATGTTTTTCCATTAACATACCAAAACATAGGAAATAAAGTACTTTACAAACATTTTACCCAAAAAAAAGAAAAGTACTTTACAAACAAGCCAAGAGAAAAAAAAAATATTACATCGGGTATGGATGTAAGCAGAGTTTTTTCTTTTTGTTTTAGAAGGTGTCTTATTTTCGGTCAATGAATGGTGTGACTGAAGATTCGAGGCTAACATGCGATGGTTCTTTCTCTTGTTTTTGGGTCAAAACATATGATGGTGATATATATCGAAAATCTTCAGCCCGTCGAGCTATTCATTGGGCCACATACGTTTCGGGTATGTACTTCCTAGGTAGGTGCATTGCCACATTCTGGCCCAACTGTAATTACCATCTCCATAAACAGCTTGAGCATGAGCCCAAAAAAAAAAACTTAAAAAATTCCTGCCTCTGTTCAATTGTTCCCAAAAAAGACCCAAAAGGGGAAAAAAGAATTGTATCAAAAAAACAATGTGAAGCATTGTTGTTTTGCACTACAAACAAGTCACTTACACGAATCACTTACATTTAACACCATAGTTGATAACTAATTAGGTTTTTTAAGTAACTAATTTATAAACTCTATGTTCAGAGAGGATTAGCCACTATTTTCAACTATGGGTACCCTAGATTTACCTAAAAAATTTACTAACCTGTTTATGTTTGTCAAAAACAAAATCATTAACCTGTTTATTTCCAAATAGTATAAATTTAACATGCGCGTATATATCACATGTTCAAAGAGAGAGCACGATTATAAATTCTTGTCTAGATTGGTGCAGTGACATGTCAACATTTTATACTGAAAACTTCTTAAATACTTTTGAACTATGAAAAACGTTTTCTTCTCTACAGTTCCCTGTGTTTTATTTTATTGATGTAGATCAACACCTAATTATAATTCTAATAATATTGTTATTAATTCATAAAAATAATATAGTTATTACTAAAAAAAATAATAACATTGTTGATGTATATACTTTCCATTTAGAAAGATATAAGCATTTCTCTTTTACATCCAATTGAATAGATGAAAATTTTCACATAAAATTATTTGCAAAATAATCATTCACATTAATAAAAAAATATTGTGTTAACTTTATTAATTTACGTTATTCATGTAAAGTAATTTTATAGAAAATTCTCTCGTGTAGGACAGGACTATTGAAGTCTCTTGGCTTATTCCATTGAAAGCCATCCTTTTTAATTCTGGAGATAGAGAAGAATAAAAAAGTAATATGCTATCATTTATACAGCTTTTTAGATCAACATGCTAACATAATTTGAATTATATGCTTCTTTTTGCAGCTCGTCCCCACCCAAAAGCAATAATATGCAACATCAAAAATAGCTTTTGGGTCGTCATTTTTTTTAATTAAATTAAATTATTTTAAATGAAGGACTCAACACGACGGAGAAAAACACCAGAGTTTGCTGAAGATGGGACATGACTTTTCATCCAAGACTCGTGAACCTACTTTTTGTTTGTGGGTCAAGTGCTGTATTTCCATTTAGAATTGTTTATTTATCCTAGCTGCTCCAAAACAAGAGCATTTTATACCATTTAGTTGAATATGCAATGCATATCAATGTTGGGTTGGTTTATAGAGTTTGATTTTCTTTAAGTAAAGTATTTTAATATAAAAAACATTAGCAATGATATATGGAATATTGATTTTATGACAACTCAACTCAATCAAAGTACTGTGGAATCGAGATAATGATAGTCTATACAATAAAATAATATGTAATGCATAATAGATTAAAAGTTAAGACCGGTTTATAATGGAAATAAATTAATCTCTCAATTTAAAAAATCTTATATTAGTCCTTCAAATTTTATAAAAGAGATAAATTAGTCCTCTATTAAATTGTTATTGAAACTGTTAACATAAATGTTCATATATTCTGTTAACTGTTTATGTGTCCTGTTAATTTTCACATTGAGTCATAACTTACCTCATTTCTTTCTTCTCAGAATGAATGTCAACTTAAAATAAAATCTTTCTTCTCGCAGGATAGCAGATGAAAAAAAAGGTCTAAACGACCTCGTTTAAAGGAGTGAGACAAGTTAGGATCAATCAAAGTTAACAACACATGTAAACGAGTTAACAATATGTATAAGTAAATTAACATGACACTTTATATGACGATTTGACGAAGGGACAAACTCTCCCCTTTTATAAAATTTGAGGGACTAATATGAGATTTTCTAAATTTGAAACTAATTTGTCCTCATTATAAACCTGGAGACTTTAAATTTTACTCAGGATAATATGTATATCTTGATTAGTGCGTAGCATGAATAGAGTGCCTTTGTTTGTGCTTTTGATATAAAAAAGTATTTTTTTTCCTCAAAAATTTTCAAAAAGAGTATTTATGGAGTATTTATATTATTTGTTTATATACTTCTAAAAATCAAAAATAATCTATTTTCATTTTTTTAGAAGTAAAAAGAGAATTATTTGTCCTAAAAATATAAGGCCCCATTTCATATATAGCATAAGACCTAATTGTATTAACTAATACTATAAGGTCAATTTTTATCACTTGTTTAGTTTCACATATGACAGGACAATATTATACGATCAAACCAATTTTATCCTATGACCATAAAATTAAGTTATCATATCCCAATAAGTATGATAACACATGACAGTATTATCTTTATTAGCAAATCCTAAATTAACCATAGCTTATTTTTCTATGTTAATGGTCATCTACGCACCGTCACGCCTACCGCCATCCATGGGTCAGTACCACCCACCTGCTCGTGTGTCGTCATGTGGCGCACTTAAAATGGGATAAAAACTTATACATTAATTTTCTTATATTATCCTATAGATTCAAACTATAATGCTAATATTATCATACATTATTCAATATGATGCACCAAATAGGGCCTAAGCAATAGACCAAAACATTTTGTTGAACGATTTTAGAAATTATTATCTTCTCAATATATTATGGTTTTATCCTTATTTTTTTAAAAAAATAATATCATTTCCTTTCCACACTTGTTTTCACCTTTTCTCTCTCTATTCATGTCTAAACTATAATATTCTAAGGAAAAAAAAATACTTTTATACTTTTGACATTCAAATAGTTTAACAGTTTTTAATTTTGACATTTTTTTTTTGCCTTCTTTATTTGAACTTCTAAATCGTTTGGAAAAAAAAAGAACTTCGAGATCAATTTGTATAACCGCCTTGTTTTGACGGGCAATACCACATGTTCTTACTTGGAAAATATTGTTGAAAATGAACCATACACGCATGTTGAGGAATGTAAACTAGTCAAATTGAAGTTGATATGTTTGCTGAAAATTCAGAAAAATGTGGTTTCCAAATTGAAATTTTCAAATCGTGAAAGAATTCTGCATCAATCCAAAGCCGGAGGCATTAATAGCAATCCGTTTATTATATAGCTGACTACTTTATGGTTAGGGAGATTTTCAAACTATATAAAGAACCAAATTGAATAATTGTTCATATTTAAAAGCTAATTAAGATCTGACTCGAGCGTATGCTAGGTGATATATTACTTTATTGTTTTTTTTTAAATTTTAAAAACAACTTATTTCAATAAATTTAAGTTGTTTCACAAGAAACTATTAGAATTCCCACTCAATAAGTTTATCAATGTTTTATATATTTATTTATATACGGAAATGTATCAAGAAAGGCTTTTTTATGTGAGGAATAAGAGCAAGCATTTTCAATAATTCAATCAAAATGAGTGGTCAAAATTAGATCTAAGTTTTAAAATATCGCGTGTTTCAACCCTTTCCTTCATATTCCTTGAAGCCAATAAAATAGAAAAATATTATTCATATTCATAATATATAAAATACCATATTAACTCACATCTTATTTATTATTGGATATGGTGTAACTGTTGAGATGTGAGTTAATATGATATCTTATATATTATGAGTCCAAATAAAATAACTTATAGAGTAGTAAACCCGTTTGGATTTCTTTCCTCCATTCCAATCAGCGCAGACACTAAGCTCCTCCACCCTCACCATCGGTGCTAGGCACCACCATCTTCCACACCGTCCCTTGCTTCCATTTTTCATTTTGCCTCAGTTAATTCCATCACCCCGATTTGCCGTGATGCACCCACCGTATAGCCTATACCCAGCACCTGGAAACACAAACACATGATGCCTTCATTTGTTCAACCAAACAAACATATGAAAAACTGAAGAAAAGGAAAATAACGTGTTTGAGGGGGTTGAGGCTTGAAAATTGAAAAAGGGTGGAACATTTTCTTTGATGTTAGTGCCGAATTTTTGCCTTTTTTTAAAAAAAATTTGGTCTGACCACATTTTGTTTATTGTGTACGTTGCTTATGGCAACAACGGCAAGATTGGGGAGGTGGGAAGTAAATTTTTTGTACTCTTTCTCCATCTCACCTCCTATCTTCTCGATAAAATTCTGACACTTAAATAGTGATTAAATTATTTATAATTTTTTATCTAATTAATATTTTTCAGTTACTATAATTTGAACACATAATAAGACTTAATTAGAGAGATAGAAAATAAGATAAAAAGTTGTGACAGAATAATTGGATCCTAGGAAGGTGATAGCGAGATTGGGGTGAAGGGATTGCGCCGCTCTGGCATCAGCCTTCTTTGGAGTCTTTTATTTTTTTGGTCCTGGAGTCTGAAATGTTAAGGAAGGGTGAATTGTACTTTCACGTGATGTTTTACAATTGAGATCTGATCTTGACCGTTCATTTTGATCTCTAATGGCCAAAAATGCTCCCACTTATCTCTCACATAAGAAATTATTTTTCATTAGGTGCATCACCTATTTATATAATAATAAAATATATTTCATCTATTTCATAATAATTGTAAAAAATAAACAATACACATATTAAGAAAAGTAAAAAAAGTCTTAGCACAGGTAAGAAATTATATAAGTTGATAAAATTATTTTTATATAGTCATTAATACTCATCTTAATAAAGATATTGATTACTTAATTAATATATTTACATTAAAAGTATGAATGAAAGAAAAAATTAATGCTATCTAGATAATTTAAATAGATAAGTATTCTAAAATATCAAAAAGTTAAAAATTGACATTTATGTTGAAATGGATGGAGTAATAACTAAGAGAGTCATATATTTAGAGAATCTTATAATCATTATTTTCATGTTATTTAGGAGTTTCTATAGAGAGTAGTTAGCGAGAGAGAAGGAAATAAGTATAAGGAGATCAAATTCTGGGCCTAAACTACATCAACCCTTTAATAAAAATGATTAAGGAACTTGTCATTTGAGTTATAATTATAACTCCTTCACAGGGCGTATTTGGCTTGTATTGTAAAAAGAAAAGTATGCTTTTAAATGCACCTTTAACAAAAGGCCAAAAAAAGAAGAAGTAAATCCTTTTTTTAATCCTTTCTTCTTTTTTATTTGAGATGGAAGTCAATCATTCTTGTGATGAACACTAGTTGGCATATTTCTACTATTAATCATTTAAGAGAGTTTGGGATGATTAAATTTAGATTTTCACAAATGCAATTATCAAGAGCTTCCTATGGCTCAATGAATGGATAAATCAACTCAAATCAGTTAAATCAGTCTTCTGAGGATTAATACCAATACAATTGATATCACAATGAATGAAACGTGAGCCTAGAACAGGAAGCTTACAATAGGACCACCAACTTGGCAATATTTTATTTACTTAATGATATTGGTCCACCGCTTGAAAACGTGCAGCAATAGACAACCATTTCCAATTAATGAGCCATGTATATATTCCATGTTAATTAAAACATTGGATACTTTTGGTCGTAAATTGTAATAGAAGGTTAGACTTCCCTTGCACAAGGGCCCCTATATATGTATAGTGATAGAAACTTCAGTGATTAAGCTAATCAATTATATGAGATTAGAATCTGATATATTAATGATTGAGGTTGTAGAGGCTATTCCCTACGCAAGTATTTAAGTGATTTCACAACTTTTCCCATTAAATAAGGTCTTAGATTTTAGTTTTGGAAATGAAAAAAATTAATGTTAAGAAAATTATATTCTATAATGATCCAACTTAGTTTGAGTTAGATTAGTTAAAATTTAGTGGATTTTGTATTAGTTTACATTAGGGTATATATGGTTGGACAGTGAAAATATAGTAAAAAATTTCATAAATGAGTTTTGTATATCATTTATGAAATTTTTCATCCTAGTTTTACTCACTAAAAAAACGCATTCTAATATAGTAGAGGTTGTTCCCCTTTGACTTATGCTGCATATTTCTTCTCTGAATATATATATTTCTTTTTAGGTGCCCACCATCGAAGTTTTGTCATTATCTTACTGAACTATTATTAAAGGCCTAAATACACATCTCTGGCTAGCTCAGACATGTAGTCAGTGATCCATTTTTTGAGAGGAGCCTTTGTACTTTTTTTCAGGAGTTTCCAATTCCATCAAAAGATCAAACCCATGTTAAAGAGAACACAATAGCCTCAAAGCACAAATCTAGGAGTGTGTGTGAGAGGGAGAGAGAGAAGAGATGGGAAGAGCTCCTTGTTGTGACAAGGCAAATGTAAAGAAAGGTCCATGGAGCCCTGAAGAAGATGCAAAGCTAAAGGAGTACATAGAGAAACATGGCACCGGAGGGAACTGGATTGCCCTCCCACAAAAAGCTGGTAAGTGTTTCTTGCTACCTACTATGAAGTGAGTGGAGAAATGAGTCATATTGTTAATCTATATATATATATATATATATATATATGCAAGGATCTTAAGTCTTGCCTGTTATGCTTCTTTCTTGTGTTGTTGATTAGATATGTTAACTAATTTATCTCCCTTTCAGATTTGAAAAGATGTGGAAAAAGTTGTAGGCTCAGATGGCTAAATTATCTTAGACCCAACATTAAGCATGGGGAGTTTTCTGAAGATGAAGATAGAATAATCTGCTGTCTCTTTGCTAGCATTGGAAGCAGGTATTCTTTATAAAATTTCCAATTTCATAGTGTTATACTAATTAACCATAGAACTTGGGGACTACCATAAATGATGAAGATCATATACTTTCCATTTGAAGAAAGAGGCAGAGGGATTCCCGGGGAAGCATTATTCTTTCCCATGGAAGCACCGATACGACACGCGATATGGATACGACACGAAACGGGAACATGAAGTTTTTACAAAATATAGAATATTTAGATACATGATATAATAAAACATAAAAATAACATGCTATGATGAGAAAAATTCAAATCTAAGCACTCTTATGGCTAAAAAACACCCCATAACAAAGAATTGCCCAAAAAATTACAAGAATAGGAAAATCTACATAAGTTTTTATCCATAAAAAATTAAGAACAAATGTTTGCATAATGAAGATAGAATTTGTCCCCATGTTTGTTCGAGTAGAACCATGTCAGTGGCATGTCGGGTCTAGACCAAGAGATTAAGCTGCATGGCAGGACACCCCTTGGACACCGGTGTCCAAGTCTGCCAAAGTGCAAATGTCGCAAAAATGTCCAACACAAGCGTAGTAAAATTTTTGAAATATCCGTGCTTCATTATTATTTTCACATTTTGGGAATTATATTATTAAAATAGAATTAATGCTATCCAGTCACAATTTTTTGTCATAATTTGTCAAGATTCAATGAGGATGGTTAGATAAACTAAAGGAGTGAAAACCACTGATCTATCCAATGGTTAAAAGTGATGTTAAATCATTCTAACAGAACTTCTGGCAATAAAATTCTCAGCTTGTATATTTTCCTTAAAATGGATATATGTACTTTATTTTCAGATACACTTCATCATTGTATGCTTGTCAAATTTAAATCTGCTATAAGTACTGTATTTTACTAAGTCATATGTTTCTTATTTTGGAACTCTATGGCACAAGTGCAGATGGTCAATAATAGCATCTCAGTTGCCAGGAAGGACTGACAATGATATCAAGAATTATTGGAACACCAAGCTCAAGAAAAAAATGATGGGAATGGATCCTCCGCTACTGAAGAAACCTCACCAAGTTACCCTTCTATCCATCCTTCAAAACTCAACACCATCTTCTTCATCTTCTCCACCACCATCATCATTCAGCAACAACCCTTACTGCCACCCTCCACATGTGCCCTTCACAAGCCATGAGTCCATTTCTCACTCCTCAAGTCTTATTATGGGTGGAACTTCTTCCACTTCTGCTGATTCCATTTTTCAATCACAAGAAGAGACTTTTGTGGATAATAATACCATTCAGAATTACCAAGTTGTTAAAGATGGTTTACTTCTGTTTGTCAAAGAATCAGAACTTGGATCTTGTGGAGATGGGTTACTTTGTGATGGAACCTTTGTTGACCATATAGGTGCAAATACGTACCCCTATAATGGGGTAGAAGAGACACAAAAGTTGATGCTCTTCAATGCTAGTAGGGGTAGTGAGTGGTCAGAGGAACAACGTAGTAACATGTTGGGAGAAAATCCATTGGATTATGGTCTAGAAGAAATTAAGCAGTTAATTAGCACTAGCAGTTGCAACAACTTTTTGTTTGATGAGAACAAGACAGAGGAAAGGGTCATGTACATTTGAAGGGTAGAACTACTTAGAAGATTCAGATTTG
Source organism: Dalbergia oliveri (assembly GCA_030441495.1). NCBI lineage: Eukaryota > Viridiplantae > Streptophyta > Magnoliopsida > Fabales > Fabaceae > Dalbergia > Dalbergia oliveri. The sequence continues at coordinate 27,158,921 of JAMLFY010000013.1, forward strand.
GACTTAATTTGTGTCATTGTGGGGGCGGTGGTTAAGGTAGTTGTTGTATAATAGAACCACTTTCCTTTTATTTTACAGCACATGTTAGAATTTAGAAGTTTCCTTTGTGCATTTACATGGTGCAGGTAATTAAACCCACCATTTAAACCATAAAGATGTGTCCAAAAGAAATGAATCAGAAAGGAAATTAATTAATTAGGAAGACCTATAAAGTAGACTACCCAGTTAATCCACAAAATTGGAAAAACAGGCTTGCAGAAGCAATCCACTACAACTTTTTTTTAAAAAAAAAATTATTTAACACTTGTTCCCAATCATGCACCTAAAAGTACTTTTTATGACTTTCTTAATGCAATTATAATTAGGATTTGGTCTTTTCTTCCCTCAATTAGACCCTGTACATATTTATTTTCCTTCACATGAGTATTTTATTTCTCTCACAACCTGCCTAAAGAACGTGACCATGTAAAGGATTTGAATTCAGGAAACTCTGATAGTGTGACTATCTAATATGCCTAAATAAATCTAATATATTTAAAATATTTCAAGTTTAAATATTTCCAATCATAAATACTAAACATATAACTGCATAAAATCCATAATCTGGACCAAAGTCAAATATAATTAAATAAATGACGAAAATTCTAAAAACAATGAAAATAATATAATGCATGTTGGAAATGCTTACACAATTATTAAGCACTACTAAACTGACATGACCAATAATAAGTTCCACTCTAAAGCGAAGCTCACCAAAGAAATTGTAACACTACTAGAGAGGATCCTATGGTGCAACTAACCTTACCTATCTCTAGGAGGAGAAAAGATAGGTGAGTTCATCAAAACTGAGTAGTGAACCTCCACTCACAACTTACATGGGACAACAATAAAAATACATAACATATACATGTAATTGATGTAAAACATTTTATATACAATTACATATAATTGTACTGAAAATAATAATTTGACTTAATCTATGATAATAACTAGTAGAGAAATAGGAGATGTTATGTACATAAATAACTAGCTGATAGTTGAATCTGAGCTAAAGGCTAATCTAATGGGCACCTAACTAGGTTCCATAAATGGACACCACATGGGTTCCTTACTTGGGTGAGCTAATCCTCACGGACCACTTGGTACAAGGTTAACAATCAATTATGTAGCCGTTAACTCACGGTCTTTTTCTCACTATTTATTGGCTAAAAATTAATAGCAACAAAATTCACTGTTCAAACAAAACTAGGATTCATGAAATTTTCTAACTGATTGAATAAATCTAAATCATACATACAACGAGTATGGTCCCATGAGTTTTCTAAAATAATAATTTATCATGATAACTTCAAAACAATAATTTTCTAAAATTTCTATAATTCATAAGACATATTTCTTGACATAAATCATTTTAAGATTTCATAAAAAAATTTATATATTATAGGAATAATAATAATAATGACCAAAAGTATGGTCATGAGCTTAAACTAACTCACGTTGGTAGTTAGGAGTGTGCTTCCACTAACAACTTGACGCTAAAAGCTGGAATGACACTAGTAACTGCCAAACAATACAATGAAAATATAAAAAATTTTAACTTTATCACCCAAATTGAGTTTGGAATGGTAGGGAGGAAAAATATTGAGAGAAAACTATACCAAACAGTGCCCAAATTCACAGATTAGATAAAAAGAGGAAGGAGCAAACTAAATTTCATGAAGATCACTTACCAAAAGATATTAATCGGAAAAAATTGAGAGAAACTACATTTTCGCTCTAGGAAAATTTCTTCGGCGGCTAGGGTTTTAAGAAAAATATTTGAGAATATTATGATGTATTTAAAATATACTATGAGTATAAAATAGAAACAAAACTCAAAGAAAAGAAAAGGAAACTAGGCTTCTTCTTCATTTCTACTTATATATATATATATATATGCAATCTGTGCCTCATGTAATATATATTACATGAGACACACATGATTGCATATATTATTATTATTATTATAAAATAGCACATAGTGCTATTACCTAATGCACATATATTAATAATATAGTAGTGCTACCTATAGTACTATTCAGCTAAATAATAATAATAATAATAATATCAATATGCTATACATTTTCTCTTATAATATTATTAGAGTGTTCCATGCATACATCTCATATTATAATAAAATAATATTAAAATATCTACTAATTAATAGTAATAGTAATAATAATTTAAATATGAATAAATTCTATACTTTGGGGTATTACAATTTCACTCAAGTAACACTGTCAGATTGTAGATTCATTAACTAATCTTTGAGCTAATAATGTTGCAGCCAAGACTTTTACTTTGGTTTAACTTTATCTAATTGGCAGAGTTAATGTTTTGACTTTGGCCAAGTTGATGGCTGAATGAGGATTAATTTCATATTTAAAAAATGCGGGAACACCTCAAGATAAAAGCCAAAAAAAAAAAAACTACATGGATTTGATTTTGTGGCTAACAAGTTTTGATTGACTAACAATATGAAGAAAAAAAATTTACATAGTCATCTAATAATTTTTCTTTTTTAATTTTTATCTTCATGATCTTTTAAGTAATAATAGTAAAATTTAATTATGTTTTTTTATGTGATAATAGAATAATAGTATAATAATCTTTATACTATTTGCATATCAAAATTAAGTTGATAGTTAAATTGAAACTCAAGCCATAAAATAAAAATATAATCTCAATTATGTATTTTCAGTTCAATTTTATTAACTAATACTTGGTTAGTTTAAATAACTTGACATTTATTATTTTTTTAATACTCATAATTTGACATTTATTCCTCTTCAATAAAGTGAATAAACTTGTAAATGCAAAGAAATTTAATGCTGAAGAGAATTTTAACTCATATTTTAGTTTCGTCGAACAATATGAGGCGTGATTCCCTCACCCTGGTAGTGGAAGTCTAAATCAAACAATGGTCCATCTTTGTTTCACATCATTGATATTGCGATATGTTGACTTGAAAACTTTTAAATGACAACAAATATAATTATGTTAGTTGTTTTAATTCGTTTATTAGTGTTTCAAAAATTCATCCTAACAGTAAATATCTCCTAGTCGAAAAGGAGATATAATGGGTCAAAATGTCATGTACATCATGTAAATTGAGATAACATACACGAAGTTATCAAAAGGATAGAGAATAATGCTGGACAAGTAAAAGGTACACTTTATGAAGATTGTGGGACACATAAAGCAAGTAAGATCTACGTCTCAAAGTACAAAAAGGAGAGATGAAGTGTATTCAATAAGATAAAAGGCAAGGGAACAAGTGGGGACCAAAGTTAAAAGATAAAAGCTTATTCCTGCTTTGTGTCAGTGCATAGCAAAAGGGATAGCAACAAAGGCACAACAGGTGGCTCCATGAAATGGTCAAAAGCTTACTCAAATTTAGTGCCCACTTTGCTGAAAGCTTTCTACATAAAAGAAGGATCCCTATTGACTATCATCCCAAAAGGAAATGTTTATCATCATCTTCCTCCAAGCCTCTTCTCTGCCAAACCAATGCTTCCTCATTTCAAACTCTTTGTTTATTTTTCTCTCATGTGATGAATCGTGTAAGTGGGACTCTATATATTGACTTAAAAAAAGTTAGCACTGAAAAATACTTGAAAAAGCCATACTCTTGAGCCCTCATTGTGTTATCATTCTTGTGAGAATATTCTGTCAAAAGGAAGAGCTAATCACCTTGTAATCTGTCTTAGTCCTTTGATTTGATTCTTGAGCTTGTATTTTGTGAGAGAGTTTTTTTTTGCTTAAAAAGTTTTGTACATCTTGATTGGGAATCTGTAATTAAACTTGGAAACTAGTGGGACTCTCACCATTTTTGGTAGGGCTGAAGTATACTTCAATATGAAGTTGAACCAGTATCAATCTCTAGGTGCACTTTCCTAAACTTTATCTCATTTACTTTCTTTAAATTGCTTCAAACATATTTATGCTCTTTATAACTAAAGAATATTTTAATCACTGAAATTGTCATGTTAATACACTACAAGAAAAGCGCAGGATGACGCCTTTACCGATGGATATTTCAACGGGTTACATATATACCGATAGGTTTATCGATAGATACTTAGGCATCGATTTTTAGGCTATCGATGAATATTACGACAGTATAAATAAACTCGTCGGTTATTTTCGGCACGTGTATCGACAGGTAATAAAATATTTAGTCATCGTTACAATTATATAAAAGGCGTTCCCATGGGCGTCAGAATCATATTTATACCGACGGGTTTATTTAATTTTACTGACGGGTATTTATATAAATAAAATAATTTTCTTAGTATATTACCGGTATATTGATTTATGGAAAACAATTGATTTTAAAAATATTTCGTATTACCATTGGTAACTTTTTTTGTTTTTTTGCCCTTTTTAATTATGAAGTGATCAATAATTTATTATTTATTTATATAATTACATAATTATCAATTTAATTAATATTAAATAAGAAAATAATAAAATGAATAAATTAAACTGATTAAATAAAATAGTCAATTATGACAATAAAATATATACAAATTACAATAAATGTAAAAAAATCCAGAATGGAAAAAATGAAGCTAGATAAAAACTAGCTAAACTCCTGGGTATCGCATTGTGAACCATCGGCGCCATCCTATTGTGAGTGGCCCTTAGAGATGGAGGGGAGTAAGATATGGAGGGATAGGATCTAGGGAACGTCTTGCCGATACTAGAGGATCCGAAGCTTGCATGTCCAGGAAGAAGGTCATCACATCTGAGTGATTTTTTGATGTATCTTTCAAACGAGCCTTCTCCTTCTTTGCTTTTTCCTACTGCCCTCTAATGAGAGTTTAAGCTCTCTGATCTCTCTTAGCTCCTGCTCCATTGCTCGGCCGCCTGCGGTCCTGAACTCCTGGAGTTGTGCCTGCTCCTCTCCTGCCAAATCAACTGGGCCTGCCCTCCAAGCTCCTGGTTGAGGGCATGGACATGCTCCCTCAGGGCATCATCCCCAGCTGACCCGTGGCGGAGGATGGGGATATACTTTCAAGGTAGTACCACATCCTATATATGCGACCCTTGTAAAGGCCGCCAACCACCTGGGCCCAAACATCTTCGTTTAGAAGAGGAGGAATGTCAGCATCGCGCCCAGCCTGAACCATCTGGGTTTGGTCCTGGGTCTGGGCTTGCTCCCAGAGGTCTATAAACTTGCACTGCAAAGGAAAAAGGATAAAACATGTTGTAAGTAATAATTATGACATAAATGAAAATAATAATAAAAATTAAGTAAAGATATGTCTAAATTTAAACTTACATAGGTCGCTTGGAGCAAGGGTCTACCCAAACCTTTCCAGACTGCCCTCTGCTCACCTTTCGGGTGTGAGTCTCCTAATAGCTTGCCCTGTGGAGGGCGGCTCAACTCCTTCACTTGCACAAATGAGCACAATAAAGCTATAAAAATATAGTATTTGCCACAATTCAAATATAGTAAATGTTATTATAAAATGTAGAAAGGTTAAAGAATTACCAAACGCTTAAGGTCCCCTCCTGGGTGCTCCACCACTCGTGTAGTGACCCGCCTTCTTGTGAGGCTCGGTTTGTCTTTCCTTTACCCAACCTATCCTTGAAAGTCGGGTCGCTTGCCCAGTGGTGCCTAACTCAGCCAAGGTGGCATTATTCAGCCACGAGCTCCATGTGTCCCTTATGGACATCATAAAACATATCCCACATTCTCTTAGAAGACCTAATCCTCCAAGCCCCCTTCACTGGGCTCATGCTCGGGCTAAATATATAATATTTTCTGCATATACAAATTCACAGCACATAAGTGATTATATATAAGCATATAATTAAATAATATAAACATATATTTTAACAAAAGCGAAACAATCATAGAATTACCTTCCACTCCTTCCACCAGGACTCCTTGACATCGGAAGATGCCAGTCCATGCAGGCCATGGATGGTTATATCGACTCTGAATAACCTTCATGATCCTGTGAGCCGCAAATGGATGAAAACTATTACATAAATGAAATATATAAAAAAAACAATCAAAATTACTCAACTATCATAAGCAATGTAAAATTAAAATGTAATGAAAAAAACATATTTCAACTTACCTGTCTTTATTGTCCGGCCTAATCTGTCAAAGCGGTCTACTATCAGGCCCAAGTGGCCTGCATCTGGCCTAGAGGCCTCTCATCGGCATCCGTGCCTGTGCCCAGACGGGGTAGGAGAAGTCTATCAATGCGGGAGTTTGGGCAGTGGTAGGGCTACGAGAAGGGTCGCTAATGCGAGTGGGCTGTGAGTGTGAATCCAGGGAAGGTAGGGGCTCGGCATCCCAGGAGTGGGCATCATCCTTAAGCTGGGTGCTGATGGTAGGATTGAGGTAGAGGTGGTGGAAGGGGAGATGGTAGGAGGGGTGGTGGCTGAGGTTGTGGGAGGGGTGATGGTGAGCTTAGCATATTGATTCTTCCACTTGAGACCTATTCTTCACGGTTCTTTCATACCTCCTATTTCCTTATCAAATGGATACATCCATCTATTGAACCGGTACACACACTAGTGCTTCATATGCCAAATGTATGGGCAAGTGTTCCATTGAGTCAAAGAACCCAGGAGGAAAAATTCTCTCTAATTTAGAGAATTTTGGAAATTTTTTTTCCATGACAAGTAGATCATCACACTGAAGAGTAGAAGAGCATAAATCTCTGAAATACTAACTCAGCTTGGTTAGGGGCTTCCAGACAACATCAAGTAGCTCTCTGAATGCAATTGGAAGCAAACACTCCATGAACACGTGACAATCGTGGCTTTTTATGCCAACAAGCTTACCCTGTGCAACATTAACACACCTACTTAAGTTAGAAGCGTAGCCATTGGACATTCTTAACTTCTTAAGCCATTGACAAATAGCTTATTACTAATTGGAACTCAGGGCATATTTGGCCTTTGGTTTATAGCAACGACAATCTCTCAGTTCTTGTAAATGCAAATCAGGCCTTGTGCAATACTCAGCTAGATCATGTTTTACCTTGTCGTTGTCCTTGGTTCGATCTATATCCAATACAATATTCCTAATGTTATCAAACACATTTTTCTCAATATGCATGACATCTAAACAATGACGCACCAAATTATCCTTCCAATATGGCAACTCCAGAAAATACTTTGTTTGATCCAATTATGGTAAACCCCATAGCCTGATTGCCACTACCTTTTCGATTTTTGTTATTTTTGGGATATCCTTAACTTGATCCCACATTTCGTGGCCACTTAGTCTAACTGGAAGCTCATCATGTTCAATACAATTTCTTTTAAAGCTGTATCTACTTCACCTATATGGATGATCAGAATCTAAGAACCTTCTATGACAATCAAACCAAAAGTTCTTTCCTCCATGTTTCAAGGTGAATGCTTTAGTATCATCCATGCAAATTGGGCATGCTAATTTACCTTAGGTCATCCATCCAGATAGTATTCCATAAGCTGGAAATCATTGATGGTCCACATTAATGCAACTCTCATCATGAAGTTCTGCTTAGTTGAAATATCATAAGTAAGAACACCCTGGAACCATAGCTCATTCAATTCATCAATTACGGGTTGAAGATATACATCAATCTTAGCTTTTGGATTATTAGGGCCATGGATTATGCATATTAAAAATAGGTAAAGATCTTTCATGCACATGTCAGGAAGGAGATTATAGGGTATAACAACTACGGCCCAATAAGAATAGGGTTTGCTAAATTAGTTATTCAAAGTAAATCCATTTGAACAGAGTCCTAATCTAACATTTCATGGGTCAAAAGAAAAATCAGGATATTGTTGATCAAAATTTTTCCACGCTTCACCGTGCGATTGATGCGTCATCACACTATCATCCCTTTGATTTTCACTATGCCACCTCATATGAGAAGCCGAGGTCATTGACGCATAGAGTCTTGTGAGTCTAGGGATTAAGGGCAGATAGTGCATTCTTTTCTGAGGACATCCTTATACCTGTTACTTCCATGTCTCTTGGGTTTAAACCTAGGCTCTTGGCAAAACTTACACTCAGTCAATGAAGTATCATCTTTATAATAAAGCATGCAACCTTTCAAGCAGCAATCAATCTTTATTTCCTTCAACCCAAGTTTATAAACTAATTTTTTAACTTGATAAAAATCTTTTGGAATTGCATCGGGTTTCGGACTTTGCTCATTGATCAGTGAGCCCATTGATCAATAGAACTTTGGCTTTCATTCCCTTCGGACTTAATGCTTAATATTTGAACTGCTAATGACAATTTAGAGTGCACACAATCCTCCTATAAAGGTTAATTGGCAACTTCTATGAGACTATAAAATCAGCGGCATCTTGGTTGGGCTTCTCAACTAAAGGCTGAATAATGAGCAGCAAATTCAAGACCAACGCATCAAACACCATCTCATGATGCCTAGCTAGGTTATCCTCCACAGCATATTACCTACGTTGTGCTGAGTTATATGTATCCCACCAGAACTACTTCCAATTTGAAACTTACCCACTTGATTCCATGCATTAACTATCTCCCCATGCTCGTCCAAACCTAGTAGTCAGGTATGAATCCTACTTATATAAATGAACCCTTATTGTATCATCATCCAATACTTCCTACATTTGCACCTATTACATGGACACCTAACTTTTACTTCATTAATAAATTGTTGTGTTTTACATGTCACACTTATAAATTCTTTAATGCCACTATAAAATTCCGGTTTAATCTCCCTTTATTAGGATGCAATCTATTATACATCTATGATCGATTTGAAGGTAACATTGCACTTGTGATTAACCCTAGACCCTATAATTTTGTAAAGATTGAAAGTTATCACTTTCAAATACAAATTTAATTACTATTTAAATTTTAAGTACAACTACTTTTAATCTTATTCTCTCAACAAATATTCTGAAAAAATTTTGACAGCATATCCCTTTAAATTAGGAGTTTCTGTCATCAAATATTTCTTTTAATTGATCTTTAAAACACATTCAATTGGTCTTTAAGTTTTATTTAAATTATTATTTCTAAACAAATTCACTTGGATTTTAAGTTTTTTTTAACATATTTACTTTTATTTAATCTATTATTCCTAAAAAAGGTTAACAAAATTTCAACAGCATCTCCACTTAAATTAGGAGCTCCGTCATCAAATATTTATTTTACTTGGTTTTAAAACACATTCAATTGGGTTTTGAGTTTTTTCAAATATAGTTACTTTTATTTAATCTATTATTCCTACAAAAAATTTTAACAAAATTTCAGCATTTCCTCTTAAATTAGGAGCTTCCATCGTTACATATTTCAGTCAATACAACAATTATAGATATTATTATAAAGATCAACAACAGAATAGATATAGTGAAACAGTGATATTTTAATAATTACATACAATTCACATAATCCTAAAAATCGTTCTATTGCGCATCCCCTTATAATTCCACAATATATATCCTGATCTCCACAAACACAAAGAATCCTACAGCAAACAATGCAAACAAGTCGGAAGGACCTCTACGCCCTTCCCCAGTCATGCAATCCATATTTTCTACAACTTTATCCTAGAAAACATAAGTCTCTATATATCCTATATGCATATTAAACCATTAAACGATATAAATAACAAAGATTTAGTTACTAACCTCTATGACAGTCAAAAAATACAAAATGTGTGAAAGCTTTCGACATCCAACCAAATCCAATCCTGAAAATCAAATATGAAAAATTTAAATTAACAATCGCTACCACCCTCAAACATAAAATAAGATAAGGAAAAAGAATGACAAACCAATCGCAAAATCAACAATCGCTACCACCCTTAAACAAAACTCCTACATTAACAAAATAACAACCATAAGTACTCTCCAATGCAACAAAACACAACATTATGGGCACCCATAAATGAACAAAAAAAGTAAACCAAATATAAAAACTAAACCGATTAAAATGCTCACTAAGGCCTCTAGATCGCAATGGTGGTCTTAGAATCTCAAAAACTGTGGGGGGGGCAAATAGGTTGCGGCGGCAGTGTTTAGAGAGAGAGGGGAGAGTGAAGAGAGAGAAAGGGGTTGACAGATGGGAAGAAGGAAGCTCATGTTAGATATACGCAAATTACCTGGATTATCGACAGGCACGTGTTTAATGAAACGTTGCATTTCATGTGCCAGGAATTACCAACGAGTTTATTGACGGACATACCAAAATACCAAAAGTTGCACAACAACTACTATAATTTCAAATACCCATCCGTAATATTTAATAAAAATAATCTATGAAATAAATACCCGTTAGGAACAGATTCAATGCAATATAACAAAACTAATTTAAATTTTTATTAAATACCCGTCGGTATAGCCGTCGGTTATATATTAATCAAAAACTGGAAAAAATACCCATTGATAAATCTATTGGTAATATTTAATAAAAATAACTTATAAATTATTTAACACCTTCTACAACCATCGGTTATATATTAACTAAATAAAAAATGTTAAATACCCGTCGATGAACCCATTGGTAATATATGATAAAAATAATTTATAAATTTTTATTAACTACCCTTTGGTATGCCCGTCGATTATGTTAACCAAAAATAAAAGAAAAACATGATGTTAAACATACTGTCGGTTATTCCATTGGTAATATTTGATAAAAATTATTTATAAAACACTATTAAATATCTGGTAAACCCGTCGGTACACCTGATACGTGCGCGCTAATTGGCGCCACATTTATCGACAATGTTACCGATTGATGAAAGCAACCCGTTGGAATTTTCATCTAAATACCGATGATTCGTGACCGTCGATATTCCGTGAGTTCTGGTAGTGAATAGTTGAAACTTCTAGTAAATATCACTTCTGAATGCTTTGATTGAAAAACCATAAATTATTTAACAAATATCTCCTGAATATTTGAGAGACGTTTGGGTGAACATTCTGATTGTTTGCTAATTATGCAAAAAATTTTAAAAAAGATCACTTGATTCAAACCCTCATTTCTCAAGTGATATGGTACCATCACGATATATTCTATTTTTCTCTTTCTAAATCTTCCATTTTTTCCATAAAACAAATGAGACCAAAAATATTCAAAATAACATAAAGTGGACAAAGTTAGTAGCTAGCTAAGTTCTTTAGATATTTAGTCAAGAGTTTGATTCCTGGTATATATAAAGAGGGACTTGTGACCAAAACAAAATTTATATTTATGATTTCTACACTTAAAGAGAATTAGTCACTATTTTTTACAATAGATACCTTTATTCACCTACAAAAACACACCGTGCACGAGGGAAGCTAAAGTCCTTGCAGTATTTTCTGAATTTAATTTGTGCTGTACACCTGTACATTGTATATATTGAAGGGGAAGATTTGAGTTAATTAAATTAAATATTAAATATTCACTGACCTGCCAAGACAATATCATCAGAAAGTCACTAGCGTGCCGTCGGCCATGTGAAACTTACTTATAAAATTATGGTCGTGGTGCATGGGATCCCCATAATAAGGGCATCACCAATTAATCTAGAAGCTCCAATTATGCCTTGGTTATGAGGAAAACATGCTTTAGATTCATAGAATTCAGTCATTAAGTTAGGCTGCAAGTGGCGTGATATTATATATCCTGAAGTTTCTCAATTTTTTATGGTTGGATTACCAATATAAGACACACACATCATCCTCCTTTTAATTATTTATAATAAAAATGTTAGATAGTTAGAAATTTTGCTCAAATTCAATCGTCAAAATATATAGTATGTTATATATATGTAAAAATCTTTGAAGAGATAAATAAATTATATCTCTTTATTTCATCAATGACTATTGGGATTTTTGTTAAAAAAAATTTGTCAATATTTTTCTTATTATATAGCATTTCTCTTTATGAAAATTCCCCAGATAGAACTTGCAAGCAACATTCGAAATCAATTTTAACATATTTTTTGCAGAGCGTTGTATATTGTCATATAATTGTATATTATTAAATATATAATGTTTATCTAATAATTATAAAAATTTAATCTTGTACTATTTGCGATAACCTATACTATTATATAAAAAGTATTGTGTTGAATAACTACCTGTTAGTGTCTCTAAATTATGTTGATTTTTTTTCACAAATCCACATATTTTAATAATTTCAAATACCATAATTAAATTTAATAACTTCTACCACCACACATAAAACAATCCAACAATATCTAATATTATTATTTTTGATAATATTGTTTATATCTTTAAATTAATTTTTAATTAATTATTTAATTTGTTTTTGAAATTTTCATATTAAAGTTAAAAATGTATTCACTAGTATATAATTAAAAGAATATTTTTAAAAAGCTTCGATACTTATAATGTAATAACATTTTTAAAATATTAACCTAAAAGTGAGTTAACCATAAACAAATTCAATGAGAGGAACAGAGATCTTAAAGATAATATTCAATTAAAGCATGCATTACATGATGCAGCTGATAAAAGGATCATTGTGGCAGATTAGTCCAAAAGGATCCAAAAATGTATGATCTTAAGATAATGATGCGTTGATATGTCGTTGGGATGGTGGATTCTGCTGATTTGTTTAAGAATATAAAATTGATTCGTTTAATTTTCCAATGGAGGAAAGTTGAAGCCAAATATGCATTGACCTCTTCACCATTTTGTTTGTTGTCCACTAGATTGGACCAACAAGATGTGCCAGCTATAGCCATCATACAATAGTCAATAGATACTATAATAACATGTTAACAAATAGATTTATTTTTTTCATGAAGCAAGAGTATTCTTCGTTGAAAACAGTGATTAATTCTCAAATTATAGAGCTCACAAAGGTATGTCTCTGGTCAAGGTACCCTCTTCATGCACATTATCAGAAATTAAATCTTTAATTAAATACTTACGGAGCCTAATTATCTATGTGCTAGGTCACGTGGTCTAACATATACATGAATTAAAACTAGGTAAGTTTTTTTCCCTAACAAATGTAGTGTCTATTGGGTGTATAAATGTCAAAAAGGCACTATTAATGTATACACAAGGATAAATAAGTCTCCAATGAGTTGGACCTTTTTTGATAGTTTGTTTTGAATATATAGTAAGCCAATCAACAAAATGTGACAAAGTTGATTTTATTTTCTTTATCAACTCCTCACGAACAATGATTTGACATTCCTATTAGTTCACAGCGTAATTCAATCATTGCATTCTTCATTATTAGCATTTGAATTGGCAAAACTAAGAGCGCATAAAGATGAGCGATTGTGCTTCAGCCTTCAGCTGGTATACATTTTGATGTTCATATTCATATTATGATACAAGTAGATAGCAAAAGTCAAAAGATTGATATGAACAATACTTTCTCTTACCTCCAGATAGAAACTCGAAAAAAAAAGGATAGGCCCAAGTATGAACTAAGAACCATGAACCATGATTTTGAAATGTCGAATGTTGTGTCTAATACAGTATGCTATGTGCAAGAATTTTTTACATGTGCAGTTCATGGGAAGGTTCGATTATAGTTCACCCAGTGGAGGTTCAATTGCTAAGAAAAATATTTTTCACATTTCAATTTTCAACATATTGTAAAGATTAGTAGTAGACATTATTATTAGACAAAACTCCAAATTCGTCCTTGTAAAATTTTGTGTCCACTAAATTGGTCTCTACAAAAAATAAAGTCCTAAATTGGTCCCTCCTAAATTCAAACATCTATCAAATTAGTCCCTCTATTAACATCCTCTAACAGAGTATGCCTACGTGTCCATTCCTGCTGATATGGCATCGTTAGTCCATCCACTAATCAAAACGACGTCGTTTCTAAAAGCTAAACCGTAGCCCTATCACGACCACTCCTTCCACCTTCTTCTTCATCTCCCTTCTTCTTCTTCATACCATTTCTGAAAGTTAAAGCCCCAATCTCCATTTGTTTGTCATCTTCTTCAGTAAGGCCGTGATGAATAGTGGGGGCAGCTCACGATCGTGAATCGTCGTGCACAAAGGGAATTTGATGGTGATAGTAGCTGGAGTGGTAGCATCTCAAGCGTGCGAACATAAATGAATCTGAGGGTGGTCTTCCTAACTGTCATTGTGGGTTGAATGCAACTATATATATGTCCAGAACAGCAAAAAATCCAAACAAACCTTTCTTTGGATGCCCATATTACCAAGTATGTAAAGCCTCTTTCCTTTGCCCATTCTAATGAATTACTCGCCAAAAAGATTGATGTTTGAATTGCAGGAAAAGAAGGCTCACTGCAAATATTTTTTGTGGTTGGAAGATTATGTGGTTTCATCTGATTGGCAGGAACAAGAATTAAGGAAATTGAGATGAAGATGGAGAACAATTTTGCTATGGCACACAAGGAAATTAGTTGTTTGAAGATTGGGCTTAGATTATTAGGAATTGTCATGTTATTTGTTATTATGTTAGTTCTAATGAAGTGAAAATGGTGTGTTCATCCTTTTGCAACATGGAAGGTCCTGCTGTAATGTGAAATGGCAAGTTTTAATGAAAAATAGGGACATTTTGTTGCAATATGTTCAATTAGCTGTATATGTGACAATATGGACCTGTAATTCATGCAATATGAAAAATGCAAAATTTAACAATAAGAATTCATGTCCTGGAGACATGTAATTATTGAACATATAACATTTAACATAATGACATTTAGACTTGTAAATGTGACAATATGGACTTGTAATTATTCAATGATTATAACCTAAAAAAGTGACAACTTGGAGACATGTACTAATAATTCATGCACTGGCAATAAACAAGGAGACATGGGAAGGATTCTTCAAATTACATTCATAATTTGCATAGTTACACTTGTCCAAATGGCAGCATACAAATTGTTCACCATTTCCAAAAAACTAGCTACACTTGTCCAAATCCAAATTCCAATTCTTTATCCCAAACCAAAAGCTACAGCTAGACCAAATTGCAAACAGCAAAAATTCACCAAAAAACACATTTACAGCCCATGCATTCACATTACATTTATCCAAAAAGTACATAAAAAAGTAGTGAGCCTCAATCTTTCTTTGTAGGCTTAGGCTTAAACCCTAGGGTGGGAATAAACTGGAAAAGCCTTTTTGCTATGCCAGGAACTTGTTGCTCCCATTATCTCTCAGAAATACCATCATGTTGGACTTGGGCTTGTGGAAGGTGAACAAGTGGTTGAGATCGGGCTCTATCTTGTTGGACTTGATATCCAATTGGGCCTTCAATGGTTGATGGAGCATATGGCCTAAATTGAGTGAAAGAAGCAAGTGGTCTCAATAGACTGGATACCACTGGTGGCCTAAATGGAGTATTTGCCAGTGGTGGCCTTGCAGTTGCCAAGTGGTGGCCTTCTTGGTGGTGGCCTAAATGCCGTGGAACAAAAGGAGATTCTTCACTTACTTGCTTCTTGAATCTAGGAGATCTCCTTGGTGGTGGTATGATCACCACTGGTTGGTTCACTTGAGGTTCATTAGGGACCTGCAAAGCATAAAACATACAGTCATAGTGGCCCATTCAGTTTGTAATAATTATAGCTTAATAGCAATGAGTAATAATACCTCATTGTTCTAAAATAGCAGCACCAATATTCACATGTTCATTCTCATCACTACCTTGTTGAAGCTAAAATCATTTATAGCAATAATAATTACAGGTCAAATAGGTCCCTCCAAATAAAAAAAATTGTCAACTTTAGTCCCTATTGAATATAAAATTAAGCCAAATTAGTCCCTGAGTCAGAATCATACCTCTGATTGGTTGTCACCTTGAGGGTGGGATTGAGTCAAGTTCAACTCTTCTTGGTCAGAATTATTCATTTTTTTTTCTTTGGCTTTTGAACCCCTATTCCTTTACATGTTTTGGCATAGTGGTCAGGTAGTCCACACTTTTGGCAAATGACTTCAACCGATCTCCTAGCTTTGTTGCTCGTTGGGGACATCTTCATTTCCATCTTTCTTTCTCTGCTTCTTAGGACGACCAATTAGTCTTTTGATGATGGGAGGGATAGGACGAGGGCACTCAGTTCTGGCCCAATATTCTTCACTATTAACAAGTTGAATGCAATGAGCATATGTGGCATTAATTGCATCCATGGTCAACAATTGATGCACATAATCTTCAGCTCTCTCATTTTTCCATGCAATTGCAGCAATTGCATGTTGGCATGGGATTCCTGTCACATACAATAAGGTCATCTAATAAGTGAAGCAAGTAATACAAATTGAAATTTTATAACTGAAATAACTAACAATACCTGTGAGTTGCCACACATTGCAGGTACAAGTCTGTAGTTTAAATTGACAGCAAGCTTTCTTGAATGATGATGAACCTCAAATTTTGCATAATCATCATCTCCAATGTCATGACCCGTCAGGGCACGTGACCGGCACGTGAGAATCTAGTTCCCACGTAAGTCTCGTGACCTGGATTCCTCTATATGCATAATAAATTATAAAATTGTTTAAATCATAAAACCTTTTCTACATACAAATCACCTGTCTTTAAAACATATAGTCATAGTTTTCCAAAATCCAGTCTCATATCCTTTTCTAAAGTTTGAATTCATGGGGTCAACAAGTATAAAGAAAGTCTATCATATACAAAAACTTTATAAGTAGTAAAATCATATATTACAGTCCAACATAATCACATATACATAACATATATAATGCATTATGGTCTGGGATCCTGCCCCATCTACACTGGAGCACCCTATTCTATATATAGAGGGCTTCACCCGTGTGAAGCTTACCAACCTCTATTGCCTGAGAGGAGGAAGGAGTCTGGGTAAAGTCCTCAGTTACTCTGCTGTAAAATAGGAGAAATAAGAGAGGGTGAGTTTTGTAACCAAAACTAATGGATCCTCACCCACAACCATACATGGGATAGGGAAGGAAAATACATAAATACCATTAATGCATCCTTCACAAAACATTTATATTTATTTCACATAATAGCAATAAAATCATAAGTTTACTAAAACCATAGAAGCATAATATTCTCAAAGAATTATCAAAAGGAACAGACTATCAGGACTGAAAAATGGGTGCTCATTCCTCGTGAACAAGAGCCCCTAACTGAGATTTAATGGTTCCTCGTGAACTATGTCCCTCGTGGACTGATTTATTCTTTGGATAAATTGCCCTTCGTGGGCCTTGGTACCAAGGTTAACAATTTAGCTGTCGTTAACTCAGCTCGTTCCTTTCAGAAATTCCTTATTCTTAACCAGTCTTTTCACAATGTTTCATGAAGTCCTCTATCCTAGGGTTCAAATCCTAATCTCATGAAATAAACAATTCTGAAAATCATAAAATCATTAATTACTTTGAGAGCTCTGAATCCATGTAACCCTAAAGTTTTACCTTAGCATACCAGTGGTTTGAAACCGTGCCCAAGGGATCACCCGTTAAAGACACTATGGTTTCAATCCACAGAATATGTAGCCGTCAACTGTTTCAAGTCATACACAGACTCATATGCTAAAACTCTTTTATGTCTAAGTTTCTAAATCCATTCCAAATATCAAACCTTCATAAACTTGGGAATTCCAAAATCTAAACAGCATTTCCAATAGTCATCAATTTCATAATTGGTTAAACATAAAAGTCATGCTAACAAACCATATATCTCAAACAGTTGCAAGTTATCAACAATTTTATATAAAACCATCTCAACAAATATGGTCCCATGCATTTTTCAAGAACACCTTTTATGCCGTTTTCGAAAATCAACGTTTCTTGACAACAGAAATCTTAACTATTACAAAATAAACTATAGAATCATAGTTCTTCTTTATGGTTTGTTGAAAGTAACTATAATGACCAACATAGAGGTCATAGGCTAGAACCCACTCACCTGGAGTGGTGGAAGATGTAGGAACAGGACCAATTGGATTCTGGAGGTAGGGATGACACCTCTTTGTCATAGAAGCAACAGAACACTAAAATCAACCTCTAAAACTTCTAAATACTCAAGTTCAATCTCTAACAAGGTAGAGAACCTCTCTTTTTCAGAAAGCATGGAGACCCCCCTTGAACTAAGAAATCTTGAAGGAAATGAAGAAAAACTAACAAAATAACATACCTTTAAGCTTGGAAGATTGAAGATTCTAAGTTAAACTTGAAAGAGTTGGAAGAAAATGGAGTTTTATGAGTGAAAAATGGGTTGGAAGGGGTGTTTGTTCAAGGTTGAGAGAAGTTGAGGGAGGTAAGGTGAGTCTGAATGGTCTGGACCCAAAATAGGTTTTTATGTTCGCTGTTCACGCCTAGGCGGTCCCACCACTTTGGCACACCGACTTACTCTCGTTTACCGCCTAGGCGGTCACATGATTGCTGGGCGGTCTCCAAGGCTCCAAACACCGACTTCACTCTCGTTAATCTCTTGGGCAGTCATAGGACCGCCTGGGCGGTCTCCAGAAACTTCAGATGCTCCAATACTAGTATGTATTGGATTGTACTATCCTACTACTCATTTATTTACATTTTCTTTCCATTAACTTTAAAACATAAATGTAAATAGGAAAATACCCCCTATTTGGATTCAAATAAAATATTAGAAAAATCAAAATTCTAACAAATCAAGATCTCAATTTTGGGCTTTAGTTCAAATTTGGAAAATCTTACGATTTTATAAACTTGCAGGCTAAAAATGAAGTACTTGAGGGTTTCATAAAATTCGTTAAAAATCCCTCTTCAA
Organism: Dalbergia oliveri; assembly: GCA_030441495.1. Taxonomy (NCBI): domain Eukaryota; kingdom Viridiplantae; phylum Streptophyta; class Magnoliopsida; order Fabales; family Fabaceae; genus Dalbergia; species Dalbergia oliveri. Next base: position 27,177,666 of record JAMLFY010000013.1, read on the forward strand.
CTCATTTTTCTCTAGGGAACAATTACCGAGACTTTTGGTCCCAAGAAAATAGCTCTAATATATAGCCCTCCAAGGGTGTATAGGGTAGACTTAGCAAAATTCAGGATCTAAATAACAAGGAAGGTAACTGGCACCCTTCTTGGTTCGAAAAAAATTTTCTAACCTTTTTATTTAAAACTAGGGTATCACATCCAATCCATGTCGGCTTCCACTTATTGCGTCAACCTTGGCCTTCTCAAGTCTTTTTTTGTTGAACAAGAGCTATCTTGCCACTATAAGTCCCAAGGATTTTCTTGTGACCAGCCATTTTTCTCATTATGTAGCATCTCAATTTTTCACACATTGTCAAATTGGCTTAGATCTATAGTTGACAATTTTTGAATTCCAAACCTCACACATGTTGTTGGTGAGGCTGTCCACTTTACAATAATAACTAAAGTAAGCCTTCACCCATGTGGAGGGGTCAAGCTTGTCAACATAAGCCCATGCATTGTGGTTTGTCCTTTTTAGTCTTTCCATGCAAGCTTTGAACTCAGGCTCAATGGTGCATTTAGCACACTCCCATACTATCCCTCTTATTTGTTTGTCTTTCCACTGTTGATGAAAATTTTCCAAATATGCATCACACAATTTCTATGATGCGCATTTGGCATAACTTCCTTAAGGAGCAGGAGACCCTACAAAACACACCAAAAATATTAAGTCAGCAAACTACACCTAACATGAAACAAGCTATAAAATCATTTGATCAGATAAGATTACCTTTTGCTGATTTGGAATAAAATTCCAGCCAAACATATTGTGATCACCCAAATCCTCTTATAGAAGTGTCAAAAATCACTTCCAATTATCCTTTGTCTCATTGTCAACAACAGCATATGCAACCACGTAGAAGTGGTTGTTAGCATCTTGTCCTACCTGACAAAAGCTGTCCACCATAATATCCTTTTAAAAAACAGCCATCAAGTCCTATTAATGGCCTACAACCAGCTTTGAAGCCATTTTTGCATGCTTCCATAGATATGTATAGTCTTTGGAAGAGTGGTGGTCTTTCTGGATGTGGTATTACATCCATTTTTGCAGGACTTCCCGGATTGCTTCTCAACACCTCTCCTAAATAGTCTCACAATTTTCCATATTGTTCTTTCTCACTTCCTTCAACCATGTCCCTAGCTCTTTTTAGGGACCTATATATTTTGTTATTATTTAAATGAACCATGTAATCCTCCTTCATGTGGTTAAGAGCTTCCCCATGCCTCAAAAGTGGCTTGGGTCTTAAGTCTTTTTTCCAACTTCTTGCTCACCCAAGTCATATCAACTTGTTTAATCTTAAACACCCTAGCAAGTATGCTTAGCCTCATATGTTTTCACTTGAAAGCTCTTGTACTTACTATTCCAAGAGCACAATATGTCCCATAAACATCCCTCACTCCTACTTTTGCATCTTACCCTAGCCCTAACCTTATCATTTTTAACCCATGTAATATCCTTGCCTGAGCAATTGAAAATCCCTGACAACATCCTTGAATTGCTAAAGGGTTTCAAATTCTATCTCTTTTTCTAGGTGAATATGGCCAAATTCATTCTTCTCATTGAATTGTGAGAGTGTAACCTTTGAACTGTCCTTATCCTTGGATGATTCAGGGTGTGCAGGTCCTCAAAATTGTACTCATATACTTTATCTTCATCCAAACTCACATCCTCAACCACAGGTTCATTTGCAGTATTGTTGGTATTCTTTCGGGTAGGTTTTTTCTTTGGGATAGTTTTTTTCTTTGGATTGGACTTTTTCTTTGGGTGGGCTTTTTCTTTGTATGTTTTCTCTTAACTGGTTCAGTTCAACCTTGTTAGTCTCAACCTTCTTCCTGCCACTCCTCCTAACTAGCCTATCCTCCTCAGACTCAATTTCATCTTCCACACCAGGGGGAGGCTTATAAGGAAGATCCTCAGGACTTTCATAACCATCAAATCAGAACTTGAATGAGGAATCTCCTCAACTTGGATAATTTCAGGAACTTCAATACCATGCTCAAAATAAATATGGACATCAATTGACTCTTTATTATTCAACCTAGCATCACACATCTCATTCAACTCCTTATCCCCATATATAGGCTTAAATCTAAACTCATTGTCAATGCAATTCATATCCAACCAAAACATTGTCTTATAATTATAATACCCTAGGCTTTTGTAAAGGGTTACAAAGTCAAATAGGTTAACTAGATCCACATCCATCCAGGGAACCTATGTTCACTGCCATTTACATATGCAAAAGTCCCCATTTCATCCCTGTCAAACAACCTCCATGGTGAAAACAGGTACCATATACTCAGTCATCTAAATAGTACAAAACCAGGTAAAAGACATAAATAAACAATAGGGAACACAAGCAAACAGACATGTTAAATCCATCACACAACACACAATATTTTTACATTAAAGCAACAACACAATATTTTACAAAAAAGCAACATAACACTCATGCAACACAAGGACCACCAGCCATTAACTATCATTTTCATCATTTTCACTTGGGACCACAGAATATTTTGCAAACAAAAGAAACTTACCTTTTTTGCTTATTGTTGTGCTTCGTGTAACCCACAACCCATTGCAATGGTTCCTTCGTTTTGCTTCCACCAATGTCATTTGTTCCACCTTGGATGAAAATGAGATGTGTTTGATGCTTTGGAGGAGATTGAGATGAGTGCTGAGGGATTTGGAGGACGATAATGACGATGGGAAGGGTGAAAGTGAATTTGGGTGAAAGAGGTTAGGGTTCTCACGTGTAAAATGGGGTTGGGGTTGGGGTTTTCAGGTTTGTTTTCATTTTGGAAAGAAGCGTCGTTTTGATTAGTGGATGGATGCCACATCAGCATAGTAACTGACACGCAGGCATGCTTCGTTAGAGGATGTTAAAAGGACTAACTTGGTAGACGTTTGAATTTGGGAGGACCAATTTAGGAGTTTATTTTTGCAGGGACCAATTTGATGGACGCAAAATTTTACAGGGATGAATTTGGTAGTTTTGTCTTATTATTAAAATGAAGAATAAATAATATTTTTAGTCCTAATATTTTTAATTTGATATTAATTTAGTCCTTATAAATTTTTTATATCATTTTAGTTCTAACATTGTTAATTTCGACATTAATTTAGCCATTTTGTTGAATCTTTATTTTGATAGAATGACTAAATTGATATCAAAATAAAAAATATTAGGATTTAATTTATGTTAAAATTAAAAATATTAGGACTATATTGATGAAAAAAATTTGTATTGATCAAATTGATGTCAAAATGTTTATATGGATCAAATTGATGTGAAATTAAATATGTCACAACCAAAAAAAAATGTTTATTCTAAAGTGAATTATAAACAATTTATTTAATAAAAAATCACCGCCATATATAAGGCCTCCAGAGGTTCAATAGATAAGAAAATTATGTTTCACATTTTAACCCATTATAAAGATTATTTTTACATGGAAATCGTAAAACATTATTAAAATGATTTATTTAATAGATAATCACCGCCCTATATCCAAAGTCAATTTTGTCTCCAAGGAAAACTATTTAGTATTGCAGCATCACTTTGGTCAAACTTGAACCCCATTGGGAAATCAATAGTCAAAATCTCACAAATCAGTTTGGCACAGTGTTCCATGAATTTCAACACCTTTGACGTTTCAAAAAATCCCAACCCCACATGGTTCTAATTCTAAGCCAATGCATTAGTTCAGAGAGAACAATACTTGGTTACACATCTCATGGTGCAAATCATCGATGTGCTTTAATTTTGATAGGATAAGCTATAATTAGGCCCCAATTGTTTAAGAATGAACATATATGAGTGCAAGTGATTGGTATCTACCATTATTCGCGTTCAAGAGGATTTTTCTTTTTTTTTTTCTTTTTAAGATGCTATATCTAAACACATGGCACAAGAGAATTAATAAAAAGTTATCACACAAGACAATACCAAGTGAAAATTTAACGTAAAATCCCATCCCAAATTCTAACCTAGCAAAGCTATGGCATAATCACGCCCCTTCACCACAAACCATACTTAAGCACAGTTTTAAGCACGATTTCAAAATTTAAATATGATAAAAGGAAAAAAAAAAAATCTTGACATAAAACTACTTTACTTGTAATAAATCGACTCGATTGAAGCCAAATTAATGGGAGTCCACCCCTTCACCAAAAACAATAGCTTAAGCACATTTTTAAGTAGGATTTCAAAATTCAAATAGATGAATAAACAAATCTGACATAAAAAGAGTTCATCCGATAATAAACCGACTCAACTCAAACCAGATCAATCGGAGTCCACCAATAAATTCCAAATATAAGCCTAAGAGTGACAAACATTTTCAACTCATTTTTGTGCACCAAATTTCAGTTTTAAGAATGCCAGCACCAGCAGTTTATCATGGCCGAAAGTTCGGACAAGTGGATATTAACATGACAATGATTGTTTTTGTACATGTAAAGAGGTTAGATGACGATGACTTTTTAACATATACAAAGATACAATTTTATGTACAGAATGCACAAAGAATGGTTAGGAGACCTATATTATTATGTATCTACAGAAAGTCCCATTGCCAATAAACTTTCTCTACAATCCCTCCACCACTTTTAACAGCTAAGTGAAGTGTCTCAGAAGCTGGAGGAACACCCCAAAGTAATGGCACTGCAACAGTCATGGTTAGCTTTTCATGCAGATCACCTTTGCTTGCCTTCTCAGCAGTAATAACCTGCCATATCACATTGGCACTAATGTTCAGAGAATTTGGGTTGGCAGTTTGACACATGAAATCGGAAAAACTAGGAAAGAAAAATTCTGGATATTGTGACAAATCAATGGAGAAGATGCTATGTACAGACATGCTTCAGCATCTACACAATCTGCCAATTCAACCAACTCAAATAACTTCCTGGATTTTCTAGACATGCAAGTAGCCATGAAAATTCTAGTTACTTACTAATATACAACCATAACAACAACTAAGTCTTGTTACACTAGGTGGAGTTAGCTACATATATCATGTGACACCTTAATGTCCTACTATTATAAGTTATTAATGCACAGGTACAAATCCAGGTAAACTGTCCTTTGGCAGGGAGGATTCCCATTCCATACTTCTATAATTGTGCAACTTATTCTTCCACTTCAACAATTAAGGACTGAAATTTGAACGGAAAAGAATTGGTACGTGTTAGAGACAAATTCCCGGAGGGACTAAAAGTGTATCAGAGGAAAAGAGTGGGGTAGTTTTGGGAAAACATTGTTAGCTAACTCAGCAATTGTAGCTGATGCTAGTGGGTCAGGACCTTAACGGTTTTGGAGGGGGAGTGTGGGAGTGACTCTTGCTGAGGCCTAGGGAGGGTTCAGTCATGTGAATTCTGTTAGAGGAAAGGAATTAATTGGCTGTTAGTGGACAAATATCTTTTCTTAGGCTATTTTGCTGTTTCAGGCAAGGAGAGGTTGAGCTGCTTAGTGCTCTGACTTTCCTCTCAGCTTTTGCTGCTATTTGTCTGTTTCTTCTACCATTAATATACACTTGTACTATTCACTATCTGTTTGCATATTGTTTGCTGTTCTATTACTTGCTGTTTATATTAGTATGTAAAATGCTAGGTAGACAATCCTTGGAGAGAAAACAAAATACAATCAGTGTCAGAGCTGTTGGCTTGCTTGTGGATCTTTGAAAAATTGTAATGATGCAATCCTGCAAAGATCAAAAGATAATCTAATGGTATAGAAAGGTAAGAGTTTTGTATCCCTAATTTGTGTGTGTATTGCATTACTGTTTAAAGATTATCCTCTGCACAAGAAAGTTTTATAAGCACAACATCTCATGAAATTTTAACAATGAATAACAAGCTGTGACTAAAACTTCTTCACCACATACTGAGAACCAGAACAAAGCAGTTCTATTGTTAAAAGATAAATTTATACTTAGTATGACCTACCTCCCCACCATGCTCTAAGACGGTGTCTTCCACTACATCACTTAGCATCTCAATGGAACGGCAGAAACCAAAAATGCATAGTCTTCTGCCCATATCAAGTCCCTAGAAAGAGAAACTTTCATATTTATGAGAATGCAAAGGATAGATCATAGAGGAGATTAAGTCAAAAGGATGAGTACTCACATTAGTAGCCGCAATATCAAAGAGTGCACCAAGACAAAGGCCTTGATTGGGATCCATGTAATCGCTCTCTTGAAATCGTTGAAATTTTTGAAAAGTTTTGAATTTCCCTTGCTTCTTCTGTGAAACATAAAGACCTGCTAAGTCTATCTGCATGAATATTTGGTTGTAATATTATGGATTGTAAACAAGATGGAGAATGGTCCATAAAAGTGCATATTATTAAGTCTTGGCATTAATTGCTGACCCATCCTACAGATCAAGATACTTACTTTACTTCAACATGATACAAGGGGAAAAGAATCTACTCTTTTTCAGAATATGCAATATACCACTAGGTGCAAGTACAGAATGAAAAACCTTACAATCATGAAAAGATGATAGAGACATTAATAGAACTGTGATTGGGCCTTCTAATAGCATAAGCTTTAAGGGTAGTGGATCCCTAGATATAGGATCAAAGTCTCTTCAATAAAGTGGTCAAGGTTTGATCCCTACTTACCAAAGGTGTTGCAATGTACAAGAAATATATAGAGTAGAAATAATCAAATGGAAAACGATGACTGGTGCAATTAGAGTCCCCTCTATGTTAAAATTTCTAGTTTTTAAACTGAAAGTAAAATGAAATTGCATGATAAAATCATACATCTGAAGAGCTGACACAGCGAGGGACCATGGAGCCTCCAATCTGCATCAGTCCATCTGCAGTGAACAATGTAATTCTATCCTCATGAACCCATTGAATTTCTGAGAAGTCACAGACATCAACAAAACAAAATAGGTGCAATTTAAGCAAAAAATAAAGTAATAAACAAATAAATCTCATCTGCATGAAGGATCAGATCATCTCTAAACCTCAAGTATTAATCAAAAGAATATTTTATCCAAAATGCAAACTCTGATATAAAAATAATCTCAAGTACCAATCAATTAAAAGGTGAAATAATTTCAATTCAACAAGCATTGAACCCCCTAATAATCCAAACATAAAAAAATCCTCTGAAAGTTTGTACTTCAACAAAATCAAACTCAACTAAACCCGCAAAACCTTTAATTGCTCACTTCAATCACTGGGCCTCCGCTTCAAACCCTCAATTATTAAGAACGAAACAAGCATCACTTAGAACATTGGAAAAAAAAATTCCCATTTCCACCATTTCTTCCTAGTTCCTAAGAATCCCAACAAAAACATGTCACCCTTCAAATGATGAAAACGGAAAAACTAATACTTGCTGCAACTTTAGCTCAAATTTTCTCAAAAAGCACACATCTTTGATTAAAAAAAGAATAATAATTTTGGAACTTCATGTGTTACGCAACTTTATGTTTTGCACAATTATGCGAAAAAGCCAAATTCAGCAACTGAAATGAACTTAGAAGGAAAAAAAATTGCAACTTCAACCGTTGCACAATTACAATTAGCACTGCAAGAACCAAATTCAGCAATTTCAAATGAAATTCAGCTAAGAAAATAATAATAATTATGCAACTCCATGTGTTGCGCAATTACAACTACCACTGCAAAAAGCCAAATTCAGCAACTGAAATAAACTTCCGAAGGAAAAAAAAAAAATTTTGCAACTTCATCTATTGCACAAATACAATTAGCAATGCAAAATTTTGCAACTTCATGTGTTACGCAATTACAATTAGGCATTACCACTGCAAAGAAACCAAATTCAGCAACATTGAATTGAAATTCAGTGATTGGAAAAAAAAATGAAGAGTGTACCGGTGTCAGATTGGGACCAAGGGAAGAATCCAAAAGGGTCATCACCGCCATCGGAGAGATTAGAATTGGAATTGTCGTTGTTGTTGGCTTTGGCCACGATATGATGAAGGAGACGAGATGATGATGAAGGGCGAGAAATTGAGAAATTGAATGAGGAATTGAATAATAATGGGACGAGAGGGGAACGAGAAATTGATGGAACAGGAGCAGAAGAAGAAGAAGAGGAAGAGGAGAATCTGAATGTGGAGAAGCAAAGTGCAGAGGTTTCAGCCATTGCCATTGGAAGAGAGAGAGAGAGAGAGAGAGTTAAGGCCACAAACTAGGTAACATAAAAGAGGGAAGAACGTGATACTTTGGAATTCATCCATTGTACTCGCCGCATGTTCGGACAGGCATTGTCCTTTGGAATTTGAGGACATTGTTTATTCCATTTATTTATTAAAATATTAAAATACAGTGCTCCTTTCATTTTTATAATAATTATTAATTATTAAATTTTTTTCATATTTTAAGATATTTATTTATTTATAATATTTAAATAATATTAATTTTTTTCACTTATATCTTTATTATAAATCTATTAGTCAAGTAGTCAATAAATTTATTAAGATAAATAATAATAACTATAAAAGAATGATTTTATCAACTTATATAATTTTTAATATTTATCAAAATATTTTTTTATTTGTATGAATTGATTTTTAATAGTTACTATAAAATAGAGAGAGTATAAATTAGTACTAAGATGTCATTTTTCTGCCTGAAAATTTAGGAAATTAGATAAGAGAGAGAGAGAATAGCAATTTTAATTGAGTTAAGTTGTCAAAAACTTTAAAATGAAATATATAGATTAGACCAGCAGAAGAAGGTTTGACTAGTATGTAAAGGATTTTATATTCAAATCTTAATTCGATAAATAAGTTGTTAAAATTAAATGATGTGTCATGTTATTATAATAAAATGACAAAAACTCTTTTAAGTGGGTAGCATTTCTCCATGAAGAAATAATAGGAAAATGTGTTCAAAATTTGAGTGTTTTGTCGGTGGAGATGATTTACTTGATTGAATTTTTCTTTATGTATTATTATAGTTTGAATTTGAGTTTAAGACTTTTTTGTTAATGAGTTATCGATGACTACTTTTGTAAATATTGCTTATTGAATTTAGATGCATGTCTCAAAGGGGTTTCGATGTGTAGCAATAGGTAGATTAAAGCTAGGGTTTTGTCCCTACTGGACCCCTCCATGTATCTTTTGATATAGAGTTTATTATTTGTAACATCTAAAATGAGGTATTCATTTATATCCATTTAAATCTACGGATAGAAAATAAAAATCTTTTCTTTTAATTGATGGCACAGAAAATTCAATAGTGATAGATTGTGTATGAGCATGAATATTTTCAATTAATGACATTGAGTTTTAAAAAATCTCCGACAATAATTTAGACAAAAACTTATCTCTTGATTGAAATTATAGTTTTGAAATTTCACATGTTAAATCAAATATATATTATTAGCCTTTTTCTTCTCTAGTGAGCAGACATTATCATAAGACTAAACTTCTACAGATTATCGCCGCTATAAGAAATATTTCTTAAAACCATACTATTAATTGAGGTCTAATTAAACTCCAACTTTTATTTAAAAAAAAAGTAATAATACACGTGCCTGCTGTTGCCGAGTTAGTTGCTTGCTTTGCTTGTTTTCGATTGTATTCTAAGACCATGCAACATAAGTGATGAAATTAATGCCCGCTTTCTTTTTCTCAGATAGAAAATGAATGACAAGTACGTAACTTGTCAAGCATATTGTATCCTTGCTTATAATTTGAGGCCATCATATGGTGAAAAACATCATCAAAGCCTGTATAAATAATTTCGAACATTTTATTCTAAATTTCCAAGAAATTTGTTAGACTAAACCAACTAGTTGATCCTAAAGATATACATGATTTCAGTTCAGTCTCTAAAATATTTTTAACAGCAATTTAGTTCTTGATAGATATATAATATGAGTGTAGTCGTTGAAATTTTTTTAACATAAGTTTAGTCCCTAAAAAAATATTTATGACACCACTTTGGTTTTTAAAAGTTGCATCTAACCTCATATAAATTCATAAATGTATAGAAAATGAGATCAAATAGATGGTACATACATTTTCATAGACCAAATTAAAGTGATATCACATCTATCTCTTAATGTATACTTTGATTGATGGTATCTCTAGTAGAGTGGAGTGGTATTCATTAGAATGGAAGGAGATTCCATTGTTTGAATTGACAAAGTTTTGAGGAGTGGAGGGAAGCATAATGTAATGAATTCAATCTTATATTCCACTAAAGCCTTCACCTTTTGTTTTCTCTCAATTTGGGGAATTGAGATGGAATTCATCCCATTTTATTAATAAAAAATAATTAAGATAGTTAAAATATTAGGTTAGTCCTCACTCTCAGCATTTGATACAAAGTGTGTTATAGGAATGAAAAAATGTGTAATTATCATTATTTAGCTCCATTTTCCATAATATCCAAATAATGAGTGTAATAATTATATTACTCCACTTCACTCATTTCTGCTTAATATTATTCGGTTGCACTACACTTCATTACTTAGCACCAACCCAAACATAGTCTTAGGGACTAAACGAATATCAAACTTTTTTTTCAAGGACTAAACGAAGGTAATGCGTATTTTCATGGACAAAATTGATGTCAAAGTCCATTCACATATTAAACTAATGTCATGTGTATCTTAAGCAACCAAATTGCTAATTTCCTTTCCTATGCAGTAGATGAGACAAGACATGCCTCATCATAATTGGTACGACTTGGTCTTTTGCTTTCAAGGGTACATATTTAATTTGTAAGTTTGGATTTTAGAGAAAGAGATAAAATGAAAGGACTAATAGTATATTATTTTAAAATCTTATACTAAAAAACTCTTTCTTTCCTTCTTTCGAAAATCCAAACTCACCTTAGATGAGCCTAAGAAGCGAAAAGGTGCTAGCTAGTGATGACTTGGAAGCGAGGCATAAGAAATTGTTCCCTCTTGATGGGATTAGCAATTGTCCTCTCAATTGGAGGAGGTCCAAGCATGCTATCAACTGTGGAAAAGTGTAATACCTTTAGTACATGTGTTCTTTGATAAGTTCTGGACAAACTTAAGGCCCAGGGCCCACCTGTATTGGGAAGACCCATAATATCCTAGTTTTAAATAAAAATGTTAGAAAATTTTTTGAACTAGAAATGGTGCCAACTACCCTTATCTGTCGTTCTCCTAATTTCATTAAATTTGGACCTTACACTTGGAGGGCTATATAATATAACCATTTTCTTTGGACCAAAAGTCCTGATAATTGTTCTCTAGAGAAATAATTTAAAGAATAATTTTTAATAAATTTTATGAAACCTTTAAACATTTCGTTTTTAGCCTACAAGTTTATAAGTTCGTAAGAATTTTAAATTTGAACTAAAACCCAAAATTTGAATTTTGATTTGTTGGGATTTTGATTTTTCTAATATTTTATTTGAATCCAAATGAGGGGTATTTCTTTATTTATATTTATAATGGAAATGAAATAAAGAGACCATTCTGGAGGCGCTAGGGGTCAGGAACAGGAGATAGTGCAGGGGACGATTTTATGCTCTCTAATGAGCTGTTGGGCAGTCTAATAAAAACCCTTCATTTCGGGATTTTCATACCACAAGTACACCCCTTAGCCCCCAAACGCAAGAACTCGATCCTCTACCCTTTTTAACTCCATTTCTTCCAATCTAACTCAAATATTTCACTTAAGCTAAGAGATTTTGATATTTCTACTCCTATGTTTCTATTTCCCTTTGTTCTTGAGGTTGGCCTTGCTATTCCTCCATGTTATCCAAGAGGTGAAGTTCTTCATTGGTATTAGAGTCAAGAATTATTTAGTTATTTCTAGAAGTTAATTTAGAGTATGTGGCTCCTATGTTAGATATTGATGTTGTTCCTGCTCTAAGGAGCTTCATTCATATAATTCTAACAATCTGGCTTTAGCATAACTGTGGCTATAAAATCATACCTAGGGGATCACCTGCTTGTAGGCATTATGATTTTAAGTCTATAGAAATATGTATCTGTAGTTACTATGAATCATACTAAATTCCATATTTTTAGTACCATAAAACTGAAGTTCTAAAATCATATCTCCTGCTAACATATTTTCATAATCTAGATAATAAATTCATACTTCAAAATCATGAAAATCCTGAAATCTTAATAATATATATATTCATAAAGCTAAATCATACTCTGTTCAACATTTTCAATATAACTTAACTTGATAATCTTAAAGCTTTCTGAAATCCCTTAAAACATAGCAATACAATAAAACCATAAAATGCATTTGACAAATTTGGTAAGATTGCTAAATTGTATATTTTCTAATGAGTTATTTAATGAGCACATAAAACATTTTCAAGGCACACAACAATTCAAATCATGGTCCCATAGTTTTCTAAAATACATTTTTCATGCTATAGTCAAAATCATTATCTTTGCTCTCTTGTCATAGCTTGCAAAATCATATCTATTTATACTTTCATTTTTAATTTCATATTTACAATCATCATGCATAAAACATACTTGTAATGACTAAAGATAAGACCATAAGTTTGAACCACTCACCGTTTGGGGTTGGAAGTATGTGGGCACCATCAACTTAATCTTAAGAGCTGGAATGACACCAACAACTGCATAGAGCAACATAAACCCATGATTAATCTCTAGACAACTCTAAAACAATTTTATAAACATTGGAGGAGTACTCCACTTGATAACAATGAAAAAATAATAATACCCATAACCTAGAGGAGAAAAGGAGGAATCTAACATAAAATATATACAAACCCTGACCATGGAGCTTGAATGAGCTAAGATTGGGAGGGATGAGAGTGATAGGGTGGAAGAGAGGTTTGGAAGCAAGGGTTTCAGTTTTGGAGAGGGAGTCCAATTTGAGGGTTTATAAAGGGGTGGGTGTCATTAATCAAAACTATGTCATTTTGATTGTTTTGTCATCGTGGTCTACAACAACTTACTATCTCACCTGCTTGCTACATTGAGAAAACTAGCTGCAACGAATCTACCTGGCCTCTCGCTGAGCGAAACATGCACTAAAAAATTAGCAAAAACATAATTCTTTGAAATTATTTTTCTTTATCATAAGTTATAATTATAATCTTCATTTTCATGTGATAAAAATATATTTTATTTGGTTTATGTGTTGAATATTGTTAAAATAATATAATTTATTCATTAATAATTATATATATGTCTCATATTATCTCCTTTTGTCACTTAAATTAACTAAACAACATTTGTGGGTTAAGTTAGTATAATCTTAGTAAATCTTAATAAAAGTCAATAATAATTTTATAAAATAAAAAAAATCAAATATAATTACATTAAATTTTAAGGGAGGTTAATGTAATTTTCTCCTTATATTTTTATTTTTTCCGGTACAGTATTTTATGTTGTTTTCACCTTGAGCGCCAACTCAGCTCTCTCGTTCTTCTCCTTCTTCTCTCCTAGTGGAAACCCAACACTACACTGAAAAACCCCAGCTAGCACTGTAGGGTTTTTGCTGCTGAGCTTCAAATTCAAAACAAAAAAAAAAAATGGGAAGTTCCTCCACTCTCGCTGGCAAGGAAGTCCCCATCATCGGAAGCGACGTCGTTCGCTGGATCGATCTCTCCGTCCCTTCTTCCTCCTCCTCCTCCTCCGCCGCCACAATCGCCCCTCCCACCGCCTCCGACCTCGCCTCCTGCTTCGTCTTCGACGATCCCTCTGCTTATCTCATCTGGTTCGCTCCCTGCCTCTCTCTCTCTCTCACACACACACACACTCTCAAATCGACAATTTCTCCAGCAACAAAAAAAAACGCACGTTCGTTTATCTTAGTTAGTTAGGGTAGTTACATAGTTTGTTAGCAATTGGTTAGAGTTAGTTAGGGTAGTTACAGAGATTGTTAGCAACTGGTTAGAGTTAGTTAGCGTTGTGGTTTCAATGGATTTTTGAGAACATTTGTTTACACAGGAGAATCCACAAGGCGCAGCCTCAAGCTCTGGAGCTTCTGGAGCTCAATGCTTCGAAGGAATTCCCCAAAGTTGGGCTCAGATTCACTTTCCCTTACGCGCTCTGTCCATTCGCGTTTATCTGCAAAAACGAGGTTACTTGAAACGCTTATCGCCGCGCTCGTTATGTTTGTTGTGCTTCATTGTGCATTAGTTTTTGCTTTTGTTACAAGAAAAGTAGTTATTAGCAAATTACTATTGAAGTTTGATTAATTTGTTTGTATAAGCTTCTTAAAAATAAAAAGAACAGAACAGAATGAAGAAATAATAAGTGTTCTGTTTGGAGAAGCATATGGAGAGCTGCTTCATTTTGTGGCTCTGCTTCTGCTTTTTATCTTAAATGTATTCTTTTAGAAGCTTATCCAAATGCACACTTCACCTATAACTAATTTGGTAGAAGATATATATTTTTCTTGTTTTTGATGCAGATTAGTGGGAATTCTAGATTCCCTTACTTGCTTTATGTGTTGACTGTGTCTGGGGTGGCTTATCTTTTGAAAATTCGGAATGTTTCGGCGTATGCTTCGAGTGCCCTTTTCCCAGTGGAGGATCTTTTTGAGCTTACTGTGGCTGATTATGTTTCCAATCATGTGGCGGTCACTGCCGTAACGGCGACGACTGGATGTATTGTTATTGGCAGAAGTGATGGTTCTATTTGCTGCTTCCGACTCGGTGTGATTGACCCAAGTGCTCCTGGTATGGTTAACTTGGCTTGGCCCCTTACTCTCTACTTACTGTTGCTGTGTGTGTAACGCGGCTTGCATGTTTCATCTCCCCTTTGTTTTCATTTATTGTAAACCACTCTTGTGTAAGTGGAACTCGAGATTGCATTCATGGTGCTCTTTTGGAATAATGTGGGTTGGTTTTGTTTGTCATTTGATGGTGGATTAGAAAATGGGGAGGGTTCAGCAGCATAGCAACATGAGCATGCCTTACTTTTCTCTCCATGTTGATGTTTCCTTTTTTGCAATTTATTTATCATTTTCTAATGGTTATGATGAATTTGTTTTCCCTCAAAGGTTTTGTGCATGAGCTAAGAGATGAAGCTGGAATCAGCCGTTTGTGGGGTTTGATGTCAAGGTATTTTTTGTTTTAAATTCTAATTCCAATTCTCACATTAGATGTTTGTTTGAGTATTTCATTATATTTTCTTTCCTTCTATCTCTCTTGTCATGAATTATATAAGATATTCATTAAACATGTCTTCTAGGGGTAAAATGGTGGGTGCTGTGCAAGACATGGTAATATCCGAGTAAGGGAAAAGGTTTGTGTTTGTGCTGCATTCAAATGGGACATTACGAATTTGGGATCTTGCATCCCATAGCAGGGTCTTTAATCATACAATGGCAGGTATTGTCTATGTCTCAGATTCACTTCCAACCTATATTCTTTTATATTTATGTTATAATATAAGAACCTTGGGAGAACCACATGACAAAAGCTAGCCATTGTGGTTGGAGAACCCAAGGCCTCATAAACTCCCCATTGGAATCCCATACTTCTGAAACTTCAAGTCTCATACCTTGCAATTGGATCCTAACATCCCACCACACTCCATGGCCCCGTTGCTGTGTGGCTGGCTTTGCACTAGGTCCTCAACTAGTCCTAGGGGAACACTGCAATGCCGGTGTCACCACGTGCTCCGCTCGATTGCATGTGAGAGACATTGTGGAAAGCTCTGATACCAATTGATAAGAACCTTAGGAGAACTACATCACAAAAGCTAGCCATTGTGATTGGAGAGCCCAAGGCCTTATAAACCCCCCATTGGAATCCCATACTTTTGATGTGGGACTCCAAATCCCATACCTTGCAATTGGATCCTAATGTTATACTTGCTCCCTAACCATCTGGGCCTCCACATCACCTGGACTGTTAATATTGATGTCTGTAGTATTCACCTCGATATGAATTGGAGAAATTAGGAAAGTAACCAGTGGCTTTACATGGAGAGTTTCAGGATTCCACGATTTAAATTTTTTGTTTTATGAAATTTAGAGAAATGGTAAGCATATATTGACCTCTAATTGTTAGGATATTGGTATGCCCACAAAAAGGGAGGGCACTAGAGAAGCTTCTTTTATAATGTTTCTTTTTTTGTTATTTTTTATCTCTGATTAATGGAAAAGAACAATATTACGATAAGGATTCTGGTAGTGCATATCTAAAACAATGGAAGTAGTGGTGTGAAATGAACTTGGAACAGATTATTGGGAAAGCAAAAAAAGCAAGTCCTTTTTGGCTTTGTATTGATTATGGGGACTGGGAATGGTAAACAATGTCTTTTGTGCTAGAATATCAAATACAATTGAAAATGAAGTACAATTGATCTCACTGTTCTTTGTTTAATGATATAACATGCCCTCCCAGTTATTTTGTTTACTTGTACGCACCTACACAAATGTGCTCTCACACTTCACTGGTTTTTTTCTTCAGGTTCTACCTTTTTAAGGTTATGGGTGGGTCAATTTGACCCTGATTCAAGTACAGTTCCTTTGGCAATTTTGTACAAACATACTTCGGTATGAAACTAAAGACATTCTTATTTCTAACTCGTTTGTTAAATACACAAATCCTTGGTGATTATGTTTTGTCTGCGTAAACGTACACTTGAAAGTAACTTCTGTGTTTGCAAAGTTTGATAGCAGGAATATCATGTAAACTATGTTTCATCTAGATTGTTAAAAAGTTCACAGCATATTGAGGTTAAAAAAGGTATACTTAGATTGAACACTTCCTTCTTTTAGGGCGTGTTTGGTTGGAGGGTAGCAATGGAGAGAAAATTTTCAAGGATGATTTTCACGTGTAGTTTTACACGTGAAGCTCATCCATGAAAATCTATCCCCAATTTTAATCTCCAACCGAACACACCCTTTATGTATATATAGATGGATTCTTGGATTGGTCTAAGCGCATAACTCTTCAGTATATACTAGCAATTAAACCCAGGGAAGAAACCAATTAAAAGCTAGGGAAGACACAATGTGTTTGCTTGCAATTTCTACTTTGGGTTGGAAATGAAAACCTATCAACTTAAAATGAAAGTATGAAAAGAAAAACACCCTCTTATGTTTTAACTTGATGCTCTAAGCTTTCATTTTTGTCTTTGTTTTGTCACTGGTTCTTCTTTCATTTCTTTTTGTCTATCCCCTCCCAGATAAAGTTGAATCTGCTATCTTTTCTGATGACTTTTGGCTGCATTGGAAAAAATGCATATATTTCATAATATACATTCTGAGAAACAGAGACATCATTAGGATTGGCTTGACATATTGAAGTTTTGATAAAAATAAGTTGTATAAGGACTATAATATTCATTAAAGCATCAACTGCATAGTTGATGTAATGATCAATATTAAGCTTTGATTTGCCAGCTTTGTGTTGCTTCCTTTTGTAACTGAATTTTTTGGGCTTGATTGTGAAGGATGTAGACTTGGAGATATCTTTACATTGTATTCTGTATAATTCTGGGGACAGAACTGTTTTCTCTATGGAGCCTTCAGTGCAAAATATCCCCTTGGAGGAGGTAAGCTGTTGGCCTTTTCCATTCAATTTGGATTGGATGTGATTTTTCACCCATTGCTCCAGATTTGAGACAGCTCAAGTTTTGTCCAGGGACAATGCCTTGATGTTAAAATAACATCAGATAAGATTTGGATACTGAAGGATGATGAATTAGTATCACACATGTTCGCTACAAATATTGATGAGTATGTAATGTTCTCAGTTTGTTCATACCAGCCTGTTAAATTGATCAACTTTTCATATTAATTGTAGTACAAACCTGATATTATCTCTCCGGTCCTAGTTGCATTTTAATACTCAATTTGAAGGAAGGTAATTGGTATAGAAATCTAATATAGTTAACCTTTTGCCAATTGATAGTGATAGAACTGCACTATCCTGTTATCCATATACAGGGGTGCAGGGCTAGGCTCTGTGTTGATGCTGTTGTCAAGCTTTATACTCTCATACCACATAGTTCTTTTTATAACACAGTTTCATGAATCCTATTGATTCACAATTTTACATGTAGCCATCATGTTGCTGGGAGTAAGCCAAATTTCTGAAGAATTGGATAATTATATTGATGCTAACGTCTCATATTTGGAAAGATTATTCTACATGAATTTATTACATTCCAATGCAGTATAAATCTACTTTCGGCTAGTATAAAGTTCTTTTAGGATTAGCCATAAGCAATGCGGTGGGAGCCTTTGATCCAACCAACTGTTTATTTTGGTTAAAATTCATCCCACAAGAAGTTATTCAAAGGCCTGAGATAAGTTTTGATTTTCACTGTTTCAGAGGGTTCTATCCCTATATATTTTTCAATAGAAAAAGAAAAGGTTACTGGTGAAATAAAGACTGAAGGTCCCACCCTATTATTTATCAAATATTAATCTATGTTGGAGCTGTTTCCCCTCTTATGTGGGTGAAGTAATTGTTCTTTCTTAATTGTTAATCCTGTGTCTTGTCAGGGTAGAAGCATTTTCTTATGCTTTACAGGAAGAATATGTTGCTGATCAGCTATTTCAAAGTTCAGAACATCTTGCAGAAGAAATTTTGCGGATTGCACATTCAGTATTTTCATCTTCGAAGGTATTAGTTCATTTATAATATTTCCTTTTGAGTCCTTTTAACTTTAACTAATTTTGGAAGTCAATGTTTTAAAGTTAGTCTTGGATGCCTTTTCTTCCCTTGTTATTAGTCACAAAGAGGCATACTCTACGCCCTATTGAATATTTGAATGAATATTTGAACATTTGTTCCACATTTCCAAATACATGTTACTGTGCTTGCAAATCACCTTTTGCCAATGATGATTTTTACATTAATATGATAACACCAAGAACAAGGTAGTGGTTTATGTCAAAGCACTCTGGGTGCTTGTGAATGATACATTTTGAAAGGAAATTGTAACTGCTTACCCTTAAATTTTATGATCTAGGGAATCTATGTCTAGAAGTGCTTAATTCTGTTCAATATGCAAAATTTACACTGAAAAGGGATCATTCATGTTTGTAAATAGTTGCCACTTGCTCGTAGCAACTTATCCTTCGTTGCCTCTAAAGTTAAAATAAAAGATAATGGAAGATGAATTATTTAAAGTTTTGAATTACCTGTGCTGGACTGAATTTTCATATCAATGTGATGGGACATGTAAATGCTATTTGTTTTCATGCTAGGAGCTCTCATATGTTAATAATATGACTTAGTTTTCTTTCTTTTTTTTTTTTTTTTTTTTGGTATTCATTAAGATGAAGAGTATGACCCAGTTATTTCTTTTTCGCAGGATGATGTTGTGCCGTTTGTATCTTCTATTTTCTTACGCAGGCTGCTTCTTCCTGGGGTGCATCATAATGCTGCCTTGCATGCAACACTTGCTGATTATAGCAGGCATTTGGTTGAGTCTGAGTTACAATCATTAACTGCTGATGGACTTAGAAAGGAGATGCTTTCACTTATAGAACATGAGGTCATCATTGTCATAGACCCACATCTTTTAAATCTATATCTCATCTTTCTCCTTGTGTTTCTCCCTTTTGATTTTGGGAGGGGCAAGTTATGGTAACCTAACTAGAATTATACTGTTGTAGGTTGGATCTGAAAAAGTGTCCATATTGCATTGCTGGAAATGTTTTCTCACTCGCTATTTCAATAATTGGTGCAAGAATAATGCAATATGTGGTTTGCTTGTTGATTCCTCTGCTGGTGCTGTTGGTTTAATCAGAAAAAGTTCTGTTTCACTTTTTCGGTCTCTGGAAGATATTGAGCGGATTGTAGAGGGTGGGTAATTAGTGGTTATGGATTTATTTATTAAAAAATAGTAATTATGGATACCTGCATCTCTTTTTTTCTTACTGAATTCTTATATTATCATGCTCATGATATTCAGTTCATTGTTTCCCTTTGCTTTACTTGATATTTAAACTTCTGTTCATATTGTGTAGGCTCTACGGATGAAGTTGGTGAGCTTACAGGCATTGTGGATTTATTTGATGATGATCTTGAATGTGAAATTCTGATCGAATTGCTTAGATGTGTTATAAGTTTCAGCCAACAGTTGGGCAAAACTGCTTCCTCTGTATTTTATGAATCACTTTTAACTGCACCAGTGATCTCTTCTGATGATATTGTTCGCTGTATGTTGAAGATTCTGGAGACTGGATGTTGTATATCAGGTCCAGTGGAGGAGCTAATAGATCATAAAAGTTTGAGGAAACTTTCTGTTGACATGTTTTTATCTCTTCAAGGCTTGTACAAAAAGGCTTCTACATGGGACAAGATTTTAAAAGTAATCGAGGGTTTCTTAAAATTTTTGGTTCCGCAGAAAATAATGCATAAATTTGATATTGAAATGTCATCAAATATAAATTCCTCCATTGTAGTGCATACTACATATCAGATCACAAAGGTGATGTTTGAATCTGCCTGGGATTTTCTTCTATTTCTAAGCTATCTGGTGGACATCAGTGGTCAGGTGAGTTTAGTTCCCATGTTTCTATGCATATTAATGTTGTCTACATAACGATTTTCTCATTGTAAAATCAGTTAGTTGAAGTTGTAATAGAATTAAACAAGATAGCAAATGGAGATTTCCCATAATAAATTGTCTGCATTTGTTATATTTTTGCATATTAAATACAATATTTGATAGTTTAATGATTAATGTTACTGAACTGAAAGTGATGTTTGTCAGTTCTTCTGTCATGATTGAGTAGTTTAAGTTTCATGCTGAAGAGTACTTGGTCAGCCATGGTGACTTGTACCATGATGGCATATTTTATGCAGAACAATTTTGCAAACAATTGAGGTCGTATGTATCAGCAAAATGCTACTGCTTCTTTGTGAACTTAAATTATTGCGTCACATGTTTGAATTTTTTTTTTTGGTATTTTTCCTCACAGGCCCACTTGTCACATGATGATATAACCAAAATACAACTTGAGTTAGTTCCCATGCTTCAAGAAATTATTTTTGAATGGCTAATCATCATCTTCTTTGCCATCACACCGTCTGCACCAGCTGTAACTGAGGACTTCAATTCTAAACTTTCTTCATTACAAATAGGTAGGTTATATGCTGATATTGAATCAGATTTTGAACTGTTACATTATTCAACAGAGTACAGCCTATGTTAAATGACAAAAACTACTTCTCAACATTGCATCTGTTTACCTTTGGGGATTACTGAGTTGCTTACATCTATGCCATACTGCTGATATTGTGCGTTAACTGTTTTGGTCATGATACAGATTGCAACATGGGGAAACAATTGTGGAATGAGAAGCTTGGCAGATATGACTTCACTTTGGCTAATATATTCTTGCTAAATGTTACAAGTTCATCAACAGACAATGGTCACTTTTCTTCAGAAAGATTTCCAAATATGCAGAGCTTTGTTGATAGGATAAGAGACTTTATCAGTTGGCTCATATGGGGAAAGGCTGGTGGATCTTCTACTTTCCTAAGCCGATCAATTGATCTTGCATTTATTCTTTCAAGCATGGCCAGTATGGTGCTGCTGAGGTCATTTACTTGCCTCTGTCTTTCTTCCTGAATGAGATTTTTTTTTTTTTTTGACTTGGATGTGCTATTTTGAGTAAAAAAAATCTCTCTTTCTTTTGGAAAAAAAAAGAGTACTTCTCATGCTTGTTAAGCATGTTTGGGTGAACTTTCTTCTAATCAGAGTTAAAGCATTAGAAAAAGCACTAATTATGATTTTTTTGGAAGTTACATTTTTGAGCTTCTAACAAACTGTTTTAAGTATAAAAGAAGATCTTTTTGAACATTACATCCAAATATAAATTATATTTTACATTTATAAAAGATCTTTTAAACATAGTATCATGAAGGATCTTTTTTAAGTTCATCCAAACAAACCCCTGGCTCCTCCTTTTTCCTTTCTTACTCTGTAGTTATCTTTACTGAAAATATCCCATACTTCAATTTTCAAATGTTTCTAAAGCAATTGCTTATGATGGTGGAAGCACATTTGCTTAAGGAGAAGACATCCCAAAGTATTCAAGATGCTGATGGTGGGTGGTGCATACGTCATCATCTTCTAGGATGCTGCCTCCTTGCACAGGTGCATTTTGGATTGCATACAACACAGAAGGACAAAAAGGTCTATGATGCCATTCGCTGTTTCTTTAGGTACACCAATTCACCTTTGAAATTTTTTCTTTTCATTATATGGATTATGCGGATTTACATAAATCAGAGGTGCAACTTTTGTTGGCATTTTTGGACTGTAAGTTGATCACTTATTTACATGGTATTTTCCCCTTACTTTGGTCTTGAACTTGAGTTTCATTTTGAAGATGAAAAGATTTAAATAGAAACCATCTTTGCTCATATTGTGTACCTACTAATACCAAAATTGCTGAGTATTAGAGCTCAAGTCTTGTAGAAATTACTGAATCAGATTATTGCAAATATTTATCATGTTGAGCAAAAATTGCATATTTGCTTGTGGTTGGCTCAAAAGTGTGACCCATTGCTATTTATGTCTTTAATTCAGGGCATCATCTGGAAATGGTGCATCTGAGGCATTGCAGAGTTTGTCTGACAATGTAGGACTTCCATATCTTGGTTTTAGTGAGTATCTATCCCTAAATTCTAGTGATCTTAATCAAGCAGATAATCTTAAACTATAGTTGCTTATCAATCTTGTGGTCTTTATCAGGTGGTTGTACATCAACTGCTGCATGGAAGCTTCAATACTATCAATGGGCTATGCAATTATTTGAACGATATAACATTAGCGAAGGTGCTTGCCAGTTTGCTCTTGCTGCACTCGAACAAGTTGATGAAGCTATGAAAGATGAAAAGTATATGAACTCAGTTAGTGAATCAGTGACAACCATCAGGGGACGGCTATGGGCTAATGTCTTCATATTTGCATTAGACCTTGGTCATTATTACGATGCTTATTGTGCCATAGTTTCAAATCCAGATGAGGAGAGCAAATATATTTGCTTGAGACGTTTCATAATTGTCCTTTATGAACAAGGCGCTATGAAGGTTTGATAAACTATAAACTTTTCTGATTTTCCTTTGTTAGTTGCCCTCTACTTACTGTTCTCCTAAATATCTTAAGTTGTATGGAAAAGGTAAAATGAACTATATGTGAAATTTCCATTTTGGAACAATATTTTAATGGTTCTGTCCTCAATAGGTTGATTACAGGAATATTAAATTTTGGTGAAATATTATATTAGATGATTGGAGGGGCATTTGAATTTAAAGGACCCAAAGTTCCAAACACAGTAAATGCATGCATTTGTGCATTTGATATATTTATATATTTCCAAATTGATCAACTGTGTCTGGTATGTTTTGAATAGATGATATCCCTGGCTTAACATGCTGTGAGAATTATGTTAATCTTATTCATAATGATAAGGCTTCTGTAATGTGAGCTTGTCTATGGAGAGAGAAAATATGGACGTATCTGCCATAAATCAATGAAGTGGATTGTAATGATTTAGTAAATGATTCAGCGGTGGACGCACCTTTACTTTCTTTCCTTAGAGACAACTTCACTATAGAGGAGCTTTTTCCAGCTACAATATATTGCATATAGGAGCTTCTTTATAAATGAAAGAGAGTGTGTGTGTGTGTGTTATTAAAGGATAGTGCACGTGGACAATTTCCTACCAGGAAATTTACACTTCTCCACTCACATATGTGATTACTATTGTCATCCCTAATCTCTTTTTTGTTCTTGTTCTTCACAGATTCTTTGCGGTAACGAACTTCCCCTTATTGGTTTAGTGGAAAAGGTTGAGCAAGAGCTTGCTTGGAAGGTATGCCCTGATTAAGCAGATTGATTGAAGTGAATTTTGCAGTTTTCTTCAATGCACAAAATGTTTACTGTGTAATATGTAGGCTGAACGATCTGATATTTCTGCAAAGCCAAACTTGTACAAGTTGCTCTATGCATTTCAAATGCATCAGCATAATTGGCGACGGGCAGCAAATTACATATACCTGTATTCAACTCGTTTGAGAACTGAAATTGCTTTAAAAGATTACCAAGGTAGTTCGTTGTTGTTGCAAGAAAGGCTGAATGCACTCTCTGCTGCTGTCAATGCACTGCATCTAGTTCATCCTGCATATGCCTGGATTGATCCACCAGCTGATGGAAGTTCTCTTCTGGGTGATTATCCAAGTAAGAAAGCTAAAAGAACACCAGATGAACATTGTAAGTAATTTAATAACCCAAATCATGGTGTTAGTTGTGAATTTATCACTTATGCTTCATACTTTTAGCAGAATGAAATGTTTGGGAGCAAAAAATTCTTATATAATATTTCTATACATTGGATATTATGTTTCTAACATTTGTATTAATATTGTGGTTTTTTTTTTTGGGGTATTCCTTACAGCTGTGTAGAGGGATCCAGTTGCTTTGCTTTGATTGCTTAGTGTTTTCATTGTTCTCTTTTGTTTGTTTTTTTTTTTTTGCTTTATAAAGAGGATTTCTTTTCCTCCAAACTCTCTGTAATCAGCTTCTCCTTGTCTAAATGAATTTCTTCTTGTATAAAATAAAATCAGTAAACACTCATACCAGTTTTGCTTGGAGATGTGGTGATATCATTTTCAAACTTTGCTGCAGCGGCTGATAAAGATGCTGAGTCTCAAAGGTTGCAGTCTTGTATTGATATTGAAAAACTCGAGAATGAGTTTGTGCTAGCTTCAGCAGAGTATATGCTATCACTGGTAAATGTCAAGTGGACATTTTCTGGTAAGCATCTTTTCTTTCTTTTTAATTTTCTGAGAAGCATATGACTGTTTTGAGGATGGCTAATGATATGAAGTTTTAATATTCTGTTTTTTCATTTGATAGAAATTTGAAATTTTGTTTACCTTTTTTTTTGGGTGTTTAAGGAAAAGATGGAGCCCTATCAGATTTGGCTGAACTTCTTGTCCAAAATAATTTAAATGATATGGCCTTCACCATCCTTCTCAGATTTTTCAAGGGTTCGGGACTGAAGAGGTTTACATCCTGCACTTAAATTTCATTTTATTTTGTGTGTGTGTATATAAAGGAATCATATCAAATGAAAGAAGTGGTTTATTGAGAGCAACAAATCATAATCATTGTATCACCTGCGTATGATCAAGATTGAAAGTTAAAGTCACATGACTTTTTTAAGTTATCATTTGATTTTTAAATAATTTCTAACCTTGACCATCCATTTTAAGACTAGCTCCTTATGTCTCTCATAATAAGATAGTACTCTCACTTAATATGCCCCTCTATAGCTGTGTGTATTGCTATGCTTATATATATGAATGATACTCTTTCTGTTTAGGGAACTGGAGAGAGTTTTATCTGCTATTTCATTGACATGCTGTCTTGATAAAGTGGAATCCACTTGGGTTGAGTAAGTTAACCTACTCCTCACCATTCTTTTTAAATCACCTTTTTCTTTTTCATTGATAATATGATACCCTGCTTTTAGCTTATTGCTCATTTTGATGACTTTGAAATTTCTGCATTAACTTTTGTCTATTCAGTTATTCAGCTTATACTGTATTTTCAAAGTTTTGACTTTTGTTAGATTATTCCTGTGGGTACTTTATTGTGAATTGTATAAACGTTTTGGATGATTTCAGGGAACATGGTCATTTGTTAACGTCTTCAAAGCTTGAGATGGTTGTCCATGGTTCACCTGTTGCAGGTCATACAAGTCCACATTCTGACAGAAGTAATCGTTGGGAAACTCTCAAGATTTATCTTGTATGTATTTTCTACAAGCTATAGCGTGTTGGTCCTTAATTGATCTTACTCTCATCTGCATATTTCTTTCTTTCTTCTGATAGTGGACTAGTGGTTTTGATACATGGTAATGGTATAATTATCTGAAATTCTGGATTGTATTATGTGAAGAATCATAGATCGGTTTATATCAAATCGGATAACCCATATTTTGGCAGAGATCATCTTTTTCCTCCTCAAAGCCAAACAAGTACATGCCTAGATTAATGCATTTAGTTCTCAGATAGCCCAACATGATCTGGAGCCTATCCTTCGTAAGAATTCCTGGTTATTGAGTAGGTTTTAGTTAGTTTCACGGTCTAATATCCCATTTAGAAATGTACATCTGGCTTGTAGAAGGGGATGATTGGATTGGATCATAATCACCATAATATATTTTTGGAAATTTTAGAGTGATGCAATCTATATTTTGTTTCTTCGTTGCGACTATTCAGAACTGGCTTTTAAAATTACCTTTTGTCAAAATTCAATATAGTGGGTTTTACCCTTAACATTTGGGCATTTGTAGCAGATGCTTTTTGAGTGTTTGGGAAAGAAGGAGGAAACATCAGATGCAGAATATTTCAATGATCTGATGTATCTTGATTAGATGAATGTTCCTTTTTTAGTTAGCATTAGTATTTTATTTGCTGGGACAATGCCAATTTTGTTTGGCTTCCTTTTGGCTTGTATCTGGAACTAATAATGGGTGTCTTCTCATAACAAGCTGAAGCTATTGTCAGCAAGATGACATTCATTTGAATTGCATTTAGCTGTGTAGATGGTTGCTGATTAAGTATTTTCTTATTAAAAGATGTTTCTAGTCTTATACAACCTCTTGATGTAGAGGATGGGGCAGTTGTTTAAGTCACCGACATGTATATCCCCTTTTTTTCATAAAATTGTGTCCATGGTTCACTCTTTTGGAACTGCTCCTAAATTGCAGGAAAAGTACAAGGAATTTCATGGTAGGTTACCTGTTGTGGTTGCTGAAACTCTTCTACGTGCAGATGCTCAGATTGAATTGCCTCTTTGGCTGGTTCAATTGTTCAAGGTGATATTCTAGTCTGACAGTCACTGATTGATGTTCACTGATTTTAGAAGACACCTGCTTGTATAAAAATATTTTGTACTAACCACACTATATGATTCCTATTGTCAAAACTACCTAAAAGTCCCCACATGAATGTGTTTGAACTTCTATGCTAGTATTCATATCACTGTTGAAAATATGGGTGTAGGTAGGGAAGAAGAGAATGTGGTTGCTAATGGATAATGTGGTATTGGATTTGATTTTGCGTGTGTGAGATACTAAGCACTAATACCTACTCATTAAGATTTTGGTCCTATACCAGAGTATAACTACTAGTGTAAAACCCGGCCCACTATTATACAATAATGCTCTAACCCTAATGAAATAACAAAACGAAGGCTAAACCCTAGGCCCAACTGGACTGTGGCCAATTGATAATGCTCTAACCCTATTATTATTATTATTTCTATTATTATTAGTGGAGTGATTGGCATCTGTGTGCCTATCAATCCACAATTTTTAAATTTAATATGATTTTTAAAAAATTATATAATTTTAAAAAAACTGATTGTATATATAAGTAATATTAAAAAAATAATATTAGTTGTTTAATTTTAAATGTAGTGGTAGAAGTGATTGAATTTGATTATAATGTTTGAAATTATTGAAATGTGTGGACTTGAAAGAAAAAAGTTCAATACAATTTAGAGACACCAATAGGTAGTTATCAAGACAATCCTCTTTATATATTGTATAGATTTTATATCAAAGAGAATTATTATGATTGTTATTATTATGTAACCTTGGCTGCTAGAACATGGGATCTTGATTGTTTAATGTGATGATGTTTACATGGCTTGTGACAGGAGGGTCAAAAGGAAAGGATGTCTGGGATGACTGGCCGGGAGTCAAATCCTGCATCTTTATTTCAGCTTTATGTTAACTATGGTCGATATGCAGAAGCTACTAATCTTTTGCTTGACTGCATACAATCGTTTGCTTCAGCGGTAAATTATTCTTATTCTTTACTATTATGCATGGATCTTATTACTAGTGGTATCTGTTATATGTATGCTCAGGTGCTATGATTGTCTAGAGTAATTACTTTAATCCATATTTTCCAACGGAACATGTGATTTTCTTGTCTGCTATCTACAGAAATGCATTATGTAGTGCATATTCGATATGCATGATGCAGCAATAGTGATATTTTTTTTTGGTGCATTCAAGAGCAATTCGCTAATTGTCACCCTTCTGCAGAGGCCAGCAGATATAATTAGAAGGAAAAGGCCATTTGCTGTTTGGTTCCCATACACAACAATTGAGCGTCTACTATACCAACTTGAGGAATTAATCAGAAAGGGTCACATGGTAGAGCAATGTGACAAACTCAAAAAGATGTTGCATAGTTCTTTGCATAACCATCTGAAGATGGTAAGCTTAGCAGCTTGTTTTTCAAATTTTGATTTTTCTGCTGCTTAGCATGGATTTTCATGTCTTATTTGTCTCTGCTTCAGTTAAAGGCAGATTCCAATGATGCAATTTCTGTATCTTCATGATCACTGCCTCTGGTCATTATAGGCTTCACAGTGCTCTCTGATAATGCCTCCCGAAGATGATTACATGCCATTTAAACTGGTTTGTCTTTTTGCTTATGCCTTCAGTGGTTTCCTGTCCTTTATGCTCCTAATGTTATGGTTTTAGATTGTTCCTAAAAGTGATGATTTCTCTATTGAACAGCGTGAAATCCGGCAAAGAGAACCTTGACACGGAATGTTAAGGTTATGAGTGGAAAAGCCATGGCAGAAAGAGGGTATTTCCCTTAAATATACAGAACTGATCCTTTATCCTATCACAGGACTGAAACAAAAATAACCGGAAGATGGCCACTGCCGCATCCTGTCAGCAATTTGTCATGTAGTACCATTATGTGGGCATGACTATAAAAGTTGTACGTGTATTATGTAGAGGACGAGATATAATTATGGCAAGGTTGAAGCCTTTTTTGATGTGGGTGCTATGACTAGATTGGCATAGTTGCAGTTCAACTGATTGCAGTAAAATTTTTAATGTAGGATGAAGGGATGTATACGCATCTGTTTTCTTTGGCTGAGGATTGATGTAAAGCGGGATGCCGTAAATCCAAGCAGAGAATAACATGATCTATTGGAGTTTTCTTTTTGTCGTTTATGGATCTAGTCAGAAAATTTGGTGAGCTATTGTGCCAAAACGGGCTCACCTCGTTTTTGCTACACTGATATTTGGGTTTAGGTTGCTCATTTTATGCCTCTATTACGGTTACGGTGTGCATTGGAATGGCGTCTTAAAGTTATTAAGCAAGACCAAAAGAAGAAAAAACAGTTATTAAGCTTTTCAAGCCAAAACAAAGACTTTCAGCTTGCTCCTTTAATTTAAATTTTGGTCTTATTTTTCAAATCATTTTCAATTTAATTTCAAATCACTATTTTGTCAAATAATAATGAAAAGTGCTGCTAACTTGACATGAACAATACTAACATAGCACACAAGTGGATCTAACATGATTGTATTGTGTCTTGGTATTTTCCACGAGAGTGACTTATGATCAAATTGAAAATAATGTAAAATATAAGTGATCAAAATTGAAAAAATTGAAGTTAAAAAATCAAATAAAATGAATCGAAGTCTCATTTGCCTGGTTTTAACAAGTGACAGATTGGTATAAGTTGTATGCTTGAGCTAAACGTCAATAGGGATTTAATTTATCACGTAAAATTTTGAATATTGATTATATAATTAATGTCCAGTTTGTGAAAGTTTTAGATGATTTTTATTTTATTTAATGAATGATATATTAATTATTGTATTAAATATACCAGAAAAATAGAAGACATCAATGACCTATAAAATCAATATATTATTTATTAAATAAAACAGAATAAATATATTCTTTTCATCTCAAAGCACTTAAGTATTTTTCCTTGTTTGGACTTGATTTATATTACCTTTATTTGAAATTATAAACAATGTATTAACAAGTCACTATAAAATAACGATGCAACCAATACACGCAAGTGCTCCGATTAACCAAAAAGATGAGTTAATTGCACTTCTTCTAACCTCATCACATCACAAAAAATATATACATACATCATATTTTATCAAATCAAATTATCTGACCAACGTGGCAAAACATTACTGAGCCCCCGTATAGAAAAGCTCTTTTAAATGCAAATGCTAAATGTTGGGTTAGTTTCAAGAGAAGATCCCTTACCTCTAACAAAATATGCTCGTTAACATTCCAAGTGAAAAAACAGCCTTATGCAGAGAACGAAAACCAAAAATATAATGGAAAAGAAGCTAAACATTAATATCATATCTCATTACACAACACCCTAAACTTCCATGACAGTCTCCCAAAAAGAAGTTACATAGACATCAGCTTTGGTCCATTATCTGGCATACCCATTCCAGCAGCTAATTCGGCATCAAGTTGAGTATGAGGTGCAGGACCCATCATTTGTTTTACACTGCAGTAATGTCAGAAACAATATCACTGCACACGATTATATAGAAAGTGGGAAAGCTGCTAACATGCTTATATGAATAATTTACATAATTACATATGTTATTTGTGTGATATAATCAGGGATAATAAGTTCATTTATTAAAGTCACAAAATGGAAAGCTAAAACAATATGTAGGACTCAGGTTAGTGATTAATCAAGTCATTCAACTGATAAATGGTAAAAAATAATGCATGAACTAGCAAATTCCCATCCATCATCTTTGTTGAGTCTTCTAGCTTGGTCCTTTACCTTTTGGTTAAGAAATCCTAGATTGAAGCATAAATTCAGTTTGATTAAAGCTCAAGTTCAATATATCCTTAGACAAATCAAGCTTGAGGGTGGTACTAGTATTTAGTTCAACCCAACTCCATTACATCCCTTCCAGAGAGCAAATATGCTCCTTTCATAGTACCCAACTGCCTTCGGTTCACTTCACATACACACAGGCTGATACAGAAAACTTCAAAGCAAGAGTAGCCTCAAAACTCAAAAAGCAATACCATCAAACTAACCATCAACAACATCATACAAACGGGGAAAAACTTATATGATTGGGGAAAAACTAGTGAACCAAAGCAAAAGTAGCATACCGCTTCTTATGCCGTTTGCTCTTAAAATGTTCATCCCTCACTGCTACATTGGAAAAGTATCGGCTGCATATATTATCAAAATACTAGTTCATGTTAGATCAAAACCCAACGAACAACTAAAACAAATATACAACCCAGAAAGGGGCAGAGTAGAATACAGCATCCTTAATAATAGCAATAATAAAATAAAGGCTTGAATATATTTTTAGTTCCTGAAAAATAAATAAATTTTGGTTGTGGTCCCTAAAACTATTTTTATTTGGTTTTGGTTCAAACATTTCTAAAATTGCTTGGTTTCAATCCCTATCATGTATGATTGTTGATTGTCATACAAGATTGAATGACTTGACCTTCTGATATCCAATTCAGTATTTAACATAGACAATTTAACTACACGGACTAAAACCAAGCAGTTTTAGAAATATTTGAATTGAAACCAAATAAAATAGTGTAAGTGACCAAAACCAAAATTCATTTATTTTTCAGGAACCAAAGACCAAAATTTGTTTATTTAACAGGAACAAAAAACATATTTAAGCCTCAAATAAAATAAGCAAGATGTGCATAGATGAATAATATATAATTTTTTTCCCATTTTTCCAACAGGTTGCTCGATCTATCCTCCATGTGATATACTATTCTCACCAGGACTTCTGCATGTCAACTAATAACACAACCAAACCACCTAAGGCCTGATTCTATTATCTTCCTAATGAATTCACTCCTAGTTCTACCCCACCATCCTTAATAATGACAAAAACACTAAATTGCTGCAAATTATTTACCTAGACAAGGCATGGTAGTGTTTATTAAAATTAATATAACACGATAACCAAAAGGAGGCACGGGAGGAATACTTCAGCATCCCTTACAAAAATAACAAAACAAAATAAACAAAAAATGAATAGATGAACAACAACAAAGGATTTTTTTTTTTTTCCAAAAGTTGCTCCGAATTCTTTAGCTACACGTGTCATGGTAGTGTTCTGCTAACAATCCAAAGTCACAAACAATTCAACTCCACATCACAGAATCAATATGTAAACTTTTTCCTCATTAAAAAACAGTTAAAATAACAACATGAAAACCTAAGATGTCAATTAGAGACAGACTCGCAGTGAAGGCAATAGTACTGTCCCATCCCAGGCAAATCTTCATCCACAGGTAAAGGTTCCCTCTCTTCATCAGGCTTCTTTACCTGCGCATAGACCGTGTCATCCCGTGTCTAATTGTCAAAGAATCACACCAAAAAAATCGATTTTCGGTAAAACAAAAAAATTGAAATTTGGGGAAAAAATCAAACAAAACGATTACATAAACCCAAAAAAAAAATGGAAAAAGGATATCTTTGATGAGGAATTTGGTGCGCCGTGCAGTTTTGTGAGAGTATCTCCTTTTCTTCACGCTCCTGTGCGGACATTTGCCACCCATTTTTTAGGGTTTTCTTGAGCTCTCGGTTCCTTTCTTCTCCGCTGCAACTTCAGATTAGGGTTTTTTCCTTTCTCAAGGCGATGGTGAAGATGAAACGACACCGCTTCAAATATCTTTCGCTTTGTTTTGGAATAGAAGATTAACGCTTTAAGCCGGGTTTATGGCGGTTTTATTTTCCACTTTTCTTATGAGTTTAATCTGATTTAATAGTATAAAATTTTTCATATTGTCGCCCAATTAAAACATATTATTTGCATAACCTTTTTAAATATTAAATATAAGACTTTTATTAATGTGACAATATATGATTTAATAATAGTATAAAAATATATAGAAATTAATTTTTTTTTATTATTTGCATATTTTTCAATAATAAATATAAAAATTAATTATACTTATTAAGAGTTTAGTTTTACTACATTGATAGTATAAAACTTTTTATATTGTCATTCAATCAAATAATCTAATTTGGATGACTTTTAAGGAATGTGTGAGACTCAATTACCTTTACTAAATGTCAACACACATGATTGGATAATAATGTAAAAAAATTTATATTATTATTGCATATAAATTAAACTTATTTCTTTATAAATATAATAATGCATAATTAAATTACATTGTGAATATATTAAAATTAAATTCTAATTTTGTTATTAAATGTATTGATTTATGAATTTATTAATTGTATTTAACTTTTATGCATTATTCTTTTCATAGACATCTAATAATGTATTATCAGCTATATGTAATAATTAATTCTTTCATCCATTAATTGAAAAATTATACAAATTAAAGTTTTTGATTGGATGGCTATAAAAAATTAATTTATCAAAATCAAACCCTTATTAATTTCATCGTTCTATACAATGCAAAAATTGTTATGGTCATCATATCATGTATCATTGAATTGCTTTTAACTCTTTCTATAATTATTTTAAAGTTACATAAAATAATATATAAAAATGGTTTAAACTTAAATATAAAATTAATCTCTTATATTTTGGTGATAAACAAAAAAGGTAAAGCTTTATATATATATATATAAAATTTTATCAATGTTTTGATTTAGTTTTAAAAAGCTTTTTTTTATCATATTTACCTGTCTTGACAAAAAAGATAAAAATAATAAGATAATAGAGATTGAGATGATATTAGAGATGGAGAGAGAATTGTGTTTGGTAGTAGTATACAACATATAGTGATTGATGAAAAATAAAAAATATTATATTATAATTTGATTAAAAAGTTGAACAGAAATAAGAATAAAGATTGAATATAAAATGACTACAGGGAAAAAAATAAATTTGTACCCCAAAAATATATCTATACATATCTATAGTGCCCTCCTTTTTTAAGGATAGAAATTGACTCAAAAAATGATCTTGGAATATAGACTATTTTTTTTTGGAGGGCTACCTGGGTCCCTTTTCTCCAAACATTTTTCTATCTTTTTCAGTGTGTTCGTATTTCTGCTCTTGACTTTTACTAAACGCTATCTAATGTTTTCAAAGCATAAATGTCGGCATTCCAATTATGAAAGAAAACTTAATATTTTATGTTTTTGTTGTGATCTATTAACGTTATAGTTTGATATTTTACATGGCTTCTATATTAGTCCAAATACTTTTGGGATTATCTGGTGGTCTATTTTTTTAACTATTGAATTTTATATAAATGACCAAGATTTAATAATATAAATATTTTAAGTTTAAAAATATAATAATTAATAAGATTGTCAAATAAAAATTAAATTTTAAAATTACATAATTATCCTTTATCAATTTCTCCCATTCCCAAATCACCCTTGCCACCTCCTCTTACATCCAAGACAGTAGTAGCCAGAACATCATTCTACACCCAGATCCAAACCCTATAATTGGATTCTAATACCTTGTACCTCGCACAATTTGCACCATTGAAGCACGATCCAATTCCTTTACCTTCTCCTTTTTTTTCATCTCCCTTTTTTCATCAATTTATTTTATTTTGCCTTTTTTTTCGCTTTTTTTTTAACTAAACTCAGACACAAATAAGAAAAACCATAGCGCAAAAGAAGACACCTAACACCTCAACCATCAATGAGACCATTAATGTACAGAGCTTCAACTTTGAATAACATATACGTCTCCCTCTACAAATTAAAGCCATCGCCATTTGAGTAAAGATGAGGGATTTTAGGTCAGGTTTTCTAAGATTTGTTTATTTTCAGGCACCCATGATTTCAACCTCTGGCCGGTCAAGATGAAAGGAGAGTGGTGGTGGGTTGAGAAAAGGTAGTGAAGGAAAAGAGAGGTGAGTGGCTTGAGAGGAAAGGAGGAAATCAAGATAAGAATAATATAGTAATTTAATGGTGAAAATGTAAAATTAAAGGGACGATTAGATGGTCCAAAACATGTTGAGGACCTTCGTAAAAGCCGCCTCCCATAAGATATTAGAAATGTTAGAATTAGAATTAGAATATATTTTAGTGGCAAAATCCAATGTTATTAGAATATAACGTTATAAGTAACATAGATATTCAAATTAGATCACTACAATGTATCTTCATAACTTGAGATAGTAATTTGGTATTTTTTTTTCTCATAAAAATATCTTTTCATAATTCCATATCAAATTCGATAGTAAAATACAGTGTCATATATAATTAATATAGATATTCAAATCTGATCATTGTCTTTTTTATAATTTGATTGCATCAAAAAAAGTATTTTCATAATTTCATATCAAAGCAATATTATAATATAATATAATAATTTTATATTTAACATAGATATTTCAATTAAATGTAGAATGTATGAGAGAGTGATATAAAAATATAATATTAAATCCATCTGGAGTGTTGGCCTCTGGCTCTATTGCAACTGGATCGCAATGGGCAAAAAAATATTGATTTTCATGGAGTCACCACCAAAGTTTATTAAGAAAATTGTTGGGAAAACATTTTTCATAAGAACCATTTAAAACTAGCTTGTCAAAATAGAGTTAGATCTAGGAGTCTATTTATATATAGGGAAGGGTGGAGACGAACCTTATACTACTCTTGATATATCCGTCCTAAAATGGTTATCCAAAAATTAATTGTGCAATTTAGATAATTTAAAAGCATATAAAATTTGCCCAAAAAGGTAAACAAATATAATATTTACAAATAAATGAAATAGACAACATCAAATTGAAAATATTTACAAGTTAAGGAAATAAGATAAAGATATTAGAGACAAAATTGTGAAAAATTAAAGTTTGGTTTGATAGGAAATTCCTACTCCTATGTATCATCTAATATAATGAGGAACTTAAAGATAAAATAAAATAAAATACCCAAAAAAAAAAGATATGAGATCACAAAACATAATGCTGGCAATGATTAAATATGATATTTAAAATTAAATCAAAAGATAAAATAAAATTAAGTTAATTATTATTTTTTTAACTTAATAAAAATTGGGTGATGACACCCTCCATTGTACAAAAAAAAATATAAACCGTAATTATATATATATATTATAAATAGATAGATTATAAATAATATAGATATATTATAGATTATAAATATTTCTTAGTAGGTACACACACACATATGTGTATAGCGGAAATGTTTATAAAAGTGTAAATAAAAGTAGGTGAAGGATAATTTGGTCCCACACTAGCTGTGTCATGGTCCTTTTTACCCACAGATATGAAATGAGAAATTGAAATTAACAGTTAGGATTAATAATTATTTATATTGATTACTTAGGATTAATAATTATATTATTACTGATTTATTAAATATAAATGATTTATTAAAAATGTTGAAAAGTACCAAAATATCCCAAATTCCTCCTACTACGACGGCAACATTACTCTCTTGAAGGAGGACTGTAACCCCACTGCCCTTGACTGCAATGGCCACTGCTCTCCACCATGACAACTATCGCACAACCGAAGTACATGGATCCTGCCAAGGAAGATTGAGTCATTGTTTTTTGTTGGTAGTTTGTTCGGATCAGTCTTCCTCAGTCTTCAAACTAAAATAGGGTTAACTTAGTAATTTCTTTATAATTAAATGAGGAGCATGTGAAGTTTCAAAACAGATGCAAGACCAAATCATCCTCCACCATAAAAGTATTATAAAAAAAAGTAATTTTGATACAAAGTAATTGTTGAAAATAGTTATAAACTTTTATTGACAATTAGAATATGTTGAAAATATAAAAAAAAAAAATCAGTGCAAAATCTTCAAGAGCAAGCGTTTAAACAAGGGTGAATTCTACGACGAGGAGTTTGTCGAAAAAAAGATTTAGCATGAATGGTGCTATTGCT
Source organism: Dalbergia oliveri (assembly GCA_030441495.1). Taxonomy (NCBI): domain Eukaryota; kingdom Viridiplantae; phylum Streptophyta; class Magnoliopsida; order Fabales; family Fabaceae; genus Dalbergia; species Dalbergia oliveri. Next base: position 27,214,348 of record JAMLFY010000013.1, read on the forward strand.
TAATGATGAATAGATATGTGGAGGTGGGCCAATCTATGTGAGAAGATTGCACCTGTGAAATAACATATTGGCCAGTTTAAATAGGAAAAAAAAATCCACCGTTCGCTGAAATTTCGAAACCGTTTGTTCCCTAGTTCAACTACTAGCCTAGTTGAAATTCGAAATTTTTTATATATTTATTCATGCCAGTATGGGAACGTGTGCTATGCACGGGTATTCGACTCTGTTGCAATTATTTAACTATCAATAATGTATAGAATCATCTTGCTCTGCGCCGGGAGAACATGGAAACGCATATGCATTCATATTGCGGACGCATGCATACAACTTGACAATTCAAACAAAATCCGAATGTTGGGAGAAATATGAAACACCAGAGCCTAGACTGGTAAAAAAGTGGTTAGAGAAAAAGAGAATCAGATAATTTAATAATCCAGCTTCGGAAAGGGAGCACCAAATCAAGATACAGACATCAAAATTGACTTAAGCTCTCACCTTTGTATGTGGGGAGAAACAGTACAGTGAAGACTTGCGCATTAAAAATATGAAGGGGTCTCACTGATTAATTTCTCAGCACAACAATAGCTCACATGCTAATGAAGTTTTTGTGTCAAAACCAAATGCCAAAGCTGTACCAAATCCTAATAGAAGAATCCACCCAATAGTGACAAATGAAACAAGAAGCATCCCAAATTTTATCATTCTACGAAATTTTCTAAATAATTTTTTAACCAATCTCAACTGGATCCTTGGTTTATTTTTCACCCATCCATTACAAATATGTTAACGACCATTACTATACCATCAAAAACTATCTATCTACAGCCCCTATATTCTAATGAAGCTTATATGACATTAGCATTTTCCAAGTAGCGCCAAAGTCCTAAAAAGATAAATGACCCAATCATAGCAGGTGAATCAACATACTTCCTGTGTTAGTCCCACAGCTAAATTACATATATACCAGGACACATTTGATCACTGCATGCAACATGTCATCGATCCATTCTACAATTGCCTCAGCCCCCCAACCCAATGACTCTGTTACTAGGATCTAGATTTGGGCCCTATACTCATAACTACAAGAGCATTATGAGTTTCCTTATTCCTATTTTCTTACTATGCTCTGTTATTTGCCCAACTTTATGCCAGCACACAGAATCTAGCATGGGAAGACCTACAAGTTTCCTTACTCCTATTTCTTATTTAATTCATTCCTTTGTGTTGTTATTTGCACTCTTTAATTCCAGCAACAGAATCTAGCGTCTATAGAAGACCCTTTACTAAGATATTCCTTTCAGATAGTCTTACTTTATAGAATTTCACATACATACAATCATTCACATCATTTGCAGTCGATAATGCTTGGACATAACAATGATGTGTAAAGAATGAGTAGAAAAACACCGCTAAGCTAACTGACATAAGGTACAAAACAAGTTGGTTCCTCTTGCCTGCTGAACTACGAATTTAAAATAAAAGAGCTAAATTAATGAAGGCACCTATTGACATAAAAATGTATTACCTCAGCTATAAAAGTTTCAATTTCTGTTTCCATGTTTACAACATTTCAATTGGAGCAGCTTGTAGACTTTCATGATGATTGGACAAACTCATAGTTCAGGTTCTTGATAACTCCACAAATCAAGTCGTGAGGGCAACTCGTTGAATTCAACAGAGCTTTATTGCAGAACCCATAAGTGTTTGTAAATTTACATCAACCAAGTGTTCACAAAACATGCAGGCATTGGTTGCATCAGAGTGTCCCAGATGGACAGAGAAAGGTGTTAATATAAAGCATGAAACATGGAGAAACAGGTGCCAGGGCTTTTATCATCCAGCAAATCCAGTCCAATACACTAATCTACAACAGAGTGAGTTCTTGTGGATTTTCCAAAGCCTGCTTGAGAATATACCCAGCTCTCCTCTTCTTATCATCCCTCTCCTCGTCCCGGCCTGCCAAAGCTGCAGTACGCAAAGCGTCCTTCTTCTGATTCCTGGTATCCAAGGGCTCACCAATAAGCTTCTTCCCAGCCCTGAACTTGAAATGAACAGTAGGCCTCACATTAGGAAGAACTGTTCTCCCTCCTCGCGGTCGTCGTCATCGTCATCATCATCATCACGGAAACCACCACCCCTCCTCATCATCTCAATTGCAGGAGCAAATGCCTCCAACACAGAAACATGGTTCGCAATCGCATCGACAGCCTCAGCCTCATCAGAGAACCTTGCCGGCAAGGCAACAAGAGAAACGTCCTTATTATCCACCGGAGCCTTAAGGAAAGGGTTCCCATCAACTCCCTCACCGTCTCTTTGTCCAAGAGAAACACCACTACCACCATTAACCAGCACAACCGAATTAGTAGCACCACTACCCGTTCCCGCTGAACCATTACACAACAACAACCTCTTCTGCAAGCTCAACAACGACCTCTCAGCCTTCCGGCGTTGCCTCGCCTGCTCAACCTTGTCCTCACGGGGATCAGAGACCCTCTCATCCCACACAGGTGTGTGAATATAAGTGTGAGGATCAGGCAATGCCGGCAACCAAGCTGGTATATTCTTGGAAGGTGGTGCCTCCCAATTTGCAAGAAACTAGGTATAGTTTTCCGGCTCCGAATCACCGGAAAAACCGGTATCGGGCGAGCAAAAGGGACCTCATTTTCACCATTTTCACCTGAATTCACAAACCTAATAAGGTCCCTAACCGTGCCCGAACCTAAAAGGCATTGACTTTGACCAGAACCTGAGAAACCCTTAACCTGTTCTAAATCCTCTAGAGCTAGAATCACATCAAAGACGTTAAATTGCGACCTACCAGCTAGGTTACAGTAAAACTCAGCCATTTTCCCCAAATCAACGAGGTACCTAATTGCGATGTCAGCGAAAGCTTCAATTGCTGAGCCCTTGACTCCGTGAAACCCTGCGGAGTCGCAAATCTGCGCCACGGCGACCTTGGAGACTGCGTGACCGAACTCGTCGGAAGAAGCTCTTCCTCCTCCATGGGTCATGTTCGAACCCTAATGCGAAGGTGCATCAATTAGAGTTCCCAACTAGCTATGCATTGGTTCTTGTTCAGGTTCATGGTGCCTGAATGAATCTGAAGCTTCTAGAAGGTAATTGAAGAAGCCGGTCACGGAGGACATATATGCTTCTAGAAGTTTGCAGTTCAAACTTGTGGGCCTCGTTTCGTTATTGTTGCATCTTGGGCCTCCAGGAAGTTGGGCCTGCCTCCCGATTTTGTTTGCTTTGAGCTGGCATTCTCTTACACCAAAATTAATGCCCTTTAAAATCTTTTGAAAATTTTTTTACTTATTTTTCTCCCCACATCGAATACGCCCTTAAGAGATTAATCTTTAATCTTTAAATAGTTTAGGGGGCATTTGTTTCGGATTCTTCGGATGAAACACCAGTTTTTCCACGCCGCAAAAAAATCACTTTTCTTATAATTGTATAATTTTTTAAAATTAATCAGAATCTCAGGAAAATCAGTTTTCAAGTTTTTTTTTTTTATAGAAGCTAAAAAGAATAATTGTTAAAATAAAAAAAATTAATATTCTTCTTTTTTACTTACATATAAAATTTAAGTCTCATAATCAATTTTTTCTAAAATCTAAAACAAACACAGCCAATATTCAATATATTAATCTTTTAAAAACTAATACATATTATCTTGTTAATGAATTAATATGTTTACCTTTAATCAATTAGATTCAATATTTACTAAAATTAAGTGCATCAAATTGAGTTTATATCAATTAAGTGCATCTCTATTTAGGAGGACTAGCTTCATAATATTTTTGCTTCAATTAGTTTATTATACAATTCTTGGGACTTGGATTTCAAAAATTGCATTTCACGTAAATGAAACTCAGCAATCAACATACCCATTGAACCGTGAAGATGCTTAGACTTTTCAAGCACATTGTTCGGAGACTAAACTTTTATCGTTGTGAAACTTTTAGGCAGTGTCATTTGTGTCTCTTAAAAGTTAAAACTGCTTTACTCAATTATTTTCTATTAAAAAATGCTATATCATGTGCAAGTAGAGTTAAATATGAATGTTGAACAATCAATAGGTTATTCTTTCTATTTTTTCCAATTAATTTTTTGGGAAGGCTTTACAACACACTTTGTAATAGGCATGGAGAAAAAGAGTATGAGATAATAAGAGAAGAAAAATCAGGAGAGTACTAGTGGACATAGACATATAAGATATTTCAAGATAAATAAGGTAGCTAAATAAATAAGCAAACAATAATCTACCAAAATAAGAATAAATAAAAGATATCTTATATGTTAGCCAAGAAAATTTGGGAGTAAACTCTCAATTTAGTTTATGACAATGCCATCAATGGTTACATTGGTTCCTAACAAAAATTAGTTACTGAGATCCTTAACAAAACTGTAAATTGGACACCTAGTCCCGGGTTACATTAAAACTGGTTAATAGTCTGATATGGAGGTAAGAACTGATGATTATAACCACTCTCACTTCATTCCTCATATGATATAGTATTTTCTATTCGGTTCCCTGATTTGTACACAGTCATTTTGACATTAATATCAACAGGTGTAAAATGTAGTTCAAGTAAGTATAGAATTTGGTAATGTAAGGCTTAGATCTGATATTGTCTTTAGTAATGGATGGGTCGTATGGCCCTATTCTTGAAGTTATCGAACTTGTAGTAGACGCGCCAGTAGCCCTCATGGCTTTGCCTTTGTCCAAATCACGAACGTACCTGTTCAAACAGATTATTTATGGAGAAAATTAAATTATTAATTAATAAATTAGAAGCTACTGTGGTTACAATGAATTAGTGCAAGTTATTGTTAGTGAAGTAACAGAGTGAGTGTTTTTGGTCACTGTTTCGGGGTAGGTTCATTTCCCTGTGAGGCATGAGAGAGTTGAGAGTTGAGAGGAAGAGCCGAGGAAGAACAAGGGTAGAAGAAGAAGAGACATCTATTCTTTTTTTGTTATATACAGTCTATTCCACGTATAGGGCTTGATATAGAGCCCGTAAGAATACCATGAGTCTTCCTTTCTCTTTTCCTTTTATGAGACCACTACAAGAGACAGCTGTCATGTTACAAGAGACAACTGTAGTGTTACTTTTATGTACATGTCATGCCTAAAGTAAAATCATACACTATATTTCACTCCAAAACATTAGCCCCCTGCTCAACTAAGAGATGTAGCTCTTTGTTGAGCATGCACTTGACTGCAAACAATATCCCATAGAAGTAGAACAGTTAGTGGAACAAAAGATATTATAAGCAGTCACAAGAATTCAACATAATTTGAGAATTCCCACCAATTGTATGTATTGACCTTAAGAACTTTCAAACACACTTATGTTCTGACTTAGACATGAAACAAGTGTTGACCATGTTTGAAATGTTGATAAACTTAACATGATGGTTTCAAGTTGAATTTCTCAGCATATACTCAAAATGGTAGATGCCAAGATAATGCAGATTGTGAAAATGGCAAGAATTGAGCTAAAACTTGATAGTTATGGCTTGAATGCGAAAAGGTATCTTATCATGTAGTGGAAGCACACAGATAGAACCAAAATTTTCTCAATGTAATGTGAGATCAACAAACACATAAATGTAAAATGTGTGACTCAATGATACCATACATGAGTAATATCTCATCACCAAATAATTCATTTGAGCTACCAAAAACAATTCTACAAGCTCCACACTCTACATTCATATGCTTGAGAGTAAGTCCACATAGTTAGATGATCAAGATTTATCATAATGAAGCATGAGAACAAGATAACAACCAGTTTAAGAATGAGAACACATACACACAAATTATTATCATTATACCATGAAAATCTCTGCAGGGGCATATAATCTCAAGATTTCTAGACAGAAGAAAAGAAAAGTGTGTTTTCAAACGATTATGCACAAAAATCAAGTTTTACATTAAACGCCACATGTTCTTTTCCTCCATTTACCATTATTACTGTTTTGTTGTTTCATTAATCTTCTTATGGAGGTAATACTACTCCTATGCAGTTTATTTACAAATGTGAGAAAGGCTTTAGCCCCTATCATTGGGAATCATCCTTTGTTTGAGCATTTCATTTTTTTTTGTGATATCTTTTGATAGATTTTTTTTTTTAATCACTTTCTTCCTTAGGGTGCTTGATCTCTCTTCTTGTTGCTTCGACATTTTGTGTTGCTATCATATAACCCTTCGTAAGCCCTTGAAAATGTGTTACCTTGCTTAGTTGTTCTCCTAATCTTTTTTTTTTTTTCATACATATACATTAAGGGGTACTCTGTTAAGATTTTGTTGAGCTTAGACAAGTGTTCTCTTTTTTTCCTCTTTAGGCACTACTTTGTTCTTATGAGAATTCTTTTTTTTTTTAGCATGTTTATTTTGTAATAACCACTTCAAATGGCCCTTTATTGGCTCTGTTTTGTAACACCTGCTTTGGACAGGCCTTCTTTGTACTTCTACTTTTCCAATTTTATGATCCTCTCAATGCACTAAGAATGTGGGCTAGACCTTTCTAGCCCCTTGTTTGTTGTTTTATTTGAAGTCCATGGATGCTCTTTACTTTGAGGGTCTTATATCTTGCCCGCTCTTTTGAAGTTTGAAAATCTTTATTTTCGCAATATGTATGTGCCCTTAAAGTCTCAAAATTTTTAAACATAATCAAACTGAAGTACTCTTAAAGATTGTATATGTAGATCATTTCAAATTTTCTTTATATATATATATTTTCATGCTTCATGAGAAAATATAATAAATTTCTTCCTCATTTATCTATCATGGTAAGGGACTTATATCTTTAGCCCCTATTTAATGAAGAGGGGTGGCTTGTCATTTAGCATGTTTCAGCCACCTCTACGGTTTTTTTTTTTTTCAATGTAATGCTCACCTTAAGTGAATTTCATCTGATAATTCTCGCCTTTAGCCCTTTTTTTCCTATTCCTTGCAACAAGGCCATAATAATTTCTTTCTTTTTTTTATTTGCCCACTTGGTCAAGTATTTTCCTTCATCATACAAGTAGTTTTGTTCTAACCCCTTTTAGCCGCTTAAGGCAAGGGTCACTTGGTCAAGTATTTTCCTTCATCATACGAGTAGTTTTGTCCTAACCCCTTTCAAGCCACTTAAGGCAAGGGTCTCCACTCTCGTTTAGAATAGAGGTGTTGCCCCTATACTAGTCCTTTTCAACCACTTAAGGCAAGGACCTCCACTCCCATTTAAGTGAGTAGGTGTTAATTTTGTTCAAGCCTCCTTCATCCACTGAAGGCAAGAACCTCCACTCACATTTTGGTGAGTAGGTGTTGATATTTTCACATTGAGGGTTTTTTTTTTTTCAGCCACTTTGGGCTAAAGCCTTTAATTGATTTCGAGTTAGCCCCTTCCATGCTTTGGGCAAGGGCCTCCACTCACACTTGAGTGGGCGAAGATTCCCAGTTCCCCCGCTTTGGCTGGGGCCTCCACTCACGTTTGAGTGGGCGAATATCCAAGTTAGCCCCCTTCCACGCCGCTTGGACTGGGGTCTCCACTCACGTTTGAGTGGGCGAAGATCGAGTTAACCCCTTCGTCCGCTTTGGGCTAGGGCCTCCACTCACGTTTGAGTGGGCAAAGGTCAAGAGTTAGCCCCCTTCCATGTCGCTTTGGCTGGGCCTCTACTCACATTTGAGTGGGTGAAGATTCCGAGTTAACCCCCTTCCGTGCCGCTTTGGGCTGGGGCCTCCACTCACGTTTGAGTGGGCGAAGATTCGAGTTAGCTCCCTTTCACGCCACTTTGGGCTGGGGCCTTCACTCACGTTTGAGTGGGCGAAGGTCGAGGACTTAGCTCCCTTCCATGCCGCTTTGGGCTGGGGCCTCCACTTACGTTTGAGTGGGCAAAGATTCAAAGTTCTTTGTCTTGGGCAACCTATCACTATTAGTCCATTTTTTTTTTTAAAGCATTGATAGTCCAATTCAATAACAAATGCTCATAAATTACATAAATGACATCATCCTTTTGAAACTCCTCATGATATCTGTGCTTATACTTAGTAATTTTGCTAAGCACGGTACTTTTTTATAAACTGAAACTTTTTCAAACATATAAATAAGCAACAATTTATTTTTAATGGATAAAACACATCAACAAGCGAAAATTTTCAAACCAGCACTCATAGTCATTAGAAATTATACAAATAGCAAAATGTTGAGTACTAGTGCAGAATAGGATTTTACCATTTCAAGCACGGATATTTCACCAGCTAATGATATGATTGTGTATTGTACATTTATTCATACCTTTGTTGCATGCACAACTTCCACTCTAATTTTTGCAAGTCTTAGGTTGAATGATCTGAAAATCTCAAGAAACAAGTAACATAGATATTCGATATAGCATGGTTTGTCGTCTAATTATCAAATGACTATGCAATCAATAATTAAGGAAAAAACAACACATAACAGCTCGTCAATAACAAACAGGAAGGCCATCATTTGGTTTCTTTTATAATAACTCATCTTAATTCATGAGCTTCAAAATCAAAATAGCTAATTTATTAAACAGACACCACCACCAGCAAATTGTTTTCTTTGAGAAGTAAGCTAATAAGCCATGATTGATATACGTGATATTATTTTGAGAAACACAACAGAATGGTATTTTAAAGGCATTCCCATTTTAGGAGCAAGAAGCGAATGAGTACAAGCATACAGCATAGCATTAACTTTTAGTTTCATTTCATTACCAAATGGTCCAAGTATTTTGGGTGAGAATTAAAATCATAAATTGTCCCTTCACACTTTAATGACTTCTGCCAAGGTAATGTAATGATGAACAGCTAAATTTTTTATGATGCAACTAAGCACAACCGCATGCCTCTAAAAAACGAAAACTTGGCCGCTTAGATCAACAAAATAGCAGTGGGTTAGTCGCATGTACTAGATTCAACTGTCATTATAATTTATAAGACAACACATGTTTAGGAAAGACCATCCTGGATTATGTGAATGATCCTAGAATTCTTTGTTTAACTTGCAAATGTGCATAAAATAAAAAATATTATATAAGTCACCTGAATGTTCACAAAGATAATTTAACAATCAAGAATTCGGCCAACAAAGTTTCAGATTGTACAAAGTAGGACAATAATCCAACACTTGTTTCCTGTCTATCCTTAGAAATATCAAATCATAAGAAAGCACAAACCTCAAATCAAATATTAGACAGCAATGAACTTGTAGAGATCTAAATCACAAACGATATCAACATTTTCTTGCTATTTGGCACAGGAAAGCATATTATCATGGGTCTCCTTAACCTTTCATTTTCAAGAGTTTCTCCAAATTCTCATAACCTGATACCCACAACTTGATGACAAACTTAAATCAACCAGCCAGTGGGTGTTTCACACAATTTTCATCTAAAGTTTAATCCAAGAGTATACATCAATCAAATAATCTCAAGAAGCTCACAGCACATTCAGCACAAATTAATTCATAGAGAGTTTAGGAAACTTGTTTTAGAGGCAACTTAAGTGAAACAGGCTCGGATCAAATCATTCACATAGAGACATATTATTTTAACGTACCAAGCAGCATCAAATTGGAGACCAAAGTTATGGTACTTCAAATTTCAGGAAAGAAGTTAAGGGATATAGGGATACCATTTTTGAGCTTATGTGTTTAGAAGGATGGAAGCCAACCGGTGAGATTTCATGGAGCTTCTCTTACGGTGGTTCTCCTTTCATTGTTTGACTTTGCTATTTCGTTGAAGCCGTTTGCTCTCCAGTAATCGCGGTAGCTGTGCTCATCATGGCTACATGTTCGTCATAGAAGAAGAACCGCTCTTGTGGGTTCGGGTGCCACTGTTCGCTGAGAGAGCTACGTCACTGCTCGTCCGTGGCTCGAGATAATGGAGGATGGAGGATCAGATCCTAGCGATTTGGGGATTAGGGCTGCACAAGGAAGGAGTTGCCAAAAAAAGCAAGCTCATGCGCAGGGGTGGCTTCATATCTTGGTCGTTTGGTCCGAGCCTCCGCTCTTCGATAGTGGCAAAGTCGAATCCGTCAGCTGCGTCGCTGGAAGGAACAGCATGAGTCAAGGTAGAGGCTTCAACGATTGCTATTTCCACGCTGGGCGGAGAGAAGGATGTGACGTCTTTAGCCATTGGATTTCGAGGCGGCTAACATTTTTCCCCAGGCTCGGACTCCATCCATCACAGAGGGTCACTCATACTCGCTTCGGGTCTTGTCACCGGGCGCTGATGCTCGCTGGTGGTGGCAGACCGAGGCAAATATTGAAGCTTAGCCAGATTGCGGTTAGGGATTCGAGCTTTTGCACTTCAGAAAGATTGGAGGTTTAGCTGACCTCCTTGCTTCTTCTTCCCTCTTTGCAGTCATCTCATGTCTCCCAGATGGAGTCGCCAAATGTTTCGGGGTAGGTTCATTTGCATGTGAGACATGAGAGAGTTGAGAGTTGAGAGGAAGAGCGGAGGAAGAACAAGGGTAGAAGAAGAAGAGACATCTATTCTTTTTTTGTTATATACAGTCTATTCCACGTATAGGGTTTGATATAGAGCCCATAAGAATACCATGAGCCTTCCTTTCTCTTTTCCTTTTATGAGACCACCACAAGAGACAGCTGTCATGTTACAAGAGACATTATGTTACATGTACATGTCATGCCTAAAGTAAAATCATACACTATATTTCACTCCAAAACAGTCACCTCTTTGATGAACTGAAGAGCCTTTGCGCTCTTTTCATGATAAGCTGAAGGGTGTTGTTGTTCAGATCATAATTCAATCCAGCCTTGGGAAGGCAGCACCAAATCAAGATCCAGACATCAAGATTGACTCAAGCTCTCGCCTTTGTATTGGAGACACACTGAAACAGTACAATAAAGACTTGCGTATAAAAAAAATGAAGAGGTTTCATTGATTAATTTCTCACTACTAAAACAACTCACATGCTAATGAAGTTTTTGTGTCAAAAGCAAATGCCACAGCTGTACCAAATCCTAATAGAAGAATCCACCCAATAGTGACAAATGAAACAAGAAGCATCCCATATTTATCATTCTACAAAATTTTCTAAATAATTTATTAACCAATCTCAAGTGGATCATCAGTTTATTTTTCACCCATCCATTACAGACAGGCTAACAACCATCACCATGCGATCAAAAACCATCTATCTACAATCCCTATATTCTAATGAAGCTTATATGACATTAGCATTTACCAAGGCTGTGCCAAAGTCCTAAAAAAATAAATGACCCAATCATAGCAGGTGACTCAACATACTTCCTGTATTAGTTCCATAGCTAAATTACATATATACCAGTGAAGAATATATAACCTAAATATACAGTTCACTAAAAATGGAAAGAACCTTCTATAAAACCATGATGCAGACAAAAACACTTTGCATATCTAATTAAATTTGTAAGAATTTAATTTCTATATACCAATAGTGTAAAACAACTTTATACTATCATCCAATAAAATTTCATCCAAGTGACAAATCACGGGAAATAACTACCCACCATCACAACCACCCATAATGATTTGTCATCTTGGTTAATTTCTACTGACTAACAGTATAAAATTGTTTTGTACTATCAGTGTATAGAAATTAAACTCATTTTATAATTGGTTGGAAGTATTAAATGGGTACTCATCTTATTCTAATCATCAATGGTAGAAGGCCAAGAAAGTTGAACAAAAATGAAGGCAGTAAACCAGCAACCAATGGAATGCACCCTCGTACCCACCCCAATTCCCCATGGTAACATGTTAGAGGTTGATTCCTTGGCTAGGAAGCCAACAGTACAGCTGATGTATTCAGACATGTCCACATTGAAATTGAAATTTAGTACATGCAAAATATATTGCTTACACATCTTGATAAATCTAAAACGGAAGTTTTCTTTACACTGCAACGTGTTGCTCGATAAGTACAAGCTACCTAAGTTGGGCATGAAAAGTTACACACCAAGCAATCATTTCTTAGCAGTTAATGTTTTAAGCTTATGATCCTAGAGGATTTTATTTTTCCAGCCTCACTCTTTCAGGTTAGTGCTATTTAAACTAGACAGCAAAAACCAGCTGTAAGTTGGGATTGATGAAAAGCAGTTTCAATTTTAAAATGTCTAGAAAGGAAAGAAAATCACTAGACTACAATTACAAAATAGCTTCCACTTTAAACTTGGTCCCATTAAATTCAGGATTTTAAGAGTCAAACAATTTAGCCTCTCCTTCTTTGCAATCAAAACATAGGAAAAATAAGTAATAATAAAACTTTACAAAAATGACCTTGACTTGTGAGCAAAGACATTTATCAATGTGTCAGAATTTTTAAAAGGAAAACACAGGCAAAGATAAGCAACATTTGTTTTCAGGAAAGAATGGGAAAGATGACAAGCATCCAATGTTTAGGAAGTAAATTTATCATAGAAAAGAAATGAAGCTAGTTTCTTTATCAGACAAATGTTTCACAGGGAGGTGAAATGATATTATATTTGTATGCTTTGTAATTTACAATTACACCCTCATCAGAGACGGCATCATGAAACTCCTAAGTTTTGACATAAAGTGAAAAAATACAGAACATTTTCTCTCTTCTATCCATCCCACTTCCAATAGTTGCACATCCTTTCCTACTTTACTCTTATATCCTCTAATTTCCTCTGTTAGCTTGCGAAGTCCTTTCAATAGAAGAATGTATTTGTAAAATTAAAAATGAGAAAGCAAATATGGTGGAAAACAAGAAGTGCTCCTAATGGAAAAGCAAAATGAGACAGTGAGCCTAAGTGGCTAAAAGTTGCAGCAAAAGTTTTGGCAGTAATGAGGATGCTATGATTTTATGGCAGTGTGCAAACATGAAGCTATTTGGTGTATTCGGTTGGAGATGAATACCTGTATTTCAATTGAGAAATCTACTTCTCACAACAATGTTATCATTCTACTTACTAAAGTATTAGCTCAGAAACTTAGGAAATGAAAGAAAACTTCTTCAGCTCATCATGTAGTGATGAATTATGAAACTAACTAAACAGTGATCTAAGTTCTTTCACCAATCTTTCACAAACAAATTAATCACAAAAGCAAACCAACAATGTTTAATGATTGAATATGGTCTTGCTCACAGAAGAAGATTTGATAAAATTAGTTTACAAATAAAAGACTATATTTAAGCCACATAAAACTGCCAAAAGTGCCAGCTTGATTCGGGTAGCTTGTATCTAATATTTGCTCACAATATAACATAATCCCATAAATTATTGAGAACAAAATCTTTTACTATAGTCAAATATATTACTTGCAAGATGACACAAGCACTTATTACTCCAGTCACAATTATTGACAGTTAAAGTTTTGATCGCTTTGTCGGCAAGAAACGACATATCCAGCTAGCTACGTAGCAGCACCATGGCTTGCATGGAGAATGTGTCTTTCAAAATGGACGCCTCTCATACTAACAGCTCACTCATCACTCTACATTCGTGCACCTAAACCTTCATGCATGTACTCTTCTTCACACTTCCCCTGCTTTTTCATTCTATTTAAAGCAAGTATTCTTCTCCAAGACACATCACACCCACTTGATCACTGCTTGCAACAAGTCATTGATCCATTCTACAATTGGCTCAGCCCCCCACCCATTAACTCTGTTGCTAGGTTCTAGATTTGGGCCCTATACTCATAACTACACGAGCAACACCCAAAACCATGACAAGCCTAATCTTTGAGGAGACTGAAGTGAAGGTTCCAGAATATGATTCTAATGGTCTAAGCTATGCCTGGCAATCAATCCGAGCCCCAGTTATAATACCACTCCTAAAACTAGCAGCCATACTGTGTGCAATCATGTCTGTAATGCTGTTTGTGGAAAGAGTAAGCATGGCAGCCGTAATTTTGGTTGTAAAACTGCTGAGGAAGAAAAAATACACCAAGTACAAGTTGGATGCCATGAAACAAGACCTGGAGAAAAACAGAAGCTACCCCACAGTGTTGATCCAAATACCTATGTATAATGAGAAAGAGGTAACCTTGCTTTTCACCTATGGATTTTTGCACACAAAAAGTATGTCATATGATATCTCTGCATGTTTATATCATTTAACAATCAAAGATCGTGCAGCTATCTTATTCTAAAATGCCACATAAATGGCTAGATCATTTTTTGACACTCGACAGTTTATACTTGTGAACCATCGTGGATAACACCCAGAAAATCCTTTATCAACAATAATTAGTAGAAAGCATGGAAATTGACTTTAAATGTGTTCCCAAACACTTTACATGTTCTTTATTAATTTCCTTACTCCTACTTTCTTATTTTATTCATTCCTTTCTGTTGTTATTTGCACTCTTTAATTCTAGCAACAAAATCTAGTCTATTGAAGACCCTTTACTAAGAATTTCCTTTCAGATAGCCTTGCTTTAAAGAATTTCACATACATACAATATATACATCATTCTTCAGTCGATAATGCTTGGAAATAACCATGATGTGCAAAGAATAAGTAGAAAATCACTAAGCTAACTGACATAAGGTAACAAACAAGTTTGTTCTGCTTGCCTGAACAAGGAATTTAAAATAAAAGAGCTAAATTAATGAAAGCACCTATTGACGTAAAAATATATTACCTCAGCTATAAAGTTTCAATTTTTGTTTCCAGGTTTACAAGCTTTCCATTGGTGCAGCTTGTAGGCTTTCATGGCCATCGGACAAACTCATCGTTCAGGTTCTTGATGACTCCACAAATCAAGTCTTGAGGGTAACTCGTTGAATTCAACAGTGCTTAATTGTAGAACCCATAAGTGTTTGTAAATTTACACCAATCATGTGTTCACAAATCATGCAGGAATTGGTTGCGTCAGAGTGTCTAAGATGGACAGAGAAAGGTGTGAATATAAAGCATGAAACAAGGAGAAACAGGAATGGTTACAAGGCAGGTGCTCTAAAAGAGGGTTTGGAGAAGGAATATGTAAACAATTGTGAGTTTGTAGCAATATTTGATGCAGATTTCCAGCCAGAAGAGGATTTTCTCTGGAGGACAATTCCTTTTCTGCTTGAGAACCCAAAGTTGGGTTTGGTTCAGGCCAGATGGAAATTCGGTAACACTACCCTGTTATACTGTTACTGTGATATCAATGAGACAACAAGCATTATTAATGAGTCCGTGAAATGGATTTTTAAATTCTTTTTTGTATGTACAGTGAATTCAGAAGAATGCATAATGACACGGCTTCAAGAAATGTCACTTGATTATCACTTCAGTGTTGAACAAGAAGTGGGTTCTTCAACATACTCATTCTTTGGGTTCAATGGTAAGTCGAGACACTTACTGGACTATATCACCTAGGTAGATCTGTTTATCCACACTTACTTTGTACCATATTATACAGGGACAGCAGGAGTTTGGCGGATTCGAGCAATACATGATGCTGGAGGATGGAAAGACCGAACTACTGTGGAAGACATGGACCTTGCAGTTAGAGCAAGCCGTAAGGGCTGGGAATTTGTTTTTGTGGGTGATGTAGCTGTGAGTTGTCCGTGACTTATCTAGTTCCTTTGATACTGTTTTGTGTTTTAAATTTCAATAACCCATCAACTCTCTCCATGGGATGCTTTTACTGCTTACCAGGTCAAAAATGAACTACCAAGTACATTTAAAGCATACCGATATCAGCAGCACAGGTGGTCATGTGGTCCAGCCAACCTCTTTAAGAAAATGACAAAGGAAATCATCATTTGCGAAGTGAGTAAACAACAATTTTAAGATCAACAAGTGAAAAAACTGTAATTTCCTTACAGGATTATGACTTTCAAACTTGTATATCATATGCTGATTGAGACTTATATTCATCATCCAGAGGGTATCACTTTTGAAGAGGTTCCATCTCGTGTATGCTTTCTTCTTTGTGAGGAAAATAGTCGCACACTGGGTCACATTCTTCTTTTACTGCATAGTTATACCAGCTTGTGTGATAGTTCCAGAAGTCAATCTCAAAAAGCCAATTGCCATATACATCCCAGCTACCATTACAACTCTAAATGCGCTCAGCACCCTAAGGTAATTACTTGGTTTCTGACAGCAAAGTAATTTTTTATTTTTTTCCAATGCCCCTCAGTTATTCTTAACTAATCCATTCACTTATACATGACAGATCCATCAATCTACTAGTACTCTGGATACTTTTTGAGAATGTCATGTCACTCCATCGAACTAAAGCAGCAATTATAGGACTCTTGGAGGCAAGCCGTGTCAATGAATGGCTTGTGACTGAGAAGCTTGGGAATGCCTTGAGACGGAAGAACAATGCTCAGACATCAAGAACTCCACGGTTTCAATTTATAGAAAAGTAAGCACCAGCTAATGTGCAGATTTTTCATCTCAACAAAGCACTTTATGCAACTAACAGAACAAATTGCCATTAAACCACTCTACATTTCTATAAACATTGGAACTAAACTCTAAATTACAGGGAAAGACCAACAGAAACATGCCATAACATTCAATTTTATTTTAGAATTTTTTTTAACTATAACGTAAGATTAGACTGCAAGGTAGAGAATGCAATCTTGAAATATCTGACTATTACTCCCTATAAATTCATTATGATGCATACTTATGAATGTTTACTTTTATTGACAGGATCCACCCGTTGGAGATTCTAATGGGAATGTTTATGTTGCACTGTGCAATCTATGACGTGCTATTCGGACGTGACCACTACTTTGCCTATCTGTTCTTGCAGGCTGGGGCTTTCTTTGTTATGGGATTTGGGCAAGTGGGTACAATTATCTCAAACTAAAGCTTGAAGCCTTAAAGGCATCGATAAACAAATGTTAGTGTTTCAGTTGGTACTGTTTGTGTTTACAAAATTAATAGACTACTATTAGTATCAAGAAGCATGGAATTTATGAGAATAGCTACAACTGCCTACCTAGTAGAACCACTCCTACACATGGTATTAAGATCTCTCCATAGCCCTGTATACCTAGCAGAGATAACAGTGTATGTGTATGGGTAATCATGAAGTTTATGTTTGTCGATTGCCATCACATAAACATTGCAAGTATTTCATATTTTTAATTTCCAAATGATAAAGGCAGAGAGGAACATGTTGTGACTTGTGAGGCTTATCTCTGTTCTAAAACTCATTAGTCTCATGACATATTGACAACACCAAAAATATTAAAAGAAAACAGAGAAAACATTAGCCTTTGGGTTCAGGTGCTGCGCAATAAATATAGATGTTCCAATGATCTGCTTCCTGATATAAAAAAGTCTCATGTGGGCTCTAATGCTTGGAGGGGCATAACTCATGTTTGGCCTTTTTTCAAACGGAACTTAATTTGGCACATTGGGAATGGTTCGACTATCTCCTTTTGGCACGATCACTGGATACCAGGTGTGCATAATTTAGCTGATTTTTCTTCCATTGATTTAGATGACGAGTTATCTTCTAGTCAGTTTTGGATTATGCTACTGCTAATGGTAACTGAATTATGAGAAACTTATTCATGTACTTCCAGCTAATTGTATAGATTTATTAACTCAAATTAAAGCACCAGAGGCGTCCTTGGGGAAGATTCGTGGCCTGGTCTTTAACAACTTCTGGTGTTTTTGCGGTTAAAACCTTATGGCATTTTGGTTGATGTTGCTGCTAATGGAAACAAAAGACTTTTTCAAGCTGTTTGGAACCTGGCTAGACCTCAGCGTCTTAGATCTTTTGTGGTTGGCTGGAAATGATGCTCTTTTAACAAATGTTAATAGATTCGGCGACATCTTTCTCTTCTTCTAGTTGTGTGGTTTGTGGTGCTAATGATGAATCAGTGCTCCATGTCCTGCGTGACTTCAGGAGCGAGAGTCTTTGGATGAGCATTGAACCTAGGCTAAATCATTGTGAGTTTTTCAACAATCAACTTCAAGCTTAGTTAGAAGAACTTATTATCTTAGTCTCCTACCTACAAGGGACCACTTGGCCCCTCTTATTACTATCTGTAGTGTATTATGGAACACAAGGAATTTATTTATCTTTGAAGGCAAGAATTTTACTCTCCAAGATTTATTGGCTAAATGTATCTGGCTATCTAAAGACTACTTTGCAGCTCATCAAATGTTACTTTCTGCTAAGAAGAAGGTGTCAGAGTTCACTATCAGACAAGTGTGTTGGAAACCCCTCCAGCTAATTTTTTGAAGATTAATTCGGATGGTTCTGTTTTTAACCATCTTGAAGCTTCCTGTGGTGGCATCTTGCAAGACCATCATGGTAATTTCATTCGTGGTTTCAGTGCAAATTTGGGAATATGTTCGATCACTCATGTTGAGCTTTGGGGCATGTATATGGGTCTGAAGCTAGCCTTGGCAATGGGCTATGGAAATGTTCTTTTAGAGGTTGATTCTTTATGTGCAGTTTTGCTTTGTCAAAATGACATCCTGATTCTCATGGTTGCAGATCACTAATTTATGCCATTTGTGATCTCTGTTCTCATTCTTGGAATGTGCAGATTCATCATATCTTTAGAGAAGCTAATTATTGTGCTGATGGTCTAGCCAAATATGGGCACAAGCTTCAATTTGGGATCACTATTTATGACTCTCTTCCCTCTGTTATTTCTAGCTCCTTTTTGGCTGTTTGTATGGGTATATCCCAGGACAGGATTATTTCTGTGTAATTGTTTTTAACTGGGCTTTTGCCCCTAAGTTTATCAAAAAAAAAAAGAAAACAGAGAAAACAACAAGTGCTTCAAGTTATCTGTACACTCGAAAATTCAACACCATCCATAAGAGGCTAGTACTACCTTCTATCATGACTCATTCTCTCACATGGAGGAACCAAAAATTAATTAACCCTCAAGGCACTATAGAGTACGGACTATACTAGGCCCAATATCAAATGGGCTGGACATTGGCTTCAAGGCCCAAGTCAATCAAAGGGGATCCTAGAGAAGGATGTATCCCATAAAAATAGGAGTCTAACTGCTCCCACTCAAACCCTCAGAAAGGCCTCAGAGCAGGAGACTCAATAACACATAAAGGTATGCACGTTTGCAAATAGCAAAGAGGATCATCACGGCAGCATCGTATTTCGTAGCCTCTATCTGATTTACCATTTCCGAACGATAAACACAAAAGACTACTCTCCAATTTCAAGGGTAAATGAACCTTTGTCTCCTTTTAAAATTGAAAAACACTACTCATATCAGAACTGCAATTCTCAAACAGATAAAGGGATAAATTCAACACCATAAAATAAGTAAATAAATCTATCATCCAAAACCTTCAACTCTTTCACCGGTACATTTCCTCAAACACATCAAGATCAATTTTATTGCAAAGGAATGTACCTTCCAACACTGCCAATGGCTTTATGGAAATGATTCAATGACTATCAATCGCTGCACCTGGACAGCCTTCACCTCTGTTCTCAATCTTTTCGATGGGTATAATCAATAATCTATACCAAATTAATAATAATATATTTAAAAAGTAGATAAACCTGTTATAACCGTACAGCTAGGGGAAATTATGAAGGAGAGAAAATTTAATAGATTCAACTTACAGTGAAACAGAGAGAAAAATGCACTCTGATCAATGAAGATAGGCCTAAAGCTCAAACCCGAATTAGAAAGGTTTCATTACAGAAAGGTTCAAGGGAAGGGAGGGACAGCTAGATCCTTTTGGTTTCGGTATTATTGGGTCCCGTAGAAAAGGAATTCTTGGCCTTTTTGTTTTGGGTTAAGTTCGAGTAAGGTTTGTTATTTTTACTGGTTCGATCCATCCCAAGTTTGACCAAAAAAAATATCCCAAAAATATGGTATTTTTTTTTTTGCTTTCGCAAGATATCCACCGTCAAGCATCCATATGCTATAGCCTTATTTAAGGGATAAAAATTGATAACAGCATTTAACGTTGCTTCATTCTCAAAGGTAAAGTTTGATAGGAAGGCAGAAATAATTGAGAAATTTAAAACGAAACATAAACAATAAATATGTATAGGGATATTATTGAAAAAAAAAATATTAAATTTCTATTTTTTATCCTATTTACATTTTTTAAAACTATAAAAATTTTATATTTTTCTATTCAAAATTTTTATATCCACTGCTAAATAAATTTATATCTTCAATATTTTTATATTTTTATCCTATATCACTATCCTAATGCTACCAAAGCGAAACGCCGGAAAGAGAGACTCCTCAGCAACCCGCCTTGATCCCATGGTTCCTGCGCCTTTTTGTTAGCGGCTAAAATATAACATTTTACAATGATTCAGTCGTACTCACCTATGTGTTAGCATATAGGGTGGTGTATATTCCAATCATTTTATTATATCTGTATTCAGGGACGGATGCAAACGGGGCAGGTGGGGGCCTCCCTCCCTCTCCTCCTCTTTCATCCTAGTATACATACATATATATTAAAAAAAATGTTACTAATGAGATTTTAAATATTAATAAAATATTTTGTTACATGTTTGTCTAAAATATTGTAAGTTTTGATTTATTTTATATCCATCTGGATTTACTATTCATACAAAAAAATATTTTAAAACTGTCTCACCAAATAAAAAAAGTAAAACTATGTTTTCAACTCATTTTTATTTTCCAGTTACCTAAACATTAAACTCTGAATCTTTAATATCTATAACGCTAATTCGATGATATTGCATAACCTGATGGATATTTATTTCACACAATTTTAAACAATTTAGTCAAAATTTTAACTTATATCTATTTACTAATAATTTGCATCCGAAATTTCAAAACTGTTATATAAGTTTTGAAAAATATGTGAATGAATTAGTAAGCTAAACAATTTAATAAAAAATTAAACTTAAAACTGTTATCTATAATTAGAGATTATTAATAAAAATGCATATTGTTTCAAAATTAGAATTAAAAGTGAATACAATTAATTTTGATATTTTATTTTATTAGCTTCCCGCCCCTGCATTTGTTATTGTCTGGACGTGTCCTTGGCCGTATAGTTGTTATCGGTTATTTTTCTAGACCCTAATTTTTATCAGATACTTTCTACCCAGTATTAGATCTTTATTTATTGATTAATAAATTTCATCTCACAAAAAATAAAATATAAACATACAAACAAATAAAAATTTACGGCTATGTTTGTTTGGGTATAAATAATGTGTAAATTTTTGTTGATAAACTTCGCATGTTAAGTCAAAATTAATCTTAATAATGAAAAGATGATCTTAGGGAAAAAAAAAATGAGAAACGGTAGATTCAGTGGGTGGACTTGGACCTCTGGCTTGACCTCATCAGCAAATCCAAATACGCAAACTCTTAGCTGCAAATGAAAATAAACTTTGGAATAATTACTTTGAGATGACGTGGCGCGCAACACCATCAATTGTTTACATGGCGACACCAAGTGTATACGGTCGGTACAATAAGGAGACATTCTAGGTGATCTTGAAAAAATATAAAATATTTACTTTATTCTATTTAGTAATTGATAAGTTATTTATTATATTGAAAATATAAAAAAATAAAAAATAATAATAATTTATAAAATTTATATGTCAATTAATAAAAAAATAGACTAAGTGTTATCGTTTATTTTTATACACCTAAATATTTCTCATACAAGAAAAGAAAAGAAAAATCTGAATTTGGGAATTTATAGTTGAGACTTAGCTATGTTTTAAATTTAAATTTAAAAAAGAAATTTATAATATAAAATTATACTATAAATCATCCCATCTAAATTTTAAACTCACACACATATTCAGAAACAACAAATTAGAATGAGATTATGAGAATGAGACAGAGTGGATGAAATCAGCAGGATCCCCTTTGAACGGGCCAAAGCGGGGATGTGGGCCCTTGGTTCTTGTCCTTGTCATTATTTGAGCAGAATCACACCAGCTACTAACTTTGGTATCAAAGATTGTCCATTATTTTATGCCTCCAAGTGGCCCTAATTATTGTGATTAATTTCAAAGTCAATCCCACGCAAGTGGCCCTGCTTCCTTTCCAAATCACTCTCAATTGCCGCCACCGCAGGAGAAACTTTTGCATATACTTCAGGTGGATGTGAAAATTTAAAGTAAGTTATAATTAAAATAACACTCTATTATTGAATATAAAATATATATACACAATATTTGAGGAACATCTAAGACCTTCTCCCATCCATGATGCGTTGCCAAATCTCTCTTGTCCTATTGATCCCTTGCTTTCATGATCAAGAATATGGTGAATTATATGCAATTTCATGATTAGGTTTTACATCTTAATTCAATATAATGGGATGTAAAGTTGGTGTCTATATTTTGAATTTTTATAATCTATTATAAGTGATTTTAGGTTTAAAAATGTTTTTTTCCTCTAAAGACAAGTGAATTTTAGTTTTGGTCTCTAAAATATTATTTTGTGTGGTTTCAATTCGAACATTTTTAAAATTGTTTAGTTTTAGTACATATCACATATATAATTGTTGATAATCACATATGATTGAATAACTTGATCTTGCATTAGTTAGTTCAACATTTAATATATACAATTTTAATTGCGGAAACTAAAAATAAACAATTTTAGAAATATGTGAACTAAAACTAAGCAAAAAATATTTACGGACCAAAACTAAAGGTCACTTATTTTTCAAGGACCAAAATCATATGTAAACAATCATTTTGCTTTATTTTGTTGATACACTTTATGATTGTTTGATTATGAATTTATGGATTTTTATATAATAAAATAAATAATATTTGTATGTTATGGTACGGTGTGTTATCGCGATTCTGATGAAAATTAAGCATTATTTTTTGGTAGGTGTCTATGCATTTAAGATTAGGTGTTTTACATCTAATTTCAATCTAATTAATATTGATCATTATTTATTGAAATTAGATTAATGTAAGTGTCAAGGATTCAATTCTTACATTAGAAATGAAGCAACTTTAAAATCCATGACAAACACGTATTCCTTAAAATGACCTAGCTCAACACACAAAGAGATTAATAACTAACACCACTAGAAACGTATGGATACTGAGATTGTCATGTTTTGGAAAAATTGTGGGTGTTAATAATGTGGACCACACACCCGTCGATAAACCTTCAGGTATAAGCTGGCACCACCACGCGCCACTTGGCGGGAAAGTGCAGATGTACGATGTTATTCTTTTTATTTTATCTTTAAATTTTTTGTTAAAATTAAACCGATGAATGTACCAACGGGTACTTAATAATTTATTTTTTAATTATTTTTGTTAAATATTCTCGATGGGGGACGAAAGGTGTATTTATCATTATGTTTTATTTTTATTTATTTTTAAATTTATCGATAGGTTTCCGACGGGTGTATTTATCATTATTTTTATTATATATTACCGATAATAAATCGGGTATATATTGTTATTTATTTTTCATTTAATTTTATTAAATATTATTGACCGATAAAGAAGGCATATTAACATTGTGTTTTATTTTATTTATTGTAAAATAAAATGGGAGTGGGTATATTACTTACGTTTGATTGGTGTTTATTTTTAAAATTATTAATTATTAACTATTACCGACGATGTCCAAGGTATTTGAAATTTCACATGTTGCGCACAACCTTTGGTGTTTTGTACTGTCCATTGGTAAATCCTTCGGTAATTACCTAATTGAAATACACCGTTTTACTTAACACGTACCCGTCGATAACCGCTTAACCCCCGTGAGTCTCCTTCCTCCTCACTTTGCAAACCATTCCTTTCTCTAAACCCCTCTCTCTAAGTAACATTGTCGCCATGTATTTTGCTCTTGTGCGCCGTCAGGAGCTTCGTTCGAGAAACGGAGGCCACCATTACGATCTACGGGCTTTAGTGAGCATTTTAATCGGTTTAGTTTTTTTATTTGTCTTACCTTTTTTGTTCATTTATGGTGCCCATAGAGTTGTGTTTTGTTGCATTGGTTAGTAATTATTGTTGTTAATTTGTTAATGTAGGAGTTTTATTTAAAGGTGACAACTATTATCGATTTTGGGATCGGTTTGTTATTTTTATTCTTTATGTTATTTTATGTTTTCTATATATGTAAGTATGTTGATTTAAGTTAATCATATTAGATTTTCAGGATTGGATTTGGTTGGATGTCGTGCTTTCCCACATTTTGTATTTTTTTGATATAGAGGTTAGTAACTAAATCCTTATTATTTATATCGTTTAATGGTTTAATATGTATGTAGAATATATAGAGACTTATGTTTTCTAGGATAGAGTTGTAGGAAATGGGATTGCATGATTAGGGGTGGGCGTAAAGGTCCTTCCAGACTTATTTGCATTGTTTGCTTGGATTCTTTGTGTTTGCAAAGATTGCAGGATGCATGTTGTGGAGTTATAAGGGGATGTGCAATAGAATGGATTTTAGGATTATGTGAATTGTATGTAATTATTATAATGTATACTATTTCATTATATTTATTCTGTTATTGATCTTTATAATAAAATCTATAATTATTGAATTGACTGAAATATCTAACGATGGAAGCTCTAATTTTAAGGGAAATACTGCGAAATTTTGTTAAAATTTTTTGTAGGAATAATATATTAAAAAAAGTAACTATTATTTAAAAAACTTAAAAACTTGTTGAATTTGTTTAAAAAGAATAATTTAAACAAAACTTAAAGACCAATTGAGTGTGTTTTAAAGACCAAGTAAAATAAATATCTACGATAGAAGCTCCTAATTTAAGAGGAGGTGCTGTCAAAATTTTGTTAAAAGTTTTTGTAGGAATAACAGATTAAAAAAAAAGTAACTATTGTTAAAAGTAGATAAACCTGTTATAACCATACAACTAGGGGAAATTATGAAGGAGAGAAAATTACTAGATTCAACTTACAATGAAAGGAGAGAAAAATGCACTATGATCAATTATAAGTGATTTTAGGTTTAGGGTTTAGGGTTAAGTAAAACTAGGGGAAATGTTTTTTTCCTCTAAAAATAAGTGAATTTTAGTTTTGGTCTCTAAAATATTATTTTGTGTGGTTTCAATCCAAACATTTTTAAAATTGCTTAGTTTTAGTATATATTACATATATAATTGTTGATAATCATGTATGATTGAATGAATCTAATTGCATTAGTTAGTTCGACATTCAACATATACAATTTTAATGGAAGAAACTAAAAACAAGTAATTTTAGAAATATTTGAACTAAAACTAAGCAAAAAATATTTTAGGGACCAAAACTAAAGATCACTTATTTTTCAAGGACCCAAATTATATGTAAACAATCATTTTACATTATTTTGTTGATACAATTTATGCTTGTTTGATTATGAATTTATGGATTTTCATATAATAAAATCAATAATATTTGTATGTTATGGTACGATGTGTTATCGCAATTCTGATGAAAATTAAGCATTTATTTTTTGATAAGTGTCTATGCATTTAATACTAGGTATTTTACATCTAATTTTAGTCTAATTAATATTGATCATTATTGATTGAAATTAGATTAATATATGTGTCAAGGATTCGATTCTTACATTGGAAATGAAGCATCTTTAAAACTTGTGACCAACATGTGTTCCTTAAAAGGACCTATAGTATACAAAGAGATTAATAACTAGAATCTAATGATGAATACCCCAGGAAATAAAAAAAAAAACAATTAGACATATGTTCTCTTCTCAAGTACAATTGAGAATTAACTTGGTCACACTCTAAGGGGAGCAACTTCAGCATTGACTGACTTGTTAAGCATGGAGCAACTATTGGGGAATGTTTTAAAATATGTCTAAATTTTCATGATGACATAATTTGTATTTGTGTTTTTTCCTTTTGCTTGCATAAAAAGAAAGAAAGAAAGATTTAACTTGGTTAGTTTTCTTATTCCCATCATTAGTATTTTTATTTAAAGCTCTACAATATTTTATTTTATATTACCTCCATTTTAAAAAAAATGTCCTTTTTATAATGCCCCAATTTTTCCTGTGCAAAATGACCAAAATATCTCTGTCATTTTTACATGATTTGAGGCCGAAATAGTCTAGGTCATCCTCAATAAGATATTTTGATATTAGAATAAGATTATATGATGATTAAATAGCAATCTGTGCAAAAATCATAATTTCTTATTTTTCAATGTATAAATGACCAAAACACTCCTAGATCATTTTTGCCTTGAAATCAAGTACAACTGGTCTAAGCTACCCTCAAGGGGTTAGTTTTATGTTTAAAGGGGATTATTTGCGTTATGAATTATATTATAGGTGAAATGCCAAAATTCTTCTAGGGTAATTTAATGCGAGATTAAGCGAAAATTGAACTTGATCATACAGAAAGTTAGAAAATGTTAATTATAAGGGATATATGATATTTGGAAATGTTCAGGTGATTCAGAGAGTTTTTATGTGAAATTACCATTTTACCCTTAGTTAGTACTAAATGAGCTTATTTATGTAATTAAGTAAATATAGGTAATATTAAGCTCTAATTAAAGATAATTAATTTTATTTATTAACCTTGAGTCAAAATAATTATTTGAGGTAATTTTAAAGTCTAAGATTATTTTAGAAAAGTTTAATTTCTTTTCTTAATTAAAAGGGTTCATAAGACAAATAATATTAAGTATAAATTAGTGCATTATCTTTCTTTTTCTTAAAAATTATATTGTGGATTTATTTTTTTATTATTATTTCAAATTAATGGAGTACTAAAAACTCCACTACAAGTGTAGGTCATTCCTTAATCTTGTTTTGGAGCATCTTAAATGCTTCTTTATTAACCACCTACACTACATAATCCATTACAAATTAAATATGCCTCAAATAAATGTCCTACCACTCACAAAAATTGAAAATTTGCTCCCCATTATAGCCAAAATCCAGCTGCCTCACCCCTCCCAAAACTCCTATATATATATGTGTTTTTCCAAGCCTGATACACACACAAACACTCATTCTTATCATTTGCATTTTTTGTGGTAGTCTTGCTCACAAAAATTGGCCAAAAATCCTCTTTCTCTCTAAACTCCAAGCTCTCTTCTTCTTCCTCCTCCACCTCCAAGAGACTCCATTCTCAACCTTCATCCAAGCTCTCAACCTCAAACCAACACATATCCACCATAGATCAACTCCTAAACACATAACTTTTCCATTCCAAGACACAAGATCACAAAAAAATTCTTCCTCCATTTCTTCTTCTTTGGCCGAAACCATCATCACATCTAGAGAAGATTTTTCTTCTCTTTAATTCATAAAAGATAAAGTTTCACATTTGTAACAAGAAACAACTTGGTAGGGATTTTATTTCATGTTCTTTCTCTTATTCTTCTCTTATATTTTTCGATGATTTTGATTGTTGATGACCATGGCTTGATGATGAGGAATCATGGTAGTGGTTGTAGATCCATCATATAATTGACCTCTAAAGCTCAAAGTTTGATTTTTGTTGTTAAAAGAATAATGGAAAAATTGTTGATTTTCTTTGGATTGTTTCTTTTTGAACTTGATGATGAGTTCAAGAAATAAAGTTCTTGAAACTATGGTAATAAGGGACTCTAAAGTTCACTTCCTTTTTGTTAAGATTATTTGGGGTTAAAAAGCTTCATTCTCTAAAAGTCTTGTGTTTTGAGCTTAACAAGATATAAAATGAGCTTGCATCTATGTTTATGTTTCAAGCTCTTGCATATCATGTTTAAATTCCAAGTCTTGCATATCATGTTTAAATTTCAAGTTATCACATTAAATCTTGAAGATAATAATGTAGATTTGTATTTTCATGTTTAAATTCCAAGCTTTGCATATCATCTTTAAATTTCAAGTTATCATCTTAAATCTTGAAGATAATAATATGGATTTGCATCTTCATGTTTAAATTTCAAGCTTTGCATATCATGTTTAAATTTCAAGTTATCACCTTAAATCTTAAAGATAATAATATGGATTTGCATTTTCATATTTAAATTCCAAGTCTTGCACATCATGTTTATATTTCAAGTTATCACCTAAACTTTGAAGACTTAAAAATAAACTTGCATCTTCATATTTATATTTCAAGTCTTGCACATCATATTTATATTTTTAAGTTATCACCTTATAATGATAAAGATTAAAAATGAGATTGCATGGCATGTTTATGATTCTAGTTATCACCTAAATCTTTAAAGCTCAAGACTTACCTCTTTTATCTTAAATGGGAATTTTGATTTATGGACACATTTCAAATATATGATTTTCAGCCTTATGAGGATCTTGGATTTGAAGTTGGTTTTATTTTATTTTGAGGCTTGAATCTTGTCTTTGAGATACACTAGGAATTTTTTTTAAAGAATTAGAAATTCAAAAGGGTTAAATTTTCTCAAGTTTTTAGAAGTTAAAATTATGGTTACTAATTAAATTTAATTAAACCTATAAGGTTATTGTTTGGTAATGTTTAAATATGTAAAAGTTGCTAATAATTTTTGTAAAAATTATTTTTAGCATTTTTGGAAGAACTAGTAGTTAGAAATGATCAAAATTGTAATTTTATAAAGTTTTAGAAAATTAATTTTCTAATACTATTTATTACTGTTTTGGTACTATTCATATTATTCACACATATAAGAATTAATAATATTTATTGTAAAAATTATTTTTAGTACCTTAGGTGTAGAAAAGAGTAATTATAAGTGTTAGTTTAGACCGTTTTGTAAAATGCGAAAAGTTATATTTTGAACCATCAATTATGTAATTTCGATCAATGGTTTTAATTATAGTAAGTAATGATGTTTAATGTGTCCATGTATTCAAAATAACATTTATGATTTTTAGAAAAAGTTTTAGAAACTTTGGCATATATTAAGTGTTAAAAATGAGCAACTTTGCACTTTGACCCCTAAAGTGTAACAAAATTTGGTCTATGGCACAAAAAGGTTTTTATGATGAGTTTAAATGATTTCTAAGTGTTATGGGTCTCCTAAAAGTATAGATTAATTTTAAGGATCATTAATTTGAGAAAATGTGTTAAAAAGGAGAAATTACACTTTGACCCGTAATTTTTGAAAAATTGCAGTTTAAACCCTTTGGGGCTTAAGTGTAAATATTGATAACTTAATGAGGTCAATATGAATGATGTCTTATGAAAACCATGTTCATGTGTTTCAATTGAAAATTATATGATTTATAATGCATACTTATGTGATCAATTACACGATAAATTGTGACATGTATATTTATGATTGATTAATTGAGGTGCATTATTTAAGTGTTCTATGAGCATAAGATATAAAAGAATAAGTTATGATTATATATTCATGCTTGCATCTATAAATAACATGCTAAGATTAAAGGTGACATAAGACACATAGAAATGATCCTTCAAGATTAGGTATTAATGGTTATGTGAAATGATCCTAGACTTAGGAATTAATGGTTATGAAAGATGATCTCATGCCCGCTATCCGCACTCTGGAAGTCGGAATTTAGCTTATCAAGAGGATAAGTATAGACTAGTGATGACTAGTTAGGTATGAGCTCATAACCTAGAACTCTCAAAAGGGGAGTATTAGGGTGGCCCCAGATAAAAAGAGAATAAGAAGTTTAAGTCACCTAAAAGAATGAATTATGTTGGAATAAATTGCATCTGTTATGTTATGTTCATTCAATGTGTATCCTATTATAACTTGCATATGGTATAGACATGCATTCATGATATAGTATGTTGCATTCTTGACATTAAGATTAATGATAAAAGATATGGGCATCGGATAATGGTATTTGGAACTTAATAAATGAATCATATTTATGTCCACTATTTTCATAATGAAACCCAGGTTCCTGAGGACGAAGATGATGACATTTGTTTGGAGGCGAAAGCCCTACTAAGATTCTTGTATAAGTTTCTCATTCGCTCTCTCTTTCTTTTCCATCTCGTCTTCAAAAGCAATGGCTGCGTTCATGATCCACATTGATGTTCTCACCTAGTGGATGCACTTAGTGGATGCACTTCCAACCTACCAACCAGCCTTATCATTTTGTAGTCGTCTCGCTCTCCTACTAATCTTGCTCGTGTGCTCAGATACCTATCCCCCTTTTGGAAGTGTATTAGTAGGTGTTGTTAATAGGAGTTTTTCTATCCATATACTATTTATGTATTTTCCGAATGTCTATACTTAGCCCAACCTCTGTTGGTGGGCATGATATCCTTTTAGTAGTGTATTTTAGTACTTGATGTGGAACGATTAATACTTATGCTATAATTATATATGATGAATTGGTTATGTTCATGTGATTGTTGTGCACAGGAGGCTACTTTTTATTTCTCCTCCATATGTGCGGGAGAATGATAGGTTTTACTTAGTACACGCAGCTTACGTTTTTGTAATACCCCAATTTTAAATAAAAAGGTTAAAAAAAATTTTCAAATCAAGAAGGGTGCCATTATTCTGTCATTTGAGTCTGAATTTTGCTAAGTCTAAACCCTACATGCCCTTGGAGGGCTGTATGATAGAGCTATATGCTTGGGACCAAAAGTCCCGGTAATTGTTCCCTAGAGAAAAATGAGTTGAAGAGTGATTTTTAACGAATTTTATGAAACCCTTAAGTACTTTGTTTTTAGTTTGCAAGTTTACGAAATCGTAAGATTTTGGAATTTGAACTAAAACCCAAAAATGAGATTTTGATTTGTTGGGATTTTGATTTTTCTAATATCTTATTTGAATCCAAATGGGGTTATTCCCTTATTTACATTTATGTTTTAAAGTTAATCATTATTAACTTCAAATTAAGAAATTCAAATAAGTGATAGATCATTCTGAGCATTCTGGAGAGCGCTACGCCGACAGGAACAGTAGGCGGTGCAAGGGAGATCTTTTGCGCTCTCTCAGTGAGCGCTGTAGCACTCGACAACACTATAAATACCCCCTCCCCAGGGTCCAAAACACTCCAAAAATGGTTCTCCCTCCTCACGCAAAACTCGATTCCCAACCCATTTTCACCCTCCAAACTTCATTTTCTTCTATTTCTTCAAGTTTAACTGAAATCTTTCATTCCTAAGGCTTAAAGGTACATTGTTCTCTTGGTTTTGTTTCATTTCCTTCAAGTTTCTTGGGTTAAGGGAGGTTTCCCATGCTTCTCAAAAGAGAAGCTTTCCACCTTGTTAGAGAGGGATTCTTGAGGTTTTAAACGTTAATCTAGAATTTTCCTGCTCCTATGTTAGATAATGGAGTCATTTCCTACAAACCTGTCAGTGTGGTTCTGCATATT